>CM050200.1:11893209-12065709 GCA_027475355.1 Coilia nasus | reverse complement strand
TCTATGGCGGTCTTACCAAGGTCTGTAGGGAGACAAGACAGTGGGGAATACCTAATGATAAAGGGTTCCTGTGAAGTACACGTCTACAAAATTTTACCTTAAACTTCCCAATTCTCAGCTCGGCTTATGTTATGACAAGGTTATATTATTTTTCCCTGTTTGATTGACATTTTATGCACAAGCTGTTTCTCGTCTGTTCTCTCTCTCTCTCTCTCTCTCTCTCTAAATCTAAATACCCATTTCCTCCCACCTCTCCTGCTATCTCTCTACATCTACACGTATGGTGCATTAATCTGCCTTTCTTTGTGTGTCTATCTTGTCTCAAGCTGTGAGGAGGCTACTGTGTGTGCACTGACAGAATGTGGTTGGTGGTTGTGGTCAGGTTTCCTCTGTGGGCCGTGATGTGCATGTAGGAGGGGCACGTCAGCCGTTTCCTTTGTAGTGTAGAGCGGTACACACATGTGCAAAGCAAACACAGTCCAGTGGGTGTGCACTCTGCACCAAACTAATGACTGCCTAAATGGAAACTGACAATGCGAAGATTAACTTAATACATTATATTTTACATAAAAGAGTTTGTGTGTGTGTGTGTGTTTGTGTGTGTGTTTGTGAGTGTTTATGTGTGTGTGTGTGTGTTGGGGGGGTGGCATTCACACTTATCTCAGCAGCATTTTTTTCCTTTTAGCAGCTGTCTTTTTTATTTTACTTCCTCATTCACAGAAGTAGCACAAAAGAAACACAGTGAAAAAAAATATATAAAAAAACATAAGCGCACTTACCAGAAAGCCCACTATATACGTTAAAACGCAACTTGTGAAAGGCAGAAAAAGAAGAGGACCAAAAGAATTGGCACAGTGAATCCTGTCTGCATCTGTGGTTATGCAGCTCAGTTTAAGCTATTTACTCTTCCACTTCAACATCACACATGACAGTATCAGCAGAGGCGTAGTGTGAATCTATCAACTGGATTCCGCTTAATGTTCCACTAGCAGCTGCTATCTTCTGATGATCTGCATGTGGCGATTTTGCAACTATGGCAGATACTGCTTGTGCATATAGCGCAATAACATCTTTAGTGCATCCACTGATAGTCATTAGTATTTATATGTTCTGTTTCAGTTCCTTTTTCTAAAACAGCCTTTAGCCCTTAGCCCTCAGCACGGTCAGCTGCACACGCAGTGCCACCCCCCACCCCACACACAGCCCATCTTCTGTCACCACAGCCAGTCCTCCCTCCCACACTCAACTGCACTTTGTGCACTTTATCCCCCCCACCCCCCATCACCTATTCTACCTCTGCCCTTTATCTGGTAGTCAGCCCCCCAACTGCATTCTATGCACTTTACTCCCCACTCCCCCTCATCTACAGTCTAGACTCACAATCAACAGTTTCACTGCATGTCCTACTACCGAGTATGTCTATGCATGTGACAAATCATTATCCTTGACATTATAATAGATTGAGGCTGGCAGTCACTTGGAAAAAAGACAAGAATGTTTCTTTATATTAGTTTTAAAATAAAAGAACAAATGACAATATTTTTAAATAGGTATATATCAAATGAACAATGGGAAGTAATCTGAATCATATGCACACACATGCAGTCACATACACATCCCATTCCCTCTCTTTCTCTCTCTCTCTCTCTCTTTCTTTTGCTCTCTGTCTCTCTCTCTCTCTCTGTGTTTTGCTGTATCTCTCTATCTCTTTCTCTTGCTGTGTCTTTCTTAGTCTTTCTTACCTCTCTTTTTTTCTTTCTCTCTGTGTCTTTCGCTTTATATCTCTATCCCTCTCTCTCTTTCTCTTGTTGTGTCTTTCTCTGTCTCTCTTACGTCTCTCTCTTTTTTCTCTCTCTATCGCGCGCTGTCTCTCTCTTTCTCTTTCACGCTCTCTTTCTCTCTTACTGTCGCCTCCTCTCTCGCCTGACTGGGGGAGGTGTGGCTTGTCTACTGCAACTCTCTTCCTATCTGTCAGCGATCTCCGTCAGTCTGTAAGTGGATGGCATACAGCATGGCGGTCGCTCCTCTGCGCCTGCTGCTCAGTGAGTTTTTCCTGTCTTTTTTTAAGCTTTTTTCTATCTGTGTGGCTTGCTTGTTATGATTGTGTCATTGTAGGTAGACTGCTTTGGTATTCTTCTCAGAACATGGATTTGTGTAAAGTCTTAACTTTAACTTTCCCTCAAACGTCTGTGTTCATGGTTGAGCACAAACACCTGTGGTTGTATTTTAATGAGAGCGTGGATATGTGATGTTGTGTTCTCTCAGTTACTTTGTCTCAGTCTGAAGGCATTTTAAATGTGCGTCTGAAGCTGAATGTGGAAGACTATATAGATATGTGTGCACATGTCCCAATCGGCATTATAGAATTCTGATACAAAGACAAGAAATGTGTTTAACACCTCATACGTCTTTACACCTGGTGGTCAGTTGTAAACACTGTTATACCCTGCTGTACTCTGCGGTGCAACTGCACAAAGCCTGAGACATGGTTACAGTATGTCAGAATAATGACAACTGATTGTTGCTGCCCATTCTTGCCTGTAGTTTTTCAGTTTCAATTCCTTTATTGGTTCCCCAATAGGGAATTTACAACTCTGCATTTAACCTATCACACATGCGAGCATGGGGCAGCCATGACAGTGAGTGGGTAGCAGAGTGTGGGGACAGTACCAAGCTCAGGGTACCACCTCAGTGGCACTTCTGGGGGGACTCGAACTTGTGACTGTCTGGTCACAGGGCTGTTATCTTAACCGTCTGGTTCTGATAACTGGGCAGCATACAGATTTAGATTCAGCATTATGCTATGTTCTCAGAAGTGTTGCTGGAATAAGGAAGTGGTGCATGACATGAAGAAGATGGAAGGAAGATATGTAAATTTTGGGGTTTTTATGTGTCCTGAGAAACGCATGATGCATGCACCTTCAAATCCCCTTATTTGGATATGGAAAAGTGTTGCGATATCTGACATACTGTGTTTCACAATCTCATGATTTTAACATTCTTAATATGTATATTGTTCAGCTGATATCAGTCCAGCAAGGTAGTGGTGGCTTAGTGGTTAAGGTATCGGACCTGTGATCGCAGGATTGCAGGTTTGAATTCAGGGTCGCCAGTAGTACCACTGAGGTACCCTGAGCTTGATACCGTCCCCACACACTGCTCTCTGGGCGCTGTTGTCATAGCTGCCCCCAGCTCATGTCTGAGTTGGGTTAAATGCAGAGGTTGAATGTTGTTGTGTGTGCTGTGATGTGCTGTGTAATCGCAATAGCCAATGGGACTTGCTTTCACTTAATTCATGTCTTATCTGTGTGTGTGTGTGTGTGGGGGGGGGGGGGGCGGCGGGCATGAGGCGGGGAGCCAGGCTGTATGCTACTTGCTGTGTGAGTGTGTGTGGGGGGGTGGCATGAGACAGGCTATGTACTGCATACTGCATGTGAGGGCTCTGTGTGTGTGTGTGTGTGTGTGTGTGTGTGTGTGTGTGTGTTTGGGTGGGTGGGGGGGACTTTGCCGCGGTGGGGTGGGGGAACCGTGTGTGAGGAGAAGGGATGAGGGGGGCATGAGGTGCTGTGGAGGCGGTGGAGGATGGAGAATGGCGGGGCTCCGATAACATCTGGGGTGTGTGTGTGCGTGTGTGGTGTAAAGTTAGGTTGTGTGTGCTGAGTGTTGGATGTGCGCAAAGTCAGTATAGTGTGTGTTCAGGGTTCTGATTAGCCTGGTAAACCAGCCCCTTGTATTTCATTTCATTTTGTACTTTTAAGTACGTACATACGTGTAAGTTTAAAACAAGCCTCTTCCTTTACCCAATTGCTAACGCCTGGTTGTCACGTATGCAATTAGCCTACCTACGCACTACAATTCAAATGGAGCACACGTCACGGTTAACGAACACACCCTCTGTTCTCTCATAGGATCGGCCTTGCTGGGGCTGACTTAAAGACTCTCAAGAGACCAGGCTAGGTTCTGATGGCCTGTGGATAGAAACTCCTCCTGAGTCTTTCAGTCCTAGCCAAGTGGTTGCGTAGGTGTCTTCCAGACCTCAGCTGTTTAAGCAGTCCATTTCCAGGATGAGAGGAGTCCTTCAAAATCTTTTGTGCCCTTGAAAGTACTCTTCTGGGATAGATGTCTTAGTATGGTGTTAGTATGATAGTGTATTTACTAAACTTAAACCACAAAATCAGGGCTATTAGCTAAGTCAGTAGTGTACCCCCGTGAGACATCAGGATGTAGGTTAACTAACGGTACTAACATCAAACTAGGCTAGCGGGCATCTGTTACACTTACCCCCCCCCCCCCCCCCCCCCCAAAAAACTCAATCCCATGGCGCTACTGTGACTTAGGTCATCCTACACAGTGCAGACCCAGGCATTGCAGGTGTACAACCCGAGGGTCAGTTAGCTTTGTTTTGGGATATGTGGATATGTGGATTTTTTCTAATGCTGAAGTTGTAGAGGTGTTGATTGTTGTGCTTGTGCAATCCCAATGAGAGATGAGAATGTTTTTGTCTTTGTGTTCTAGTGCTGGGCTGGTTTGTCTGCTTCAGCAGTGCTGCAGGTAAGATTTATTTATATCTTCGCCTCCACCTCGCCATTATTTGCACGGAACTGGTCACCTCAAAGGCCGTTATCCCTTTTATCCCCCGTTTCTATTAATGCTATCATTGTATATGGATGAAATACTGAAATAAATAGTTGATTTGCTACTATGGCATGGTTACCGTTCATAAGCACATTGATATGGAACGATTCAAAAATTTGAGATCTACTTCAAAGGTAGCCAGTTATACAAAGTTAATTCCCACCTCATCAGCCAATCAGAAAAAGAGAATTCCATTGTTAAGGGAAATATGTAACTAATGTTACATATTGTTACACACTTAATGACCAGCAGAATGTCAGTAGCTTACCCTCTGACAAGGACTGTCACAATTAAATGAACACATAAGACTTAGCTGAGATGTTTGGTCCCTGCTATTTTGCTCATTGTGTCCACTTAGCCTAGCAGTTTGTCACTGGCACAAGTTAGAAAGTGACCTGAAAAGACAAGGTTACGTGGACCAAATATTGGCCAAGTCCTTTTGTTAACTATAAAGTATCACAGAAATACGTTGGTGTGTTTTATGGCTAGGTGGCAGTACATTATATGTGGCCTTTGTGATCAGTCGTGCTTTAAACCCCTAGGTCCTATGGTTTATGGTATGTTTTTGTGCATGTGGCTGTGAGAGTGCAATGTGTGTCAAATAGTCTAGGCATACTTGCTTTCTTGTTGTCTCGACTGCATGTCTAAGGTCTGTGTAGCCAAGAGGCTTGTCATTCTTGGCTTCCGGAAGCCCTCAACGAAGCGTAGCCCATAGCTGTGCAGCCATAGGGCAGCTGTGGCGTAGTGGTTAGGGAGTTGGTCTTGCAATCGGAAGGTTGCCGGTTCAAATTCCTCCCTACCCATGGTTGAGATGCCCTTGAGCAAGGCATCTAACCCCACACTGCTCCAGGGCCTGTAACTGAAACCCTGTAAATATCTGTAAGTCGCTCTGGATAAGAGCGTCAGCTAAGTGTAATGTAATGTAATGTAAAGCTACAAATTGGGCACAGGCAAATGATACATGTTGATTCCAAATGTGTGTCAGGTCTTCAGCTAGAGGTTATTGAAACTAGTGGAAGATCGTTGCAGGGATTTGGGGCAAATTTGGAATTAATGGAAGTTGAGCTGTGTGCGTGTGCCATCCCCCTGCATCAACGCACCATTTTGTGCTACACAAAACATGAGAGACTTGAGAGACACAGCTTGCCACAAGGATAATGCAACTTTTGTTGTTTTATAATGTAAACCATGCGCAAAAGTATACCACGGGCCTAAGGGCGCCCAGTGTTTAGCTCACTGTTTAAATGCCAAGGGGCCCATGCCCCCCCCCCCCCCCCCCCAAAAGGAGCCTTAGGGGCCCCCACATTGTAAGTAATGTAAGTAAGTGGTTACCTTCCGCTAACAGACCTAGTTGTTAGTTACTAAGGCCCATTGGCATTTAACTTCATTCACAAAATATTGGGCCTAAGGGACATAACCCCACTTGTAGTCAGAGGACACAGGATACTGGCCCATTCCATAGTCCAGCCCTTCTCTACTATAAAACGGTGTATGTAAGAAATCTGAAGTACAAAATCGGTAGTACAAAATAGAGACGGAAATAATCCCGCAAAAAAAAAAAAAAAAACTCTTAAAGCAAATACTGCATTAGCAACTAAACAGAGAGGACTCTTAGCAAATGTGTATGTGGGCTCAGTTATTTATTGAAAATTTATCTGCAGAGTCTGGAGAATCATTACCTCATTCTAGTACGGACGACGGAGGTATCAAACATGATGGGCATGAAGGTACAGATGAGAATGACAACCATGACGACCTCGGATCAGGTAAGTACATTAACACTGGGTAACTGCAATGTTCTAATTCTGAAAATCTGCAGAGTCTGCAAATTTATATGCTACACTATGAATTGTACCAATAACTTAAATTAGCAAAGCTTGCTAAGTAGCATAATAACACATACAGTACATGTGCACGTACACTCACAGACACACATACATGATCTCTCTCTCTGGACAACTAGAATGGTTTCTATTTGCAAAACAGTCTCTCAGAGTATAATGTGGTAAAAGTCAGTATTATAATCCAATGGCATATTGGTTTTTGCTCATAATTTCACATCATGGCTGTATTGTGATGAAACAGATACTCCCAAAGCTGTTCTCCAACTGGATCCTGATCAAACACAGTTCTACAGTGGAGAGTCTGTCACCCTCAGATGCAACATAAAGGGGGAGGACCCTTCAGAATGGCAGTTTCTCTGGAGGAAAGATGGTGCAGGATTCCCCATAGGAGCTGTAGGTCATAGCTGGAGTAGTAGTAATGGGCACATAGAGTCTCTAGCTGTGTCTGATAGTGGTGCCTACACTTGTGTTGGTCTCAAGGGCAAACACAGCAAAGAGAGTGAGGAGGTGAAACTGAACGTATTAGGTGAGCGCTGAGCTTTGAATAAGATTTATTATTTTAACTTATTTGAACACAAACACACAGACACACAGACACACACACACACGCATACCAGAAACTCACAAAAACACACACCCACACACATATAACCCCAGAGACACACATAGTAATTGCAATATTTTTTCTGGAGATTTTCATATTTATCTGTTTATTCACATCATATGCTGATATTATTGGAGTTTTAACATCAGATCATGCTTCTTGACTAGTAGAAGTAATTTGGCAAATTGAGCATTGTCTTCTTATGATATTTTCCACCACAGATCTCCCAACAGCTACAGTGTCTGTAGTGCCTCCTCAGGGTGCATACTACCCTGGAGATGAAATCACTCTCAGGTGTGACATAGCAGGGTACGGATCCTGGGAGACGTATGACTGGCACAGAAACACTGACAGCATTCCTGATAAGGGGAGTCAGATCACCACCTCTCTCCCTAATCGTGTTGGTGCCTACCAGTTCACATGTGAAGGACATAGAAGAAACAGACCACAGAATTCCCAGCGCAGTGTCCCTCTCAGCCTTACTGTTCAAGGTGAGTACAGCATAATTACTGTATATGTAGGTCTAATGCTCAGTATCTTTTAGTGACTTTTGCTGTCTGTTTGCCCCATGACAATACAGACATGACAGAATATTAGCAAAATATACATGTATATAAAAGATGTAATATATACTGTAGTATTTATCTGGGCACAACACTATTTCTATTTCTACTTTATAATTTGTAGCCAGAGAATTAGCCTTCGTTTCATTAACTCCTGAAGGTCAGTGATACAACTAATATATGTGGTACGCTGTGTTATTTTTATAATCCAAGATACAGTAAAAGCTTTTAACATCTGTCCCATGTTTTTGGCCCACCCAGTATGTATTGCGTTATGTAATACATTATATATAACAGATTAATAATATGTGTTCTTAGACTGAAATCAGTGAATGTGTCTGTTGTTTCACTTCACAGTTCTGGGAGGCAAGTACAGCAGTAGATGAATGCTTAGGATTTAAATTAGGCACTAATGATGATGGTGTTCATCTGATGCTTTTCCACCACATGTGCAGGAAATGTGGCGTCTGTTGTAATGTAGTGGTGCCTCATAACATGTATGTCCACAGCTCCCTCTACAGCTACAGTAGCGGTAGTGCATCCTCAGCCCCCGTTTTAGCCTGGAGAGAGAGTCACTCTGAGTTGTGACATAGCAGAGTATACAGACTGGCATGAGTACGTCTTGTATAAAGATGATATTCAGATATCTAAAGAGCAGAGCGAGACTATCAGTGTCTCTACACCTGTCCGTTCTGGACGGTACACATGTGAAGGACACAGATGAGGTCTAGTGAGGTTATTTGTATGCTACTGGGCACCTTCATTTCCTTCGGGATCAATAAAGTAACTCTACTCTACTCTATTCTACTCTACTAAATTCTCAGCGTAGTCGCCCTATCACTATCAGTGTTACAGGTAAAATGCAGTCTTCTTTATTGTGGTGATGAACTGATGTGAGATCAGTCAACATCCATTTTCTGATGTCATTATTATGTCATTCTCTGTGTTATTCATAATTGAAACAACTTGGTTTTGATATCTTGTCTCACCCCACAGCTTTGCCTGTACCTACACTGAAGCTCTCAATGGACACTCTGTACACTGGAGAAAAAGTCACTCTGACTTGTGGCATGCATCCATCAAATGGTTGGAGATATGTGTGGACGTTGAATGATCTCAGGTTGCTCGGAGAGTCTGACACAAACACATACACCATAGACAGTGCCACTGTGTCTGACCAAGGCCACTATAAATGCTATGGAAGGAGAACGAGCAGCAAGAGACAAACAGGCTACAGCAACACTGCTTACCTGACAGTAAAAGGTGAGGCACTTGGTTGTATTTTATTATGATACACACATAGTAGACACACATAGTAATTGCAACAATTTTCTGTGGAGATTTTCATATTTATCTGTTTATCATGTCATTTGTTGATATTATTGGAGAGTTAACATTATCATGTTCCTGGACTAGTAAGAGTAATTTGGAAAATTAACTATTGTCTTTATACATTATAATGTAGTACATATGATGTGTCACAGCAGTAGATTAATGCTTGGGTTTTAAATTAGGCACTAATGATGATGGTGTTCATCTGATACTTTTCAACCAAACTCATATGTGCAGGAAATGTGGCATCTGATGTAATGTAGTGGTGCCTCATGTCATTTATGTCCACAGCTCCCCCTACAGCTACAGTGGTGGTAGTGCGTCCTCAGTCCCCCTTCTACCCTGGAGAGAGAGTCACGCTGAGATGTGATATAGCAGAGTACTCAGATTGGCAGTATGTGTGGTATAAAGACAGTAATCAGATATCCAGTAAAAAAAGTGAGACCATCATCATCTCTTTTCCTGATGGTGCTGGCCAGTATACATGTGAAGGACACAGACGAGATCGACAAATGAATTCTCAGTGTAGTGGCCCTGTCACTATCAGTGTTTCAGGTAAAAAACAGTCTGCTTTATTGTGATGATTAACTGATGTGAGATAAATCAACATCTATTTTCTGATGTCATTATTATGTCATTCTCTGTGTTTATTCCCATAGCCCTGCCGACCGCTACACTATCTGTACAGCCAGACAGTCCGGTGTTCACTGGAGAGGCTGTTACTCTGCGGTGTGTAATAGACAGTCAGTATATCTGGAGGTATAAGTGGTATAAATACCGGAACAGTAATCTAGTTTTTCAGTCTGACACCGACACACACACCATCACTGCTGCAGAGTCTCATAAGGGCCAGTACTGGTGTAGGGGGCAGAGGAGAGACAGACCCACAGTAACACAACCCAGCAGGGAAATAACTCTTGATGTCAGAGGTAACTCTCTGTCTGTCTCTCTCTCTCTCTCTCTCTCTCTCTCTCTCTCTCTCTCTCTCTCTCTCTCTCTCTTTCTCTCTCTCTTTCTCTCTGTCTGTGTCTGTGTCTGCTGGTGTGTGTGTGTGTGTGTGTGTGTGTATAGCCCATAGTATAAAACTACTTCACATCTTCCATTGTTAGCCTTCTGGGACAAACGATAAAAAATAGTTAAACTCTGAATGCAACAGGCTAAATCAATTTTGCTCCTCCGTACACATACCAACTCGGTATGATGTTTTAACATGCCAATTTTTATTTTACACCGAAGTTCTCCTTTAAAATCAGTGAATGTATGTCTGTTTCTGTTCACAGCTCTGCCCACAGCTATAGTGTCTGTAGTGGCTCCTCAGGGTCCATACTACCCTGGAGATAAAATCACCCTCAGCTGTGACATAGCAGAGCACACAGACTGGCATTATTATTACTGGTACAGAGACTCTTATTCTATTCACCATCAAATCCGTCAAACCCTCATCTCTTCTCCTGAACAAACTGGGCAGTACCAGTACACATGCGAAGGACGCAGGCACAGTAGACCCCAGAAATCCCAGCGGAGTGCCCCTAGATCTGTCATGGTAACAGGTATTGACTATGGGAATTCTATCTATTTGACACTATTTATAGTTGAAGCAGCTTGGTTTGATATCTTGTCTTCACCTAACAGCTATGCCTCTACCTCCACAGCCCTCCCTACAGCTACACTGACTGTAGTCCCCCAGAGTCCTGTGTTCACTGGAGAGACAGTCACTATGACGTGTGTGATAGAGTCTCTCAGTGGCTGGACATATAAGTGGTATAAGAAGTCAAGCAGAGTGCCAGTGTACGCGGGAAACACCTTCACCATTACAAGTGCTGCTGAGTCTAATGAGGGCCAGTACTGGTGTCAGGGGGAGAGGAGAGGCAGACCCACAACATCACAGCGCAGCAGTAGTGTAACTCTTGATGTAACAGGTAATGTAGGCATGGTTTATGATATGTCTTTTGGCTAATGCTGTGTAGGTGAAAAAGTTTGATTGTGTCAGTTGTTAAACTAAAATTACACTGTCTTACTTTTCCTCAGGATCAAAGCCCAAACTCATATCAAATCAGAAAACACAGCTCCTCACCGGGGACTCTGTCACTCTGAACTGTGAGTTGGGCGTTCACTCTGGTTTGGTGTTTTACTGGTACAGAGACACACAGACCTCTGATCCTGTGGCCCAGACTGACGGAGACTCCTACAGCATTAGCTCTGTTAGAGTCTCTGATGGAGGACAGTACTGGTGCAGAGGTGGGAGAGGAGACCCAGTCTACTACACACAGTACAGCAATCAGATGCTGCTAACGGTTACAGGTTAGTTTGATTCATGAAACATCTAGGAAACTTGGAGGTTTATAAACTCTCTGTATGTTTTTTAACTCTGTTTTATGGTTAATGAATTATTCTTATAACTAGCTGTGCAAACACTGGGTTTTATTTTCTTTCTGCAGAAAGACCGAAAGCTGTTGCTACCCTGAGGTCAAACTGGACTGTTTTTTTTAGTGGAGAAACAGTCTCCCTGAAATGCCACATAAAGGGCGGGGAACACAGTACCTGGAGCTACAGCTGGTCTTGTAATGGACATGAGGTTAGAGGTCACAGGACCTACCCATACACATTTCCTCAGGAGTACAGTTTAACTGTTTTGCCATCATCTGGCAGTAGAAATTACACTTGCAAAGGGGAAAGGCAAGACTATGAAAAATCAGAGGAAAGTACACCTGTTACTGTTGTAGTTTTTAATGGTGAGCATAAATGTCTCTTTGATTATAATGATATGTATTTGTCTTATAGCCTAGCTTAAATAAATGACATATTTCTAATAGAAGATATTTGCAAGCTAAGTGGTATGGTGATTCAGAAAATAAATGTTAAATGAAACAGATATTATGGTACCAAAAAGCTACCTCAATTTTATATGGCAGTTAATGTTTTTAGGTGCAAACCCAGGCTTTTTCGTCATCTATTTTGATTCCTCTACATATATTCCTCAAGTTTACGCAGATCTATTTCGGAGACAAATGTTGAATTTGTGGTACTTTACATCCATCCAAAACAGCAGATTGCTGTTTATCTGTGCATTGGATCAACAGCCAAATTTGAAGACATTTATTTGCATTTTAAGACATTAGATATGGTGTAATGTGCATACCTATCCAATAATGACCACACCATGCATAGATTGGATATGACAGATATATGGATATGAGGAGTTCAGCAAACTTGTTCCACAGCTGAAAAAAATGCACTTGTATTTTATGGCTTTAAAATGGTGCAGAGATTTAAAAGTCTCACAAAGTCTCACAAATCCTTAGTACTCAGTAAGTACTACTGAAGATGATCTTTCAAGTGAATCATTTTCTTTTACAGAAAAGGCCAAGGCTGTTGTGAGTGCCTCTCCTCAGTCTTGGCTGACAGAAGGAGACTCGGTGACCCTTAGCTGTGAGGTGGAAAAGTCATCGGCTGGCTGGCGATTCAGCTGGTTTAAAATTTCTCAGGGCAACCCTAAAGGTGAACCTCAGAGCTCTCAGATACTCTCAGACAGCAGCAGAGGAGCTGGAGGCTCCTACACTCTCAGCCCTGCTGCTCTCAGACACACAGGGTTTTATGTGTGCAGAGCAGAGAGAGGAGAGACAGCCTATCAGACAGAGTTCAGCCAACCTCAGCCTCTCTGGGTTACAGGTGTGGAAACATTCCTACCCATAGCTACAGTACAATATAGCCATTGTATCACCTACAGAATATCACCTTCAGTAAATCAGAGGGTCTCATCCTCTCATTATTCTTTGTTTCTGTCTCAGGTGTGTCTGCTAATGCTTCAGTAATTATCCATTCAAACTGGACGCAGATCTTCACAAAAGAGCCTCTTTCACTGAGCTGTGGGGCTCAGGGCAACTCCACTGGATGGAGACTGAGATGGTTCACTGGCAGAGAAGGGGGAGCAGAGTGTCCCACTGACTGGAGATCAAAATCAGCATCCACCTGCAGCACCAGCTCAGCATCTTCATCAGTCAGTGGAGTTTACTGGTGTCAGTCTGAGTCTGGAGAGCAGAGTAATCCTGTCAACATCACAGTACATGGTGAGTGCATTAAGACATACTTTGATGGATTTAGAATTGTTGTTGGGTTGCTTTGCTGTTGTTTGTTATTTACTAATTCTTTTGTTAGTATACCTGGTGGTTCAGCAGACACTTTTATGTACCTCTGTCAGAAACCAGAACAGAAAGGACAGACCCAAGAGCGTCACGTAAACCAGAGAGTTTTTATTAAGGAACGGGGGAAAGAGGGATGTAATCCAATGCCCACGATCGGGCGGACAGCAGCTTGTGGTGCTGCTAGCGAGTGCAGACCTCAGGGTAGTCAGCTGGTGGCGGAAAGCCGGGCGAAATCGAGGCAGGAGGCAGGAGTCGTAGCTTGGGCAGAAGAGCTGAGCAGAGTCGTGGGCAGGCAGGAGTCGTAGCCGGGGCAGAAGAGCTGAGCAGAGTCGAGGACCAGCGGGAATCGTAGCCGAGGCAGTGGAGCAGAGCAGAGTCATGGGAGCAGGAGTCATGGGGCAGGAGTCGTCACCAGGGAGCAGGAGTTGGGTAGCGGGGAGAACTGAAGGCAGGAGAAGAGACAAACGAGCAGGCAGGAACACAGGAGACAGACAAGCAGGGAGCAGACACTAGAACAAAGACTTACACACAAACTCTACGACAGGGAGCAAGGAAACCAGGGAGCAAAACACGCAGGCAGGAAACGGAGAGTGGAGCCAGAGTCAAAAATGCTTGCAAAGTCAGGTCTATGGTTCGCTGACGGTCTGACAGAGAAAGAGTGAAAAGTGGGAGACTAAATAGTGGCAGGTGAAACGGGGCGTGGAAGTGCAGGTGAAGGTAATCAGTGTGGTAGTAGCAACCAAAGGAGTAAAGTGACTGGAATTGAAACGAATTATCAGATAACAGAGTGCAGCAGGAAAAACACGACTGAAGGGAAAAACAGAAAAAAATACCATCTAACAGAGTAAAACCGTGACAACCTCAGCTAATAGCCCAGTGAAGACCATTTTCTTAACTCATCTACTCTTGTGATTTAACTGCTATTTACCCAAGTTAGTAAATATACAATTTTAACAACACATTAACCAGATGATCTTCTGTGTGTAGCTGGTGCTGTGATCCTGGAGAGTCCTGTCCATCCTGTGACTGAGGGAGATCCTCTGACTCTGCGCTGTAGATATCGCCATCAGCCATCAAACATCAGTGCTGACTTCCATAAAGATGGGACACTCCTCCACACCTCCAGCACAGGAGAGGTGACCATCCCTGCAGTCTCTAAGTCACATGAGGGCCTCTACAAGTGCAGAAACCCAGAGAGAGGAGAGTCACCAGAGAGCTGGATCACAGTAATGCGGACAACTAGAGGTTGGGAATTTTAGTACTTTTTTACTGCTAAAGTGTAAATGAATGGCATATGATTGATATTAACAGAGATGTCATTTTATCATCAAGGTTCATATTCTGGGTCCTCTACCTTCATGGTAGCAGTGGGTGTGGTGGTAGGCTTGATCATAGCCTTTGCTCTGGTCATATTACTAGTCCTGTTGTATCGCAAACGAAAATCCAAAGGTGACAGAAACGTCAATGGTTTACACAATTTCAGCCTTTGAATTAGTTATTTATGGTCAAAAATAAAATATTCCACTCTCAAAAATACATAAAAATACTAATTTCTTAAACCTCTTTTCTCAGATGCCTCTTTAGGTCCTTTACCACCAAACCTGTAAGTTTGCTAGTCTTTCTGTTGTTGTTGTTGTTGTTGTTGTTTATCTCACAATGCAACATTTTGATTTTGGGGACCTAAAACTTGTCTAGAAATTCCTCATAACATTTGTTTATACTCATGAATGACCTTTGTGTGTGTGTGTGTGTGTGTGTGTGTGTGTGACGTGTGTCTGTGTGTGTGACGTGTGTATGTGTGTGTGTGTGTGTGACGTGTGTGTGTGTGTGTGTGTGTGTGTGTGTGTGTTTGTGTGTGTGTGTGTCTGTCTGTCTGTCTGTGTGTGTGTGTGTGTGTGTTAGACACTATTTGTGAAAAAGTGAGCTCCTGTTTTGATCATTAGCATGTCTCTGCTCTCCTCTAGTGGTCCACAGCAAAGCAATGGCCAAAGTTCAACCTCACAACAAACAACAGCATCAGGTAAAAAATACTCATTTTACAAGCTAAATTCAATTTGGGCCATAATTGCAGTCTTGCATGTTTGAGGGTATATTGAATGTACCAGAGAGGTAACACTGTCCCTTTCACAGTGTATTTGCATGTAACAACACGTAACATGTAATAACACAGTACTGTACATTTACATGACATACCACTAATGTTTATCCGTTTATTATTTACTAACCCTAACCCTACAGTAACGTGTAAGTACTTAATGTCAGGTGTTATTATACACCTTATTACACTTTAATTCATGATGTACATACAGTGTGAACAGGGGCAAAAGTGCAATCTAGGCAGAATATGGTCAGTAGTGCTTTGGTTTTCTTTTGTTGGGACCTATCTATCATGGATCCTATAGAATGATAAACCTTTCAGATTAAGAACATGCTGTATAAGGAAAACACAGTATTGCAAAAGGTTAAATACAAAAGTTATTCCATTTTTATGAATTGCATTTCTCACTAGGTGGCGCTGTGGCTGGAACCAGTGATGTGGTCTATGCTGACATTGATCTGAAGGAAAAAGGTGCGAAGAAGAGAAGGCAAAAAGGTCTGGAAAGCATAACTTTCATGCTCGGTCAAAATGGCCTGTTTACTATTTTTCAGTTGAGACAGATGGATAGATACAGGGTCCATTGTGTGGTAATACCCGTTTGTTGTTAAACCTCTTTCAGCCGAAACTAGTGCAGCCAAGCCAGACACCCTGTATTCTGCCTTGAAGCCAGTGAAGACAACAGATAAGGGTAAAAGCTCTAATTTCAGATTAATGTGTACTGTTCATTGTACTTTCTTCAAACACTGCATTGCTTTATGTTCTACCTTTACATGGGGAGAGCACATACATGTTTGGTGTTATCTCTTTAGTCATTTATGTGTGTGTGTGTGTGTGTGTGTGTGTGTGTCTGTGTGTGTGTGTGTGTGTGTGTGTGTGTGATTGTGTGTGTGGGTGTGTGTGTGTGCGTGTGCGTGTGTGTGTGTGTGTGCATGTGTGTTTGTTTGTGTGTGTGGGTGTTTGTGTGTCTGTGTGTGTGGTTTTGTGTGTGTGTATGGGTGTTTGTGTGTGTGTGTATGTGTGTGTGTGTGTGTGTGTGTGTGTGTGTGTGTGTGTGTGTGTGTGTGTGCTGTCTTAGGTGCAGAAGATGGGACTGAACCCAGGGATGGCAGTAATGTGACATACTCCGATGTTACCATTAAACAAAAGGGGCTCAAGAGGCAAGGTGGGCTCCACATTGTCAGTCAGGAGCAAGAACACTGCTGTTAGTCTTTTGTTGTTGATTGTTTATTTTCCCCTTTTGTGTCGACTTCACCCCCCCATACACACAGCACACAGGGCACAGGACACAGCCCTCACGGCTTAAGCCCCCCTCCCACACGCACACAGCACACAGCACATAGGACACAGCCCTCACGGCTCAATCTCCCCTCCAACACGCACACAGCACATATCTTTGCTCCCTCCTGCCCTCAGCCCTCTCCACACACGTTTGTGTTTGTCCAAGCTCACCGCAGCGCTGTCAGCTGCGCACGCAGTGCCACCCCCCACCCCACACACAGCCTATTATCTGCCACCACAGCCAGTCCTCCCTCCTAACCATAACTGCACTTTATGCACTTTATCCCACCCCACCCCCCCATCACTTTTTCTACCTCCCCAACTGCAACACACTGTACTCCCCACTCCCCACGCACAGTCTAGAGTACACTCACAATCAACAGTTTCACTGCATGTCCTACTACCCAGTATGTCTATGTATGTGACAAATAAATATTCTTGTATACTTGTATCTTACAAATTCAAAATATCACTTAATTAAAAATAATGATAAAAAATTATAATGACTCGAAGGACCACCATGTTCATCAGGTGTCTCTAATGACAATTGTATGCTGTTTTTTTTCCTCACATGAAGATTCCGCTGGTCCCAGTGATGTCACGTACTCTGATGTACAGATCAAGATGAAGCCACTGAAGACTCGAAGTAAGACATAACTCTGCTCTTTGCAGCATCCTTGTGCAGAACATTACACTTAGCTGATGCTCTTATCCAGAGCAACTTACAGTGATTTTACAGGGCTTTCAGTTACAGTCCCTGGCCTTGCTCAAGGGCATTGCAGCCATGGTTAGAGCAGGATTCAAACCTGCAACTCTCCAATCCTAAGACCAGCTCCCTAACCATTAGACCACATGTTTCAGGGGTTTTAGGGGTAACTTTCCTAATACTTGGTAACTTGGTGTTATGCACTCACCCATCAAGCATAGAGGTGTGCTGATTCGTAATGCAAAGGTGATGGACCTAAAGAGAAAAAAAGTATCCACAAAAGAAAAGGTGGTCCGCCTACTTCATCTCCCTTGGCAAAAGTACCTCTTCTTCGGGTTCCCATTGGCATGCTCAAAACATCATTTGGGCTTGTGAACCTGAATAAAAGAGAAGTCTGTCATGTGTGGGGGTCGGAATGGATCTCTAGTAAACAGCGTAAACCTAAACCTTGGTCATTTATTACATAAAACGTGCAAGAGAATCACCACACATTATCATCATCATCATCATCATCAAACTACAGTAGTTAGCCTGATTATAACCTCTTATCAGTCATTGTTTTGCTATCTGTAGTGCTTTTGTGTTCATAGGTCACTTACTAGCTTTTAACCAAAACTCTGACTCTTGGCTGATGTGTTGGTGAGTATGTAACAGCTGTTGTGTCATCTATAGCCAAACCCACTTCCTCCAAAGAAGAGCATATTTACTCCAACATCAGTCGCCAAGCTCCACCAGGTAACATACCTGTGTGTGTGTGTGTGTGTGCGTGCGTGTGTGTGTGTGTTTGCATGGATGCGTGTATGTGTGTGCATCGGGATAGAAATGCAGCCATGGGCCTCCTTTGAGTATTTTTTGAAACCACACATTTATGCTCTACTTGTCCATTTGAGCCTGTTCTCCTTTAAGTCAGCAAAAAATAGCCATAACAACATAAAGTAGGCATGATAAATCAAAATATTGATTTGTATAACTGAATATAACTGAACTAAATATTGATTTCTGTTTTAATGACCATTTTTGGCATAATGACTCATTAATCCCCCTGTTCATATTTACAATAATGTTCCAGATGCAGGATCTGGTGATGCAACCTATGCTCAAGTAAAAAAGAAAGGCAAAAAACCTGGAAGCCGAGGTAAATATATATCTCATGTTCATTTGTAAGAGTCAGACATGTCCATAATGAGATTTAGTCATTATAGTTTAACTTTCTTATGGCTCTACCACACTGTCCTGTGTTCATATTTTACAACTGAAGTGCTGTTTCTTCATGCTTTGTTTATTAATCATGTTCACAGATGCCTGAGAAATCAAATGTGAGAAACTCCAACTCCAATACATTGTAAATGCCCGGATGTTTCAGTCACGTCAAGTGCCTAATGTAGATGGGGAGTATTAACAAGTTATTTACTGCCAATAGCATTGCCTCCATCTGCTGAATATCTGTTTGGTGCTTTAGCATATTCAGTAGCATGGCATGGCTGTTCTGGACAGGGAAGCCAATTAGCAATAAGTTTCACATTAACAGGCTGTACTGTGCTGTATGCCAATCACTGGTGAGACGATTTTAAACAGCCTTAGTCTGCCTGACGACATTTGTTGTATACAAAAATGAATAATAAAAATAATACAGGCTAGTGTTATTTATAGGCGTAGGCCACCCCTTTCTTTTTTATCTGAAGTTGTTGCTCAAATGGCAACTTTGTAAAGTTGTGTTGTAAAAAGAAATCTACATTGTTATCGAACCAACACTGTCACTGAATGAATGACCACCTGCGATGCAAGCTTTCTCAGCTGAAAGAAAGTTGTTATAATTTGCATCTGATTGGTGAGCAACAACATTAGGCAAGTTTTTGTAGTTCATATTTTACAATGGAAGTGTATTTTCTTCATGCTTTGTTTATTTATGATGCTCATACATGCCCTTTAAAATCAAATCAAAAAGACTCCAATACATTTTAAATGCCTGGATGTTTCAGTCATGTCAAGTGCCTAATGTAGATGTAAGGGGGCTTACCAAGTTATTCCAGTAAAATTCACAGTTACTTTAATACCAAAGTCATTGCCTTCATCTGCTGAATACTGTATCTTATTGGTGCTTTAGCATATCCAGTAGCATGGCATAGCTGTTCTGGACAGGGAAGCCATTTGGCAATAAGTTTCACGTTAACAGGGTGTACTGTGCTGTATGCTAATTACGGGTAAAGCTATTTTAAACAGCCGTAGTTGACCTGACAACGTTTGTTGTATACAAAAATTAATAAAAAATAATGCAGGCTAGTATCATTTATAGGTATAGGCCGCCCCTTCTCCTTTAACAGAAGTTGTTGCTCAAATGGTAACTTTGTAAAGTTGTGTTGTAAAAAGAAATCTACATTGTTATCGAACCAACACCTGAATGAATGACCACCTGCGATGCAAGCTTTCTCAACTGAAAGAAAGTTGTTATAATTTGCATCTGATTGGTGAGCAAGATTAGGCAAGTTTTCGTAGTTCATATTTTACAATGGAAGTGCATTTTCTTCATGCTTTGTTTATTTATGATGTTCACACATGCCGTTTAAAATCAAATGTGAGAGACTCCAACTCCTAAACATTGTAAATGCCTGGAGGTTTCAGTCATGTCAAGTGCAACACAGAAATATCAGTTAACCGGATGTAACAGATATTAACAAGTTATGTCAGTATAATGCACAGTTACTTTACTGCCAAAGTCATTGCCTCTATCTGCTGTGTGTTTGTTTTGGGGCTTTAGTATATTCAGTGTATAATATATTTTAGTCAAATGTGAAATGGGGACAGTGTAATCGGGATTATTTCTTTTTTTGTGATGTGTACTTTTTATTGTTGCTTTTTTAAATAATTTTGAGCATTCCATTGCCATTTCAAAGTATGTTTCTGTATAACTGTATTTCATGATGCTTTATGTGATATTTTACCTATGTATAACAGGAAAGACAGAGATGTTATATTATGCGTCACTTCTTTGTCTGGGTCACTGGGTTATTGTGGTTCTGAGACTTCTAAAGGCAAGCTTATGTCTTTTTCAGCTTCACCATATAGATATAGAGTGATGTTTTTATTTACTGCCATACCGTATGAATTGCCTTAAAGTTTTGAAAAAGAATGGTTTGATTTAATATAATATATATTTTTAAAGGCAGCTTGATTGTTTTTATGGTGTTAATATTGTGTTTATATGGTAAGAAGAATGCACAGTGTTTTAAGTATTTTTCTATTATTTTTTTACATGCAATATATTTGAAACTATATATATATTTTATATGCTGAATTTTTACTTACAATACAATAAAGGTTTTTTTGTTCCCCCACAAATCTCTGAATTTGAATTATTTACATGAATTTCTTTTAACATTTAAAGTGTTAGTGTTACGGCCCGGTTAGCAGAAAAACCACAACACATAGGGAGAGTCACACACCATGATTAATGTTTTAATGTTCTATCTTAAACATTAAACATTATCTTATAAACAAAGCAGGTCTAGGGAAGACTAATGTGGGTGATTGCATGCAATGTAACTAAGCATCAGCATGTCAGTAGAACAGAGAAAGAGCAAGGAAAAGAGGAAAAGAGGAAATAGGTCCCTCTGCAAAGAGACAAAGAGATAAGGTGCCCACAAAAAGGAGGATCTCTTATGCTCACACCAGCCACAGGTAGGCAGATCATTCAGTTATCCTTAACCAAGCCAAACCCGGCTAGCCATAAAGAAAGGATGACGGTTTACCTCAGTGGTTAACCAAAAAAAAAAAACGGAGCCAAAAAAAAAAACAGGAAGTGAAAGGTTGCATTTTCGTGTTGTAGCGATGTGGGTTTGTTCAGAGGAGCGTAGGTAGCCACATCCTCCTATGGGGTTAGGCCTCAAGAGATCTTCAGGTTTTCACATCTTCATTTTCATTCACAATGTGTGTTTTTTCCACTTGACTGGTATTAATTCCCTTCAGTAGGTCCCTTGAGGGTAATTGCTTCTCTGCATTTAACAAATCACACACATGAGCAGGGGGCACCATGACAACAGTGCACTGGAAACAGTGTGTGGAGACCTTAGTGTGTGTGTGGGGACAGTACCATGCTCAGGGGAAATTAGTGTGTGTGTGGGGACAGTACCATGCTCAGGGGAAATTAGTGTGTGTGGGGGGACGGTACCATGGTCAGGGCACTTCAGTGTGTGTGTGTGTGTGGGGGGGGGGTACCATGCTGAGGGCACCTCAGTATGTGTGTGTGTGTAGGGATGGTAACGTACCATGCTTAGGGCACTTTAGTGGCACTTCTGGGTGGGTGCTGGGTGGACCTGATATCCCGCTGTCACAGGTCCAACACCTTCACTTTCACTGCCAGGCCACCACTGCCTGACAGCTGTGCTAGCTGTGTTCATGTGAACAGCCCATGTCGGAGTAGTATTAGGGGGTAATATAAATGTCAATATTAATGTTATACTAATGCTTGGTCAAACCACAGGGTGGGCCATAACTTTCTATATTGTTTTTAATATGTCCTTTTCATGTTTCAAATAGCCGAAAAAGATGCGTTTAATGACAATGGTTATTTTGCTCATGTATAAAAAACATGTGGCCCACCCTGTATACAGCATACACAGTCACCGACTGACACATAAACATATTTAGGTTAGAAATACATATGCAATAAAAATCTTATAAGATAATCTAACATTGTCGACACTCAGAATTCATTCAGATTTCATTTCAACACCAGCTACTGTATCATTATTCTTTGGTTACACATTTTACTGTCCCTGTTATACCAATTAGACGCATTGTAACCAAGTGTGTAACAATACTGTATGTAACATTATGCTGTACCATAGGGATAGTGTTTGTGTTAGATATGTACAGTGTAAGTACATAATGTTGTCACATTTAAATATGCTGTAAAAGGAACTGTTAAATACAGTGTTACCTATTTTTTTGGGCGGGGGCGATATATTCATATTTGTCATGATATGTTCATATTTGCCACAATATGTTTGTATTTGTGTAGTAGCACAGTAGCAAAAATACTGCTCTCTCACACAGAGGCCAAACAAAGCAGTCAATTCACGCCATTAATGACATTGCAGATGTGGATGGGAACAATACTTCTGTTGTGTCACTGTGGTAGGGGATGAGCTAAGCCTGTGAACATATGCACACACACACACACACACACACACACACACACACACACACACACACACACACACACACACACACACACACACACACACACACACACACACGCACACACATACAGGCGCACGCACGCTTGTGCACACATAGACACACAAAGGAGCACGCACACACGCGCCCACACACACACATACACATACATGCACGCACACAATCTCACACACACCCATAGAGAGAGAGAGTGAGAGTGAGGGAAAGAGAGAGACTTAACGGATTCAATAATAAACACATTCTCTTCCTCATGCTTTCTCACCTCTCTCTCTTTTTCTCTCTTTCTCTCTCTCCCTCTCTCTCTCTCTCTTTCTCTCTCACACACACACACACACATACACACAAACCCATTCAGAGAAGGTGTCAGAGAGCTGCAGGGAGTGGGACGGTCACAGAACAGCATGGCACTAACTGCTTTGTATCTGTTAACTTGTAAGTATATTTGTTTATCGTTTGCTGTGTTTTATGAACACTGGTTAAATCTGAGCATATATCTTTGTTGTTTTGTACCTTTCATGACATTTGGAAATATCATGCATAATGTTTCAACATGTCAGTGTGGCTTACAAGGACAAAAACGTACTATACGTAGATAGTCACTAGATTTGCTATTTACATTGAACATCATGAACGTTTGTCATGGATTCAGATACAATTTATCAATAATTGTGTTCATGTTTACCCATGGTGTCCTTTGGTCTTTCTGATGAGCATAATGTCCCTGGTGTTGGCTGCGGTAACTAACTGTGTAGTGCTGAAATAGAATCTATTTACTTAACAGCGGTACACATTGTATGTCTCTCTCTTTTTTGGCCGTGTTGACGCAGTGTTCAGTTCAGTGTTAAAGTATGGGCACATGGAAGGTCAGTGAAAGATAATTTAGCTCCAGATCTCTGACAAGGAACTGCTGATTCATCCCATTGTGTTTATCTTACTACTTCACCATTTCCTGTCTTTTGGCCTAACATCATCTGATAACCTAGCTGTTTACCGCATGGATAAACTCTTACACATCAACTTTGTGGTTAAACTTTGACCAGCAACCTCTTACTATTAATAGTACGTAACAGTACATTATTTTTGTGTGTTTTTAATGATTTAGTATGGGATATTGATCAAGCCCTCAGCCATATGTTTTACTGATTTCATTCACTTAACAAATGCAAACAATAATATAAATCACAACATCATTTCTTAGCATCGCTTTCTTTTGTATTTTTGAGTGACAGCGCACTGCTCTTCCATTTGCACAGTGAGACAAAAGGCTGTTGTGGTGCTCAAGCCGAACTGGACAAAACTGTTCAGGGGAGATACAGTGTCGCTCAGATGCACCGTCCCAGGCGAGCCATCCACCGACTGGGAGTACATCTGGTACAAAAACGAGGAGGAGCTTAACCCGTACAAGTTGTGGAGCGAGAGCAACGAGTATAAGAACGTGGGTCCGGTGGAGGACACAGACAGCGCCGAATATGCCTGCTTAGGCATGAGGAAGGTGGACTCTGTCTTTTCTGAGATTAGTGATGCTGTAGTACTTACTGTTTCAGGTTAGTGTGGTTACTGTGCTTTTCATGAGAAACACAATGTCACTTCCACACTACCTCCAACCTGGCCTAACATAATTCTCTGTTTTACGCTGCTAAAGTTTAGCCATTGAGTTTGTTTTTACCATGCCCTCTTCAGCATTTCAGTGAATTATTCAGAATGATTATTATTATAATTCTTGTTACTTGTTTTGTTATTTTTTTTACCCTGCTCTAGTTTATTCAATTGTAAAGTTATTAGTTAGTTGTCTTGTACAGTATTTGATTTAGATATTTAGATATTCAGTTTGTAACTCTTTTCTCTATAAAATATAATTTTAATTATTTACTTACTTAAAAGTACAACATTCTCTAGAACATACTAATAAAAAATAGTCTTTTATGTAATCTCCAACACCTGATCACAAACCCCTATGCTGAACCAGAGAGGCCCAAGGCAGTGATTCTCCAGCGGCCCGACTGGCTGCAGATCTTCAGCGGTGAGACGGTGACCTTTAGGTGTGACATCCCGGGCGAGCTGCTGACCGAGTGGAGGTACCGGTGGAGGAAGGACGGGCAGAAGGTGAAATCCGACGCGGCCGGAGAGACCAACATTTACCGGATAACGGCCGCGGACCAGTCCCACAGCGGCAAGTACACCTGCACTGGCCTGAGGAAGAGCGACTTCAAGTTCTCCCTCGCCAGCGATTCAGTGACGTTGACTGTAAGAGGTAGGCCACATGTGCTTATACTGTTTTATACAGTACTGTGCAAAAGTCTTAGGCAGGTGTGAAAAAATGCTGTCAACTAGGAATGCCTTCAAAAATTGAAGTGTTAATCATTTATGTTCATCAATTAACAAAATGCAGAGACTGAACAAAAGAGAAACCTAAATCAAATCAATATTTGGTGTGAACACCCTTTGCCTTTAAAAGAGCATCAATTCTTCTAGGTCTATTGCATATAGTTTTTGAAGGAACTTGGCTGGTAGCTTTCGCCAAACGTCTTGAAGAACTACCACAGATCTTCTGTGGATGTATGCTTCCTGACATACTGTATACAACCAATTTGGTGTAATTGGTTGATCATACAGTTTACTATAATCCTGCAAAATCCCTGACAGTGTGTGTACCCCTGTGTGTGTACACTTTGTGTGCACCTGCCTAATACTTATGCCTATCTTATGCCTTAAGTCCTTTCAGCCTTATGGACGTTTGAACATTAAACATAAAAAGATACAGTACTGTCCAAAGATTTAGGCAGGTGCCTTCAAACCAGCATCAGTTCACACACAGGGGTAAAGGGTTTCTGTCTTAAAGGCAATGGGTGGTCACACCAAATATTGATTTGATTTAGGTTTCTCTTTTGTTCAGTCACTGCATTTTGTTAATTGATGAACATAAATGATTAACACTTCCATTTTTGAAGGCATTCCTAGTTGACAGCATTTTTTCACACCTGTCTAAGGCCTCATTTCCACCGGCTTGAGCGTGTACAGCGCGTATCCGTGTACAATAGGTTTGTATAGGGGCAGAATACGCTCAGATCACGCCTGCGGTGGAAATGGTCTCATCTGTTAACTTGCATTCTAAACGAATACGGACAGAAAACGGGCACGCGCTGAACACGCAGAGAGTTTGGTGGAAATGAGCCCTAAGACTTTTGCACAGTACTGTAGGTTCGAATCCCGCCCTACCCATGGCTGAAATGCCCTTGATCAAGGCATCTGACCCCACACTACTCCAGGGACTGTAACTGAAACCCTGTAAATAACTGCAAGTCACTCTGGATAAGAGTGTCAGCTAAGTGTAATGTAATTATGCAGCATTTACAGGATTGCTATATCAAAATAACATACTTGAGTCTTTACTTCATTTTTCAATGTATGATATATAAAAGTATATAATGGATAGTGGACCTTTTTCAATAATAATAGAAAATATAATAATAATAATGCATTTGTAAAGCACTTTTTACACATTACATTACCTTTTGCAGAAGTGCATTATCTTATGATTGTCATTACACACAATGTATGTTTTCATTACACACAATTTTTATCAACACACAATATATTTATTACAACATTTTAACACCACATTAATGTACTAGCAGTGTACTTTGTACAGTATGTGATGCATCTGTTACATTTACCAGAGAGACCACGAGCAATGGCCATTCTGAGCCCCAAGGATATGGAGATCTTCAGCGGGGAGGCGGTCCTGCTCCGGTGCCACATCGAGGATGGCGAGGCCGAGGAGGAGTGGAGGTACACCTGGTACAAGCGGGGCTACGTGGGCCACAGCCAGATCGGTGAGGAGCAGGAGCTGAGCCTCAGCCCTGCCTCGGAGGCCGACAGCGGGGACTACACCTGCAGGGGCACACGCAAGACGGACTCCCAGCACTCCCAGACCAGCCCAGCCGTCAGGCTGGCCGTGTCAGGTGGGCCAGGCGCATCTCCTTTTCACACCCCATAAAAGTGTACCTTTGAGGGTTTTTTTGTTTAATTTTACAACAATAATGTGTTCTATAACAATGTAGGAGTCTAAAGCTCCACATTATTTGTCTGTGGATCTCAACAGTCTTAAGAAATTTCTTATTTCTAACATTTTCTACACCAGTGTGAAATCATGCTCCTACAGTAAAGGTTAATGTGCTTTGTTACTTTTTAATTTACTGCTATTAAATTAATGTTATCTGTAATCTTTGTATGTCTAATACAGTGATGGCGTTTTGAACGTTTTAGTTTTATACTGTAGTGTTAGTTTCAGTTTTATGTTCTCACTAATTTATCTATCTATAATACTGTAGGAGCTTAAATGATCAAGAATAACATGCTTACATACCTGATATAATATGGTTATATAGGGTTTGTAAATTATTTGTTTTCCAGAGGAAAAAAGCAAGCTTTACTTTTTTCCATGTGTTTGAGTGTTAAACTAAATAATTCCTTAACCAGACCATGTGTAGTCCAGAGCGTGTAGTCTTTATCTTATTTGTAAACTTTTTGTCAGCATTATACGGCAGTCCATATTTTAGATAAAAAATCATATATTTACTGAATAGCTTCCTACAGTATTTCTTGTGGTTGTGTGTTTTACTTATAGTTAAGGACAACAGGCACACTCTACTCCTAGGATAAAGACATTTGTTTTGGTGCAAGTCAAAACCCAAATCAAGTGTTAAACTTCTCTTTTAGGTATACTGATTTATTGGACCATGTCCACAAACATTCGTTGTGGCACTATTAATGGCCTTGTGCCAAAACGTATACATTTAAAGTTTACCTCTTGTGTGTTTCTCTTTCACAGCCCTGCCGAAAGTGTCTGTCTCTGTCAAACCGGGCAGTCCCATATTCATTGGAGAGACGGTCATTCTGGAGTGTGGGGCTGCGTCTCGAAGTGACTGGAGCTACACGTGGTTCAAGGGCAGCCCGCAGACCGGGGCTCTGCCCGCAGACCGCAGCAGCAAACGAGGGGACAGCCTGACCATCAGCGGGGCCACTGAGACGGACGAGGACGAGTACTGGTGTCAGGGGGAGAGAGTGAACAGCAACACCTCGTCACTCATGAGTGACCCGGTTTACCTGACTGTGTCAGGTGCGTGTCAAGAACGTAAATGGACGTTAAAGCAACACTAGGTAGATTTTCCAACCTTAAAATAATGTTTCCAAAATCGTTTCAGTGGTTCATCAGCTTTTAACAGGGTGAAAGGCATTTTGCTTTGTTGCCCTCCATAGGCTATAACCGCACTAAGCAAGTTTGGAGGAGTGGGTCATCTCTCTGTAGTTTGAATGAGAGACAATTCCACTTCCAAACTGTAAGACGAAAACTACTTAGTGTTGCTTTAAGGAACACTTGTCTTACACTTGTCTTAGGTGGATGCTGATGTTTTAATTTTACAAGGTTGTTTACCGCATAACAGAATTAATATTTCAGCATTAAATTTTACATCCTGACTGGGGCAGTGTGTGAGCGGACCTCTCTAGAATTACACACAATCTTGCAACTGAATGAGGGGACTTTTTGCATATCATAGATTTGCAGATTTTTTACACAGTTACAGAATTTAAAAATTATACATTTAAAACAATAAAAAATAATAGTTTTTGTCCAAAAGTATGAATCCATAATTTACATTAAGCCTTTTTATTGTGGTCTTTGGTCTCAAAGAGAAATTTGTACATTGTGCTTTTTAGTGATTTTATAAGCAATACCTGCCTTTAACCCTTTCACGGCATTCTAGATCTGCCAACCAGCTCACTGACCGCAGAGCCCCAGAATCCCGTTTTCAGCGGGGAGGTGGTCACTTTGACATGTGCGATAGAGTCTCACAACGACTGGGAGTACAGATGGTACAAAGGCAGCTCCCAGAGCCCGGTGGCCCAGTCCGACCGCTACAGCCGGGACGGGAACAGCCTCGTCATCCGGGGCGCTGCGGAATCGGATCAGGACCACTACTGGTGCCAGGGAGAGAAGAACACCAGGCCGACCTCCTCACACATCAGCACCTACGTCTATTTATCTGTTACAGGTGGGTTAGTGCTGTACCGCAGATCTATTACGTTATCTATATTAGTTTGAAAACAGCCGTGGTTGATGTGTTTTTGCGTCTCTGGGTTTACATGGTTATGTGGAATTTAGTACAGTTTTAAGGAGCTTAAAGAAAGGTGTCACCCCTAAAAATGATTTTGCATGTAATATCAAAATAAATAATGATATTACATTACATTACACTTAGCAGACACTTTTATCCAAAGCGACTTACAAAAGGAGGACATAATAAGCTAATAGATGTGGAGAGAAACACAGTGTAAGACAGACTACACACACACTGGACACTTCAGACACACCCATCCCCTACACACTTTTACAAGCACGAGGCACCTACAGTAGGTAAAGAGATGGTTAGTAGAGATTAGTTTTGTTAGAAATTATACAGACAGACATGAAAGTGAACAAGTGTCAATCATGACTGCAAGTGTATGCCCGCATATACAGTACAATCACAGCCCTCAAACTAATTTAATTGCCACTTCTCTTCCATACAGCATTGCCCTCAGCAACCTTGACCCTCCAGCCTCCCAGTCCCATCTTCAGTGGAGAGATAGTGACGTTCACATGTGCCATACAGTACCTCAGAGACTGGACCTACAAGTGGTACCGCCGCAGCTCCAAGGACACCGTGTCCCAGTCGGCCCGCTACAGCAGAACCGGGAACACCCTCACCATTCGGGGGGCTGCTGTGTCAGATGAGGACCAGTACTGGTGTCAGGGGGAGAGAGACACCAGACCCATGGTGTCGCAGATCAGTCACAATGTCACTCTGAATGTACTAGGTGAGACATGGTGAAGTTCAAGAGGATAGAGGCCGTTACAGTCTGCATAACTGGTTTATTTGGAATATTTTTTTTGCTAACAGAACATTCTGTCCTTAATAATTTGCCTTTGGGAATCTTTATGTAATTATTATAAAATTGGTCTGCCAGAGCTGAAACAATTCTGGCTTTAGAGAGTAAAGTCCTACCATGTATTTGTTCAATCTGTTTACTGAAATTTTGTGGTTTAACCAGTTTATCAGCTCATGTATTAGTGTTAATTAGAAAAAAAGAAATCAACTCTTTAATGAACAGATATATGGGAAGCACTTGCACTTTCTAAAGCAATTTCTTCCCCACATCTGGTTTCTACTTTGTCGTTGTATCACAGATGTGAATTTTTGTTGATTATTACGTGTGTGGCTATTAAATTACAATAGGCTATATGTCTGTGCTATGATTACCAATGGCAGAGTGTAAAACAGTTACTTTGCGTAATGTCAAATGTTTTAATATCTGTTTACCCCCATTGCAGAGTTCAAGCCAAAGCCTCGGCTAACCTCTAACAGGTCAGAGCAGGTATACACTGGTTCGTCTGTTACTCTTACCTGTGAGGTGGACCCGTCCGGTGCTACCGAGTGGACTTTCTACTGGTACCGAGACTCGCAGAACTCTGATCCTGTGGCCCTGACGGACACGAACGCCTACACCATCAACTTTGTGAAGATGTCCGATGAAGCTCCATATTTCTGTAATGCTGGAAGAGGCAGCCCCATCTACTTCACCCACTACAGCAATGCCTCATGGATAAAAGTCACAGGTATGTAGATAACCAATGGCATCATCATCAGCTTTGCTGCCTACCAATGATATTGTCATCAGGTGTGTAGACTATGTTGCATGTCATTTAGTTTCACTGAATATATTTTTGCTGAAATATTCTGCACACTACAACTTAAGTGTGTGGCATATGCAACCTTTACACACAATGCAGACATCTTTACAATGTGCTCTAAAATCATTTACTGTAAATAGATATTTACCGAGAACATTTATGTGAAGATATTTTCATTTTATTTACTTAGCTTGTAAACAGACAAACTAATGTCAGTTCTGTAATATTTGTTTTTTTTGTTATCTGTTGTAAACACAGAAAGGCCAAAAGCCTTTGTAACCCTCTTGTCCAACTGGACGCGGATCTTCAGCGGAGAGACCATCTCTCTCCAGTGCGATATCCAAGGCACGACAGACTCCGACTGGGACTACATCTGGTACAAGAACGGTTATCTCAACAACCCTGTAAACCATGAGAAAGAATACCGTGTTACCCTGGTGTATGGTCACCGTGGTGATGAGTATGCGTGCATTGGCCGGCGGAGGAGTGAGCTGACGTACTCAGAGATGAGTGAACCTTACAGCGTCTCAGTGTTTGGTGAGTCTGAGAGATGTCAACTAAATGGTGAAGTGATTTTTTATAGGGCTCCAATAAAGCTAGATCAAGCTTACCAATGTCTCTTTACTATCAATGAAAAAATATTTTAAATGTCATCTTTGCTGTTGTCCTATGATATTATTTTAATTCTGATATTAATATGAATTCTATTAATTTCAGAAATTTTAGTGCCCTATTTACCACATTGGTCATATGGACACATTTTTATTGTAAAGTTGTCTGACATAATTAAAGCACATCCATTTTCATTCTTGAGGATTGTGGATTTTTTTTTTCTTGACTCCAGAGCGCCCTCTGGCTGAGTTGAGTGTTCCTGCACAGATCTGGATGCACGAGGGCGACTCTGTGACTCTGAGGTGTGAGGTGACGGGCTCCACAGAAGGCTGGAGGTTCCACTGGTACAGAGTGGACTCGGCCGTCAAACAGACCCTGGTGTACAGCAACGGAGACTCCTACACCCTCGTTCCGGTGGCTGTACGACACACGGGCCTGTACATGTGCCGAGCGGAGAGAGGAGAGCCCCCCTACTACACCAAAAACAGCAAACTCCAGCCTGTCTGGGTCATGGGTAAGGCCACCATACAAGTCCAGCAAATTAACGGAACTTGTAGCTGCGGCAGGTTTGGTTTCGTTTTCATTGTTCATTTAAAATGGCTTGAGATGCATTCTAACTTTGATGGTCATGGATGTGTGTTTGGTTTTTAGAAGTTGTTTTAAGCTTTTTTCAGTCTACCAGCTAGGGCCCAAAGCCTAACACTGAACATTTTCCAAGTACAGTTGTATGTGACTACAAAAGGTAAAATCTCTGGAAGAATCAGGCTGATAGTAGCTGGTGGGTGCTAAAATTTGAATCTGAAGTTCTTGTATGAACGTTGTTATATGAAGTCGAACCCTAAAGCAGCTTAACAATAATACAGAAGCCTCTTTTTCCTTCCATTTGAGTGTAAATTCGCTGTTTTCTAAAGCTGGGATAGCTAGGTCAGATGATAAAATAGAATAATGGTGAATGCAATTACTTGTAATTTCTCTTGCAATTACTTGTTATGGATATGACAGTAAGTTATGTTTTACAGATCTGTGTAGGTTTTAAATCTTTTAGGTCACTGGTACTGAGTCATACCCAACCGTATTTTAAATTTTTGCTTGAAAATGTTTCACCTCAGATTGGAATGGCTTTTTAGTGAAGAAAATCTTGTCAGAGACGTGAACCATAAAAAACACAAGTCCAGTTGCCTATTACTAAACACCTTTGGTTTTATATACAGTATGTAACATGCATCATAAATGCACACATATGTGTCCCACTCTCCACAGGACTTAGTCCTCCAGCCTCGGTTATCGTTCGGCCTAACAGAACTCAACATTTTATATACAAGTCCCTGTCCATGAGCTGTGAGACGCAGGGCATCCCCGCTGGGTGGAGGCTGAGGTGGTTCACAGACAGAGGGGAGTTAACGGAGTGTCCCGCAGGCTGGAGGTCAGTTGTAGGTTCCACCTGCACTATCGTCCACCCCCACACGTCGGACAGCGGGGTGTACTGGTGTCAGTCTGAGGCGGGACTGCGCAGCAACCCCATCAATGTCACGTTTCATGGTAAATGACTTTGCATTATGAGTGTACCGAGTGGCACACCTGTAAAACCTTTCAAAAGGCAAATTCAGTCTTGCATGTCGCATGTTGCTGTTCATGCCTATTGTGGCATTGTGGGAACTGCTCAATTTTGTAAATATTTGGGAACAGATCTGAAATGTCACGAAGTAAATTGCCTGAAAATGTAAAAAGCAAACATGCCCATCAGAACATTTGTGATGATTGCAGTTCCCTACAATGCAGGTAACAAACAGTAAAGAAAAAATGTAAATAAAATCTCTTCCATTTATAACAGGAAAAAAGACAGCCTAAAAACAATAACTAATAAAACGTACCAGCCCGGTTCTTTGTTTAAAATGCTGCCTTCACTCCTTGCTTTTTTACTCCGTTGTGTGTATATGCAGTGTACTGTATTGCGCAGATACTGAGGTGATCCTGGAGAGCCCCGCCCACCCTGTGACCGAAGGAGACCCCCTGACGCTGCAGTGCAGGTACCGCAAGACGCCCGCCAAAGCGGAGGCCGACATCTACAAGGACGGCGCGCCCCTCCAGCCCACCATCACGGGCGAGCTGACCATCCTGGCGGCGTCGAAGGCGCACGAGGGCCGCTACCGCTGCCGGCACGTGGACCGGGGGGAGTCCCCAGACAGCTGGGTCACCGTGCGACCCCGAGGTGAGCTGAGGGGGACCCCTGGCCGAGGCCCTTCGCTCTGTCACTGCGGGGCTTTGTGAGCTTCAGCAACACAATCCCAGGCAGGCTGGGGTCGAAATGCTCACTCGTTCACTGCATCGTGCCCTGTGTAGGGCAGCTGTGGTCTAGCGGTTAAGGAGTTGGCCTTGGGATTGGAGAGTCGCAGGTTCGAATCCCGCCCCATCCACGGTTGAAATGCCTTTGAGCAAGGCATGTAACCTCACACTGTAACTGAAACCCTGTAAATAACTGTAAGTTGCTCTGGATAAGAGCGTCAGCTAAGTGTAATGTAATGTGTAGGGAACAGAATGAAGTAACTCACACCTTATAGAGTGCACTGTGTAGCGAGCAAAATGAAGTAACGCTCACCCTACATAGTGCAGTGTGTAGAGAGCAAAACGATATAACTCACATCTGTCACTACATTACTCTTAGCTGACACTCTTATCCAGAGCAACTTACAGTTATTTACAGGGTTTCAGTTACAGTCCCTGGAGCAATGTGGGGTTAGATGCCTTGCTCAAGGGCACTTCAGCCATGGATGGGGATGCAGGAGAGCACTGGTTGTTTACTCACCAACCCCCATTCTTCTTATTGAAACGGGATTCGAACCTGCGACCTTCCAATCCCAAGACCGACTAACCACTAGGCCACAGCTGCCTACGTAGTGCAATATGTAGGCAACAAAATAGTGTAACTCTCACCCTACATAGCAAACTGTGTAAGGAACAACATAATATAACTCATGCCCTACTGTATATATAGTGCACTTTGTAGTAAATGAGTGAGCATTTCGGATTCAGCCAGTATTCCACTATGACAGTGTTTACTTGATAATGTTACAGGGTATTACGTGAGGTATTACGGCCAGGTCTTAGCACAGAAATCCAATCCTAGTATAAAGGTGTTTTATTTGAGAATGTTACAGGGTATTAAATGAGGTCAGATTAATTTTTTCTATTGTGTGTATTATTGTGTTATTGGTCAATAGACATTTTGTAATTGGCAAATTTGCCAGCTACAGACACCACTTAACATTCTAACGTTTTTTTGCATGCCACATGTCTGTAGGTTTACAGTAAGGTATTTAGAGAAGGTGTATTTGTGTACAGATGTAGGCATTTAGTTATAGGACCATACAACTGGAGAAATCCCTCAACAGCAACCCAACCTCAGCAGATTTTTTTTGGTTTGTATTTGCATTGCATCGAAATTGTTAGGTGAAGTCATGTAAACTGGTTGCATGTTACGTAGCAAGTATTAACAGTAAAGTCAATCTTGACCTTGAGTGCAAAAGTTGAGAGGAAAAAAAACTAAAGAAGCATATTTTGCATTATGCAAAGCATATTTTTCAGTATTCAGAGCTTTAAACTGCTGTTTTTATTGTATTGCTAAAATTTTTGGTTTGCTATTGTTTGGCAACATAAGACAATAAGCTGTAGTATGATTTTAACAAAATACGTGGAAAAATGTTGGACATTCAAATGAAAAGCTTGTAATGACTAAATGACTGTTACACAGCTAACATGCTAATCTGCCTATTATGCCAGGAAAGCCTGCACATCGTGGTCATAAACATAAGTTTAGTCCATTGGTGGCATTGTTTTTGAACAGCTTGAGAATAAACTTCATGTTAACACCACTGCTTGAGTCACTTGTATTAATTCTACACTAACATGGCATCAATAGACTAGCTACTAAAATGTGTATTTTAGCATTCTAGCAGCTTTGGTTTACACTAGGAGTGCCAGGTTCAGAAAGTGCAGGCCATGCTGTCGGAAAGGATTGTGTAATTTATGTTTAAACAAGCAAGGATCTCCCCTGATTATTGCCAGCAGACCCTTTCCCAAATATTGCATTTAAGAATAAAACAGGCTCTGCACACACAAAAGTACATTTAAAATAGCTTATACATCTGTGTATGTATTGAGAGCATGATGTAAAATATATAACAGACTTTGATGTTAAGCAAATATGTAACGCTTATACTTTTAGACATTGCTGGGAAATAGCACTGCTCAGAAATAGGGTATGGCCTGTGTATGTAGTCTTTTAAAAATGGCGGTTGCCACCCAGTGCTAGATTTAGCTAATTTAAGTTTCTGTTGAGCAGCAAAAGTCCCTGCCTGGAAGTATAAGATAAACAGTTTCTGATTAAGGAGTTTGTAGAGCTGCAATGTTCAACAGTTCTGTGTAGACATGCCAGAAAATCTATATAAAATATCAAACAGTACCTATGTTGCATGAAATAGTACCTACTATCGTACTGTTGAGTGGTTAAAAGACACGTGTCTCTGTTGTTGTCCCATTAGATACTCCAACACACACGCACCTAGTGGTTTGGCTAGTGGTGGGGCTGTTTGTCTCCCTTGCGCTGGTCATCCTACTGGCTACGCTGTTGTACCGCTATAGAGGTAACACAACCCATTTGATCATGTTTACATTCCCAGAATTCATTGCACATGTTCAGCATCCTCCCATATTCTCATGTTGATAACAGGTGCTTTTGCACAATCTACAGTCTAAAATCAAGTTTCATTCACATGTACAGAATATTACTGACTCACAACTCAATACAATCCCTGCTAACTTGAAACTGTTCATGAACTATGTAAAAAAAAAATTATACAGCAAATAACTGGTCTTATGATATTGTGTGATATTATGTTTCTACAGGGTTGTTTCTCCAAGTAGGACTGTTGTAAGTAGTTACATTCAGTGTGATTTTTCCCCATCGTGACATCATGATATGCTGTCTCTCTATAACATTTTATGTGGTCTCTGTTTCCCTCTAGTGGCTGGGGAAGGCACAGCACCAATCAGCAGACACGTGATGACCAAAACAGGCCAGCAGGGGAGAAGTCTGGCTTTGTGCCATGGCACCGTGGTAAGTTTTGGTGATATGATGCACACACACACACCACACACACACACACACACATACACACACACACAGTATACATATTACACACACATATATATATATATATATATATATATATATATATATATATATATATATATATATATATATATATATATATATATATATATATATATATATCAAAGTCAAAGTGTACTTTATTGTCAACTCACTATGTAACAGGCATTTCACAGAGGACTGAAATTGCGTTTCACCAGACACCAAATATGCAATATTGAACTAGAAACACGCACACAACGCACACGCACACGCACACACACACACATATATATATATATATATATATATATATATTGTGTGTCTATATATATGCAATCATTCTATTAAGTAATGCATTAATAGTACTATTATATATACCATATTACTAATATTATTCTATTAAATAGTGCAAGTTAAAACAACACAAAAAGATTCATGCAGCACATTGCCCTTTTTTCTAAGCAGCACTTTTACCAGTGTATTATAACTGTGCTTATCACAGGAGGGGCCCGTAGTGGCCCCAGTGACGTGGTCTACACCGACATCGAGCTGAAGGAGATGCGCAGGAAGTGGTATAAGGTACAGTGTGTATCTGACACGCAACAGCTGACCCGCTATTCTTATGTAGAAATCGTATGTATAGAATTAGGTCGAAGATAGTGTCCATTGTCCATTATAGAAACGTGTTTTTGCAGTCAGTACAGTACAGCGGCTCACAAGCAAAGTTACATAACATCAAGCACCCCCACCCTCCTACCCGCTTGCCTATAGCACCACCACCATTTTGTTTTGTAAAACCGCCTTTGTGCACAGCACACACACATACATGCATACATATATAACCACGTCTGACAAAAAGTGTACATACACAAAGAACGCTTTCTCCTAATGTGTGTGTGTGTGTGTGTGTGTGTGTTTTTGTGTGTGTGCGCATGCCGATGAGTGTGTGTGTGTGCATGTGTGTGCTTGTATGTATGTGTGTGCATGTACTTGTTACTTGTACACAACTGAACCATGTCACAGGTCAAAGAGAGGCCCCCTGGTGGTCAGCTTCCTCCTCCAACCCACGGCCACAAGGTGTCCATGCTAATATGACCCCACAACAACATAGGCCAAGGACAGTGTGTTCCTGGATCGTTCGTATTTCAAGGCTTGTGAAGACAGCAGTTTGACAGCACCCAATCACAGAGGGACATTTGCTTTATTGGTTAAATTATGAATGGCTAAAAATGTATAGTTTGCTTTATTTTGCATCATTTTTATATGAACAATTGAACTACAAGACAATCATAATACCAGTAAACACAACCAGTAAAGGGATGGTGACTTAATAGAGTACATAATTAGTGAACAAAACATTTGTTTCAGTAAAACACAGTTGAATGCTATGTTAATGCTTTTGATTTTAAACGAAACTAAATGCTCCTAGTCCATCCCTTTTGTTCAAGTAGTCATAGGTATTGACGGCCATTCTTAGCTGTTTTAATAAAGGTAAAAAAAAACACAATGTTTGGTTGACCTTTTTTGTATTTTGTATCCTGGACCAGATTTACAGACACACATTCAGAGTAATTATTAAGTGAGCAGAACACAACACTATGTGAGAGAATGGCTGGCCTATGAAGATCGCATGCCCACAGTGTGACACTGATTAAAGCTTTTTTTGGGAGCATGATACCGGTAGCCTGGTAAACCGGCCCCTCGTACTGTACTTCATTTCATTTTGTGCAGAGGGTCTGAGAAGTGCTTTCACTGATATTGCTGTGTTAGGCAGAATTTCTACCTAGCCGAACAGCACTCGGAGGAAGTGTTCGTGAGCGATGACGTTGACTTTGTGTGCTATATTTGAATTGTAGTGCGTAGGCAGGCTAATTGCATATGTGACGACCAGAAGTTAGCTATTGGGCGCGTTTTAAACTTCAGCAGAGTCCACACCTCTGTGAAGCTCTCTCTACCTCTCTACCTCTCAATACAGCACTGCCAGACCCTCTGTACAAAATGAAATGAAGTATGATGGGCTGGTTTACCAGGCTATAATACTGGTGTTGCACACTTTATTTTTTAACTGACTCACCTGGTGTTGTCCAGCACTCAGACTGTTGAGACAGATATCCATGTTTTAGGCCCACAGGTCGTGTGATGGTCCTGCTTGAGGCTGTGTTGTGTCTGACTCACACATTTGTTGTCAAGGAAGTCAGGCCCTTGACACTTTACCTGTGAGGAGAGTACCTGCAAGTGGTGAGAAGTGATGGTACAGCGAAAGGAGTGCTGGTGTGCTAAAGTCCTCAGACAGTGGAGAAAGGTGTGCACATCCAAATAAAATATTCCAGGCGCTAGACAAAAACATCAGATAATTTGAAAAAGTGGTCTGTGTATGCACTGTGTATGCTCCAAGTGGATTTTATTTCTTTAAATCAGACAACGTTTCGATCCTGTTGTAGGATCTTCATCATGATGGCATACACCGTGTGCAGACCACTTTTTCAAAGTGTGCTAAAGTCTAAAATATAACACTGCTTTTAGCTACATACCTAAAAATAGAGCACCAGAGAAGCTATGTGTGAGTTGAGGCAGATCTCAGGGCTAAAAAAAAGGAAGTATTGTATGGGTTGTGTGCGTGCGACAAGATTTAATCATAGTTTCCGCTGAACTTTTTTTTTTTGTGAAATGGCAACGCTACCTAAACACCAACCACAAAAACGTCATCATATCCTGTCACCACCCCTTGTCATCACCCTCTGTCACTGGCCACCACCAATCCACGCCCCCTGTGTTTGTGTGTGTGTGTGTGTGGGGGGGTGTTATAGTGTGTGTGCGTGTGTGAATTGAAAAGACAAGACACAAATATCATCTTAAGCCATTTTGAGAAATAGTCAAAAAAGCCCTAGACTATAATCAGAAAAAAAAACTACACAACATAAACCAAAATCCCGACTTTGATTTTTACTGCATAAGAATTGGACTGAACTCTGTGATAACAGACTCATAGATATAGATATAACTCATAGAATTCCTTAACAGCCAGGTAAAGCCAAAATTGAAAGGCAATGCGTTCAGTGACTATCAATAAGAATTGTCTGTGCATTAAATGAATGGGTTCTAAAAAAAATCCAAACAAAACATTTTTTTAAAACAGGCTGGAAATATGCCTATTTTTTGTGTGAAATTGGGCTTTTTAACATGGGGGGGTCTATGGCAGTTCACTCACTTCTGCACCCAGTGGACATCTGAGGGACTGCAACTTTACAACATTAGTTTTGGATTCCCCCCCACCCCCACTGTTTTACCAGGTTAGTCCTGGTGAATCCTGGTTAGTGCATAAGCTGTGTCCTGAATGTCCAACTTCAGACTAGCTATTTAAACACTTCAGTGAGCTGTTCTGCCCCCAGCAATTAGTGCACAAAGGCTAAGGGTGTGGCCTTCTTGATAGCTCTAACTAGGTGTGATAGGTTATCAGCTGACTTCTATTTACCATGCAAACGGCATCAGCTGATCCAACTAATTAGAGATTACAATCTAGCAACAGTAACACAATCACAAGTAAAAGTTCAAAGAAACAGTTACTAAAAACAGAAGCAAATCACTTAATGACTGTAATAATTCTGTGCTCCTATCCTGGTTAGTGCATAAGCATACACTGTCATACCCCTTATTAAAATAAGAGATGCAAGCAGACATCACTCTGCAGTAATCAACTAAGCCTAGTTTTTCATCTGCCAAGCTACCAAGCTACCAAACTACCAAGCCAAACATCCACTTTTAGACAGCAGGCGCCTATGGGCAAACTAGACCAAGTGAATGGTTTCTTGTAGATGGCTTGCTTAATGGAAGTCCATGGCTAACACCTGAGTGCAGATCTGTCTGTCATGGAGTGACATAAGGTTGACACCATTTATGAGCTCCAAGAGTATTTTGAGGATGTGTGAGATTTCAGATGAGCTGTCTGAATGGAGTTCCCCTTTTCATAGAGACTTGAATCACACAGAGATTTCATCATGCAAACACAAACTTAAAAAAAAAAAAAAAAAAACGTACTGGAGGCATTTCATTGAAAACTCCTGTGTGGCCTGGACACATAGACACACATAGACACACAGCCACACATAGGCACACATACACACACACACACTACTGTAGGTGTGGATGACCATTACATGAATGGAGGATTTTAGCCCTTATTCCAAATAAAGGCCTGTGAAATTCACTTGCTGAAGCAAATTAATAAAATACAGGCCCAGATTAGGTAGGCTAATTGCATACGTGACCAGGCGTTAGCGATTGGGTAAAGGCAGAGGCACTTGTTTTTAACTTCAGCAGAGTCCACACCTCCAGTAACAAATCCTTTCTGACAGTGTGTGGTCCAGACCCTGTGTACAAAATGAAATAAAGTACGAGGGGCTGGTTTACCAGGCTAGCTTTGGTTTGGCATTGTTGTTTAAACTTTAAAGCATCATACAGTACAGTCAGTAAGACAGACACCTTCGAAGCCCACAGAGACACAGACACGGACACAGACACACGCAACATTGCACAATAGACCAGTCATATCTTTTGGTTAGCACATCCGCATTTGTCAAGCGCCAGAAGGGAAGAAAAGAAGGAAGAAGAGACACACTTTGTCAGAGGACATCATGGAGGACAGACACCTTTCTCTGCTTGCTTGTAAGTCTCTCTGTCTGGTGTTTTTTTTTTTTTTATTTCTGTCTGTACTTTCAGTGTCTATTGTTAGTGTGCAGTGCATCCACTGTCTGTTAGGTCTTTTAACTGTAGGTATAACATTTCATAGAACACCTGGTCTTAAGAGTGAGGGCGATATACAGTACAGTAAATGCTATCAAGACTTCAAGACCTTTATTGTCATTGTACAGTGTGCCTGTACAACGAAACTAAACAGCAACGCCACAAAGGTGCATCAAGGTGTCAAGTACAAAAAGAGCAAGGAGGAAGGGAGTATATACAAATAATATAAATAATATTAGAAATAATACAGTAGTAAATGATAAGTGGTGAAGAATGGGTAATATGCAGCCTAGTGCAGTAGTAATAGTAGTTTTGGACTGTGAGGTAAGTACTGTGCTTTCTAATGCAGTGCATTCATGTTGCACACAGTAAGCATTTCATTTACATTCAGCATTATTTGTCACTGTCTATTCAATTCAAAGTGGCGTGGTTGGCATGACTGTTAGAATATAATGTTGCTAAAGCAGTTGTTAACATTAATAAAGTTGTTCTGTTGAGACTTACAAAACAAATGTTGACATGAACAGTAATGTAATGTGAATCTCTCTCTCAACTCTATTCCTTTGTCTCTCTCCTCTCTCTCTCTCTCTCTCTCTCTCTCTCTCTCTCTCTCTCTCTCTCTCTCTCTGTCTCTCTCTCTCTCTGTCTCTGTCTCTCTCTCTCTCTCTCTCCTTTTTTGCGTCTTCCTTAGATCTGAGTCTATACATCATCATCACCTGTGGGAAAACTGAGGGTGAGAAGGCTATTCAATAAAAACCTACATGGGCAGTGTTGAAATAGACTAGATTGTGATGCCTGCAATAAAACTATCCAATGTGAAATGGCACATTCTTCTGAAAGATTTTCATCATTGATGTGTGAACTTGAGTGGTTTGGATTTGTTTGTGCAGTGACATGCATGCAGAAAGGGCTTGCCAGGCCTACTGCCCTGCTTGCTGTATGTGTTTGCATATGTTAGAGTTTCCATCCAACCAGATTTTAGCGTCTATGTGTTGCCACCAGGGTCATACTAATCTGCTTGGGGCCTGCTGAATCACAACTTACGGCACCCTTTTGTAAAAGATTAAATGAGGGTAGGGCAGCTGTGGCCTAGTATTTAGGGAGTTGGTCTTGCAAACGGAAGGTTGCCGGTTCGACTCCCGTCCTACCCATGGTTGAGATTAGCCTGGGTGTGCCCATACTGCCTGTGACGCTGCATTTACATTTCGCGAGCAAGTCAGTCTGGCCAAGCTGCCTATCTAAACCATTTCTGCTCAGTCCTCAGATAGGGGGCCAATGAAAATCGAGCATTTCAAAAGGCAATGACGCGGTAGTTTGGCGACCGGAAATCTATCTCAGTCACTGTCTACATGGCGAACGTGGAGCAACCGTAAGATTTCAATGCATCTGTAGCTGCTGTTTAGGACGAATTCAACGGGAAGTTCTATCTGGAAATAGAGCAAAGGGCAGCCATCAAAGCATTTGTTGCGGGAAAGGGCGTTTTTGCAATGCTACCGACCGGCTTCGGTAAAAGTTTAATTTATCAGTTAGCCCCGCTGGTAGCCAAGTCCATGCTTTGCGCGGACGCTGTTGTTGTGGTCATGTCGCCTTTGATCGCACTGATTCGTTTTTCGAATATCAATATTAAATGGCCAACACCAGCCACTCTCATGTTCACCTCACAAGTCCGACAAAAATCATTTAACGCCATTTCTATATGACTACAGGCTACTACTACTTTTTGTTTGGATCAAGCCGTTTCTTCCGCTGGGGTATACGTCAGAGGGCAGAGGGGTGTGATTGATTGAAGCTTCGTCCAGTAGCAAACAGAGGCATTTGAAAGAGGCGGGTTAAGCCCGCCTTCTGAGAAATGGGTTTACAACACAGCTTGGCCAGACTAATGCTCGCAGAACATTGACAAGTCGCGATAGCCAGGCTAGGTTGAGATGCCCTTGAACAAGGCATCTAACCCCACACTGCTCCAGGGACTGTAACTGAAACCCTGTAAATATCTGTAAGTCGGTCTGGATAAGAGCGTCAGCTAAGTGTAATGTAAAAATGAACTAAACGCAAACTATTTCTCAACTCAAATGAAGAACTATGAACATGAAGTTTTCTTTTTTTGCTATGAACTTTGTTTGTTTGTTTGTTGGTCATTTAAGTCCCTTTTCCACTGCCTAGTACCAGCTCAACTCATCTCGGCTCAACTTGTTTTTTTTAACTTTTCGACTGCCAAAAAATTGTATATGGTACCTGGTAAATGGTACTACTTTTGGTATCACTTCTGTCGAGGTTCCAAGCGTGTTAAAGCGATACTAAACGATGACGTTGCGTCATGTTGCCACTGACAACAAGCCCGGCACTTTTAAATACCTTGGCCAGCTTAGCACAAGTTTACTCGTCATTACAAAATTAGGCTATATATTGAAATGTCAGACCGCAAATCTATACCGTGGTCAGTGGAAGAGGTTTCCACCTTATTATCTATAATCGGGGATGATAAAATACAGCAGGAGTTAGACAGGGCAACAAAAAATGAGAGGGTATATCAGGAGGCGTTAATGACGCCAGTGTAGTTTACCGCAGCGTTGCTATAGCACCTAGATACATTAACGGGTGCTTTTTATGCCAGTGGAAAACAATACACCCGGTACTAAAACCGAGTTGAGCCGAGATGAGTTGGGCTGGTACTAGGCAGTGGAAAAGGGACTTTACACTCTTCTCTCTTTTTCCTTTTTTGTGTATACATCATCATCTCTAATCTCTCTTGTGTGCACATATTTGTCTGTTATTTTGTTGCCATAAAATTGTGCCATTGTGCTGATGTAACTGCAACTGATGCAAGTGTGTTGTCATTTGTATCAGTCTTCAATCTTGCAGCGCCCCCTACAGCAAGAGTGGTGGTGGGGTCTTCTCAACAGCAGCCTTTTTACTGTGGAGAGACAGTCACGCTCACGTGTGACATAGCAGAGTACATCGACTGGCATCAGTATATGTGGTACAAAGAAGACAAAACGGAGTTCAGATACAAAGAAATTTCTGGGAAGACCGGGCGCTCCATCACCATCAGACTCCCACAAGACGCTGGCTGGTACCAGTGCAAAGGACAAAGGAACAACCACCCAAATGTATCCTCTGAAAGTTCGAAAATCCATATTGCATGCACAGGTGAGTCAGCACTGTAAATGTACATTTATGGGATGGGGGTAAGTGTCTGTAATCGAAATAAAAGAGCATGAAATGTTTTTTTTGTTTTGCCTCCGACACTAGTGTAAACATGATGATGAAGTTATATATGAGTGAACATAGGACATCATAATATGTGAGCTTTTGTGGTAACATAGATAAATATAATATAAACATCTGGTTACACTTTATTTTACTGTCCCTTTTACATCAATTAAGTACAGTGTAACCTGTCTATGTAACATGATATACTGACTGTACTTTAGGGTTACTTTGTGTGAATTAATGCTGGTTTAAAGGTTACTGCATAAATCTTTGCACAGTACTGTATGTTTTTATCCATCCACATGTTTAATGTTAAAACACCCATAAGGCTGAAAGAACTTGATGGGCATAAGTTGTTTTTTGCCCATCAAGTTTTAGGCAGGTGCACACAAAGTGTACACACACAGGGGTGCACACAAAGTCAGGGATTTTGCAGGATTATAGTCAGGTGTATGATCCACCAATTACATCAAATTGGTTGTATATATCAGGAAGCCTACATCCACAGAGGATCTGTGGTTAGTTCTTCAAGATGTTTGGCGCAAGCTACCAGCCGAGTTCCTTCAAAAACTCTATGCAAGTATACCTAGAAGAACTGATGCTCTTTTGAAGGAAAAGGGTGGTCACACTAAATATTAATTTCATTTAGGTTTCTCTTTTGTTCAGTCACTGCATTTTGATGATTGAGGAACATAAATGATTAACACTTTCATTTGAGTTGAATTTCATTGAGTCCACTGTGTGCTGTGACGTGGCATGTGATCACCATGACCAATGAAAATTACTTTCATCATTATTTCAATATTATTGTTTAATTATTTGTTTTATTATTATTGTTGTTGTTTTTTATTATCATCATCATTAAAACCAAGACTATATTTTCTTATCCTTGTAAAATCAAACAGAAAAGCCACGTCCAGTTCTTAGAGGACCTCCACAGAGCTGGCTGACTGAAGGAGACTCTGTGACTTTGAGCTGTGAGGTTGGAGGCTCCTCTACAGGCTGGACATTCCACTGGTACAAGACTGCCCCCTACAGGCCTGGGTTGGAATATGTGCCTCATGAAGGTGGAGGATATTATTTGGATCTCTTGGACAGCAAAGGAAGCTCCTACACTCTCAGCCCTGTTACTCTCAGACACTCCGGGATTTATGTCTGCATTGCCAAAAGGACCAGCTATTACACCAATTTCAGCTCTCCTCAGCCTGTCTGGGTCACAGGTAAGATAAGCAAGGGATAACAGCCACCGAGGTGTGCATTTAACAGAAATAATCAGTGCTAGCCAAGCCAAATAACTTCCCGATGCAAAGCGAATGGAAATTATGCTCTGCCAGGTTGATTATTTCCGTCGGATGTACACGTTAATGAATACCCTAATCAGAAAGCAGCGTTCTATTTGACCGGGCCATAAACTTTTTCGAGACTCTGTGCTTTAAAAATGTTCACCAACATTTTACAAAGGTCAAATATATGTTCCTCCTGTGTTTTAGGATCTCAGCCTCCATCCCTTCTAATTGTTCATCCCAGCAAAAATCAATATTTTACATATTCTGACCCTCTTTCCGTGAGCTGCCAAGGGAGTGGGCACTCGCCAGGGTGGAGGCTGCGCTGGTTCTCAAAGACGGAGAAGGGCGAAAGGAGTGAATGTCCCTTCGGCTGGACAGTCGCAAACTCTTCCTGCAGCACCAGCTCAGCATCTCCATCAGTCAGTGGAGTTTACTGGTGTCAGTCTGAGTCTGGAGAGCAGAGTAATCCTGTCAACATCACAGTGCACAGTGAGTCCATAATTGATTGATTCATTTTTAGAGACATAGGTCTTCTCTATGTGCTTTTCTTATTGTTTTTAGGTACAGTAGGATCTGTTTGGTAAGTTTGACCACTAGGCTCTAGCCTAAATAGATAATAAATCAAACACGGCTGCAACATACATCTTTCACTGATATGTTGGCAACCATAACGGGGTGCAATAATGGCAACATATTCAGAATGAAAAATATTTGCTTTGTTAATGGATATCAACAATGCAAAATTAACACATTTGTTTGATCACAATCTCTGCTGCCCCCTCTCCAAACTCCACATGGTGCCCCTCTCTCGATCTTGAAATGTTGTTTTCAAAGGAGCTTAAGTTTGATGGGCAACTGTGTTTGGACTTTGCTTCAAGAGGGCATCATGAATCGGGGGCTGAACAGAGAAAAAAAGACTGCAAGAGGAATCTCATGCACTGCTTGCACATAATGCTTACGTTTAAGATGTTAGTTGTTAATCGGGGTAAATTTGTCAGTCCAGTCAGCCCTTTATGCATGCCTACACACACATAAGCAGGTAACGCTAGTTCCCATTATCAGAACTAAAGATAAGCAGTTAGTGAGTGTGTAATACTTGCAGAAGTACAAAGCTGTCATGCTTAGGGCATCAAAATGGCTAGCACCAGCCATGCTGTATGTTGGTGCTGTCCATATCCAGCATAATCTTAAGTGGATTGCCTGAATAATGGCATAAATGAACTAATTTCAACAATACATAGCTGACAGTTGTGTAGTAAATGAAGGCTTTAACTGTGTAACCGATACAATTTATACAGCTGGTGCTGTGATCCTGGAGAGTCCTGCCCATCCTGTGACTGAGGGAGATCCTCTGACTCTGCGCTGTAGATATCGCCATCAGCCATCAAAGATCAGTGCTGATTTCTATAAAGATGGGACACTCCTCCAGACCTCCAGCACAGCAGAGATGACCATCCCTGCAGTATCTAAGTCACATGAGGGCCACTACAAGTGCAGAAACCCAGAGAGAGGAGAGTCACCAGGGAGCTGGATCACAGTAGAGGGTAAAACCTGTATATTTAAACATACATATATTTAAATGTCAAGGTAATGAGGAATATGCACAACAAATCAAAATTAAGGCAAAACATGACTTTTGTTAATATCAGCTATTTATTTTTTAAGGTTCATGTTTTTTCCTTTAATTAATGCCAATGTTGTCTTTTAAGATATCGCTTTAAATGTCTATTTTAGTTCCATTTACATCTATATGCAGTGGTTATGTGCAACATAACTAAAGTAAGTATGTCAATCAACAGCTTCACTTCCAAAGTCAGATGTAGAATATGCCCAGCAACTGGCATGGGAGGCTGCAGTAGGACTGGTGATCACCCTCGGCATGGTTAGACTACTAATTTGGCTTTGTTGCTTCATGAAACCACAAGGTAAATTCACTTTCAAAGTGGTGTCAAAATACGTGACTATTGTCTCACTTGTTCAAAAACGAAAACTGATATATTACTTCTTGCTTCTCAACAGGGCTTGTCACACAGACACAAGTGCAGTAAGATTTTCTTTTTTTATTTTCACTTGGTAGCATACCTTCTAAAAGTGTATAGTTCACTAAACAATTCAAGGCGTAAAGGAGAGGTCGGCACACTTTAGCTCCCTGATTTTTACTTTTTTTCACGATCTTGAAGAGCAATTGTCTGGAAACATAACTTTGTTGAAAGAACATGAATAAAAGTTGTTTTTTTTCTTTTTTGGTTTAGCACCTATTTACATTAATAATATTGGCATCCACTTCTTTTGGTTTGTCACTTAAAATTAATTAGCATGTCAAGATGCCACAACCTCTGTTTTAGGACTCCGTCCCCCTCTAGTGGTCAGCAACAGCAGCACACATTACAGAGCCAAGGCAGTGGTCAAGCTGCAGGAAGCAATGGAGCTCATTCAGAATATATGACAATGAAAGGAGGTACCCACATTCTGTGTTACTTGCTCCCAGCGTGATTTTAATTTTAGTGATAATTTAGTATTAAAAGGTGAACGTAATTTAAAAATTTCAACCTATCCAACATTGCTTGTAATACTTAGGTATGTGTAGCGCTCTTGAATCTCAGTTGGGATAAAACGGTACAACTTCCTTTTATCACAACTTGTCATGAATGTGGGGTGTATAACCTCTGAACCCAGATTTCTCCTCCAGTTGTAGATAATACCCACATCTATGCTAACATCAACCTGCACTCTGTGCCTCAGCAAAAAAGTAAGTTTTCTACTGAATGTGCAAAATGTAATTGTTAGTTTACCACTGTTTTGCCATACATGTCAAGTCAAGTTAAGTTTATTGATGTTATATTTTGTTTTGATTATTAATGTGTACAATACATACATACATACATACATACATACATACATACATACATACATACATACAGTACATACATACATACATACAGAAATTGATCTACTGTCTACTGAGAGAAATCCATTGCTTTAGTTACAGGGATGTGCATGGCTTTGATAAAAAAATGTATCGAACATTACAGATATATTTTGTCTCCGTCTAGAAAACAAACAGGTGTATGAGGACATGGCTTCTTTGGCAGCCAAAGCAGGAGCTAATGTACGTGATGTCTGACTGACCGTGCTGACATCAAATGGTGAAATGTGCCAGTGTTTCTTTTCTTTTCTTCTCTTCTTCTGTTGTGACAATGCAATCCCTATATCAGCTATACATATTAACTCACATTTAGATATTTTTGTATTTTTTTATTTTGTTATTTTATTTATAAGTGCTTAACATGTGTAACTATATTGCAGGGTTAGCTATTAACTATTAACTATTGTCTCTTGTGAAATTGAAAGTAGTTTGAAACAAATATATTTTTATACAAAAGGTATCATTTTATGAATTGAGAAAACACGTGTTACTGATTCTATTTTTTTACGTCATCTACTTTTTTCAATTTATCTCAGATTGTGATATTTTTGCACTTATGCTCATGTGTGTCCATAGTTTATAGTACGTCCATTAGATACAGCTATAAAAAACATATAATTAGTATAAAACTGGGGATATGGTTTCTGGTATTTTGTTTTTTATATGTTCTTAAATTAATTAGTAGGGGATCACATCCAGAGGATAAACACATCCCAAGGGCATTTTAGTGCTAACATTGCTCTCAATGTAATGGAATGTAATACAGTTTAATGTAATAATGTACCATCACTCTCAATGTAATGTAATTTATTCAGGGGTGCCGCTAGAAATTGCTGGCACCCTAAAAAAATAATTTTGCGCCCCCACTCCAAGCGTATCATAGTCCTCTGTGGGCCCCCTGTGAAACTCTGGACCCATCTTAGTGGCACCCCTGAATGTAATGCAATTTTGTGTAATAATGTACTATTGTTCTCAAAACTTACGAAGTAAAAAAAATACACAAACTTATCTATGCTTCATCCAGCTGTCCTTCTTTGAGGCAAAACACATGACTTAACACACTTCAGATTGCCTTCAGTGTGTGTTTTCAAGTGTGTGTGAGTTAATGAGGGGTTGTGTGTGATTGTGTTGAAGTGTTCAGGAGTAAGATTGTGACAGAGGAAATTGGTCCATGACTCAGGATGTCATTGATGTTGTAAAGGCAGTTTCATGCAGAACAACCACAAAGCCACAATAACCACTTCCTGTTTTAAAGATGGGCTGAATGGCTGCAGTTTGTGATGGTAGTTCTAACAGAACAAGGTCCTTATTTCTTGTTTAAGCAATTCATTAGCCTTTTTTTCTGGTCATACAATAATAGCTGCCTGAATTAGACAAATTTTATCAAGATTCACTTTGGTGGATCCGCATATAAGCTGCACAGAGTTTAGAATTTAGTTGAGATAGGCTCAATTGGAATAGGATTCAGTTTCAACATTTTAACTGTGAAAGCAAATACAATACATGATTACAGAAAAAAGAAAAACATAAGAGCATAAGAGGATGCTACATAAAGATGAGTTTAGCAAAGAGTACAGTGATAGTTAAGAGATAATTTCCTAAAGCCATCATATTTAAGCTTTCATTATGTAGCTTTCTGACATCTACGTACATCTTAAATGTGTTTCTGTAAAATATGCTGAGGATACCTCTGTGGTTTGAATAATGTCAAGGCAATAAAGGCAAAATGTAACTTTTCTATTCATTTTACAGATATTTAATTGCACAGGTCTTGCACAGTATTGCACAGTATTGAGGTCTGTAATGCACAGCGCCTCTTTCAGAAGTAGGTGACATTTGTAGGATATTCTCATGGTGAAATGTCCTGGCCCCTGCTGAAGTGTCATTGTGCAAATGCTTCTGCAAAGCTACACGTACGGGAAATGCTGGCCACTTACATGTTTTGTGTTTTATATATTGTATATTGCTTTATTATTTTGAGGTTGTGCTTGTTTTCTTCATTTGCTGTTCCTGTTTGTCATGCTGCTGCTACACTGTAATGTCCTATCTTGGTATCTATCTATCTATCTATCTATCTATCTATCTATCTATCTATCTATCTATCTATCTATCTGTCTATCTGTCTGTCTGTCTGTCTGTCTGTCTGTCTGTCTGTCTGTCTGTCTGTCTGTCTGTCTGACTGACTAACTAACTAACTAACTAATCTCAGTCTCAACCTGTTAGTCTCAGTCTCAACCTTGCTAGTTTCACCAAGTTAGACCTGTTGTGAGGTCAGATGGAAGGCGGAGCCATACTTTTGATCTCATCTGTTCCATGGCGTCAAAGAGTCAGGGGCAGGAGTAGGTGGTGCTGGACATGCAAACGCCTTGTTTGCAAAAGACATGTTGTATGCAAAGGACGTTGTTGGTGGGTCATGGAGCTGTAGCCTGCTGACCACATAGGAGAGATGTTTTGAAATGAAGGCAGAGTCCTCTGCAAGTGCCTCTGTTCTCACGGGTGTGTGTGTGTGTGTGTGTGTGTGTGTGTGTGTGTGTGTGTGACCATGCTACAGGCGTGACATTTGCAAAGAAATGGATGTAAGAGTCAGAACTGCATCCTCTGTTGAAAGCAGCAGTCTTCATTACTGTAATACTGTGCATTTAGCATTGCACTGACAATGGTCACCTACACAAAAAAACATAACCAAACAGACAAACAAATCTAGTAAGCATAAACATAATGTATGCGAACACAATGTGTATTCACACACTAGTCCGTTACAGGAAACGCACCTATAAGGATTATACGATATGGCCATAAAAGCAGGCTGCTGCAATAGTGCAAACACAGGAAGCTAGACCAACACGCAGTAACTCAGAAAGGGGAAGCAGGTCAGATACAGCAGAAGACAGCATGGGACTCAGACTACTTTTTCTGCTGCTCTGTAAGTCTGGCATACACAGCTTTTATTTTTATATGTGTGTAAATTTTGCCTTTCTGCTCGGGCTCCAATTAGTTGTAGAGATTATTTATTTTTATTCGATCGTGATGTATTGCAACTGTGAGAATGTTTGGCCAGGAAGGACACGTTTGTGTGTGTGTGTGTGGTTGTGTGTCTGTGTGTGGTTGTGTGCGTACAGTATGTGTGTGTGTAAATGGTTGTGTGTGTGTGGTTGTGTGTGTGTGTGTGTGTGTGTGTGTGTGTGTGTGTGTGTGTGTGTGGTGTGTGTGTGTGTGTGTGTGTACTTAATCTGTAAGTGCCACTAAAGACAATACTTCCAATTTTGTCTGTCACCCTTCCACTTGCAAATCAGTCGTAGGTGCAGAAATGGACGTTGGATCCACAGAAGGTGACTATAATGTTTGACATATATTCTAGTTTTATTTTTGAAGGCAGTTGTACTGTGCTTCTGGTTCTTCTACTTTCTCTTTTTAAAGTTTCCACCACTGATTCTTCATCCTTAATGTCACTGCTTTAGTTTGTTATTATGGCTGTTTTGGGTGTCTAGGGTATAGGGTCTATGTAACAGCTATTTACACGCTAGCACTGTAGCAAATTCTGTTATCTTTTTTTCTACTTTTTGTATATGATATTACGGCACTGTGTTTTGTTGGTCTGCACTGTATAGTGTTGCTGTACGTTTTGTTGTGCTGTGCTGTGTTGTATTCTGATGGGCTGTTCTGTGCAGACATGAATAAGGCTGTTCTGACCCGGGAACCCGACTGGACCCCAATCTTTACTGGAGAGAGTGTCTCACTCACATGTAGCACTGTGGGACAGACTAATACTACACACTACAGATGGGAGAAGACTGACAAAGAGGGTGATCCACCTCATGGAATAGGTACTTGGACACACAAAAACATTCATGAGATTACTGATGCACTGGAAGACAAAAGTGGAAACTACACCTGTGTGACAGCTCATCCTGATTCACACAGTAACACAATCAGCCTGATTGTGGCAGGTAGGACTTTTATGTCGTTGTGTTTCAACTGTCTTCTTTAAATCATTTTACTGCAATGGAAACAGCTACATCCAATAGTTTGCAGTACGCTTGTATTCACATGCAGTAATTCACAGGACCATTGGTTTTGTTTTGATACCATAATTTTTGACTATTTTAACTAAATCAATGAACATCCATTAGGAAAAGCAATACCGGTTATAGTTGGACCTCCACAGAGCTGGCTGACTGAAGGAGACTCAGTGACTCTGAGCTGTGAGGTTAGAGGCTCCTCTACAGGCTGGACATTCCACTGGTACAAGACTGCCCCCTACAGGCCTGGGTTGGAATATGTGTATCATGAAAGCAGAATATATTATGTAGAGCTTCTGTCAGACAGCAGCAGAGGAGTTGGAGGCTCCTACACTCTCAGCCCTGCTGCTCTCAGACACACAGGGGTTTATGTGTGCAGAGCAGAGAGAGGAGAGACAGCCTATCAGACAGAGTTCAGCCAACCTCAGCCTTTCTGGGTCACAGGTGAGATACATTCTTCTGAACTAATCATGTGTCTGTTATTTTTTCCACATTGTCTCACGTGCATTTCCTACTGTTTCTATAAGGTTCTTCTCCTCTGTCCTTGCTGGTTGTTGTTCCTGATAAAACTCAACATTTTGCATTGGAGTCTCTTTCCCTGAGCTGTGAAGGGAGTGGAAATTCAACTGGATGGAGACTGAGATGGCTTTCAGGGATGATGGAGCTAGAAGGATGTCCCTCTCTTTGGGAAGAGGTAGGATCCTCCTGCAGCACCAGCTTAGCATCTTCATCAGACAGTGGAGTTTACTGGTGTCAGTCTGAATCTGGAGAGCAGAGTAATCCTGTCAACATCACAGTGAACAGTGAGTACACCTCCAGAAAATATTTAGCCTTTTAAAAAGATCACAATTTGAATTTTCAGTTAATAGTTTACTTACTTTACAACATACTGCTCAGAGCTCAACACAGCTCAAACTACTGTAAGTTATTATCTGGTACTAGATATTGTTAGTGCCCTGTGTGTGTATGTGTGTCTGTGTATGCATGCATGCGTTAATAAAACCATTTTATATCTGTATACACCAAGGTGGTATATAAATGATTTTTATTATGAATTTAATTTCTCGTATTACTGTTGTCTGTATAGCGGGCAGTGTGATCCTGGAGAGTCCTGTCCATCCTGTGACTGAGGGAGATCCTCTGACTCTGCGCTGTAGATATCGCTATCAGCCATCACACATCAGTGCTGACTTCTATAGAGATGGGACACTCCTCCACACCTCCAGCACAGGAGAGATGACCATCCCTGCTGTCTCTAAGGCACATGAGGGCCTCTACAAGTGCAGCAACCCAGAGAGAGGAGAGTCAACAGAGAGCTGGATAACAGTAGAGGGTAACATTACCAGAGAGTCACACTAGAAAGTGTAGGCTAATATAATCTCATTCATTATAGATGCTAATATGATTCAACTATCTTCCAGCTTCCAGTTCAGATGATGTGACCTCTGACCTGGTAACTATGGGTGCCATCGCTGGGGTGATGATTTTCATCATTGCCCTGGGTGCGATTCTGCTCCTCATCTACTGTTTGAAGAAGCGGAAAGGTAAATTCCCTCATCCTACAGTAGTTGTCCGAGTTCTGTAAAACGTTGCTTTAATGCTGATGTTTCACATTCTTATCTCACAGCAGGTGCTGCCACACAAACACCACTATCGTAAGTGTGTATTTGTCCATCTTTGTGTTTGCAATTTTTGCTACATCTAGAACCCATGTCTTCCACCTGTATTACTGTAAGAGGGCTTGATTTTTTTTACTGATACAAAGTGTCAATGGAGTTCTTTGTCCCCCTCTAGTGGCCAACAAGGTAGCAACATCAGTCAGAATCTGGACCAGAGCCAGCCAGGACATCATCTACCTAATAGCGGTCGTTTTGTTGTTTATTTGTTTATGTGAATGCAATGTATATCCATACGTGTATTAAATCTAACTTAAATCTAAAGCTTTCTTTAAAATCATAGAGCAATTGTTTTAATAATAACTTTGCCCACAGGAACAGCAAATGCCTATGACCCCATAAACATACCTAAGCAGAGTAAGGAAGCTAAATTTCACTTATTTTCCTAATTCAAACCCGCTTCTTTAACAGTGACAGCCTTGTACTGCTAAGATAATCCCACTGGCCTCAGGAGATGATGTTACAGCTGAAGTCAGTGATGTGACTTATGCTGCAATTGGTCCAACCAGCACGACTGCAAAACTTAAAAAGATAAAGAGAAGTGAAGTCGCAAATCTCATTTTTAACATACCAGAAAAAGGTTATGGCAATAATTGATTGGGAATTTGTGATGTAAATATATGCTTGTTTTAATACTCTCTGACTCTGTAACCCTCTGACTACAGAAGATGGAGGCAAACAGGAAGCAGATCTAGTTTACTCTGAGATGAATGCCGTGAAGACTACAGATAAAGATACAGGTGTCCAAAATATGTTGACTAAAAAACAGTCATCAATAATGATCCAGTCAGGTATTCCTTTTTCAAATGTTTTCTACAGGACAAGATGAAAGTGGACACAGTGACATCACTTATGCCCAGGTCACATCTAAAAAGAAAACGGACTGCAAAGGTAAGCTGATCACTAACTCTCTTGTCTGCCTAAACGTGACTGAGTTTGATTTATTTGCTTTCATTTGCAATTTTTCAATATCTAAATGATGTTAGAGTCTTTAACACACACACACACTCTCTCTTGTCTCTATATCTCTCTGTCTGTCTCTCTCTCTCTCTCTCTCTCTCTCTCTCTCTCTCTCTCTCTCGAGTGTACTTCTTTCTCTCACATTTCTATCTCTTCATGCATCCTTTTTTGATTTTATCTCTCTCTGTGTCTTTGTGTCTGTCACTCTCTCTCCCTATCTTCCTCTCTCTCTATGTCTCTCTCTCTCTGTCTATTTCTCTCTCTCTCTCTCCCTCTCTCTCTCTCTCTCTCTGTCTGTCTCTCTCTCTGTCTCTCTGTCTCTCTCTCTCTCTCTCTCTCTCTCTCTCTCTTTCTCTTGCTAGGCAAAGATGGAGAGTCCACAGTGGAGGTTGTCTACTCTGAAGTAAAGGGCACTGTCCTCACTGGTGAGAACAGCATTTTTGCTGGTGTCAATACATCACTACATGCATGTTACTTTGATTAAATATTTACACCCATACACTGTGTAAAAGAAATTATGTTAGTACATGGTCCTCTGTTTGTCTGAAATATGTATTCATACATTGCAGGTATCTGAGAACATGCAGTTGCTGGTATCTGTGGGAAAATAATGGAACAAGAAATTACTATTTTTTCCTTCAAAAGTATATACATACTCTTTTGTATACTGTAAGGACATATATCATTATATTGTAATATCATATATCATTTTAAATCTGTGGAATTGTATGTGTCAAATTATAACGTATTGGTATATGTGTTTTGATTACTTTATATTGTATTTTTCCTTTTTGCTATCATTGTCATTGCTTGTTTGTCTTTCAACATGTCTGTGTACATTCAGGATTTGAAGGTCTGTATTAGTATATATTCTAATCAGTCTATAATCAGAAACAGGAACAGTATCAGGATTGACACTCACCCAATTTACTTTTCGTGTTTGTAGTTAGTAAGCTTCATAATTTTCACTTTTCAATAAAATCATTGATTCTGTTCTCATTTTCATTGTATGAATGACCACATGCAAAGCAAATAAAAATGATTCTAATAGAGATTTGTAATTATATTTTTATGACATGCAATTAAAATGTCTTTATTTAGAGTGATGTCATATTTAGATGATGTTGCAGTGGTGAAATGTCCACCCTCCTGCTGAAGCATCAGTGCAGTACATCACCACTTCTTCAACATGCGTTTCCAAGAAGCGCTGTGTGTTTGCAGTATCAGGAGGCAGACACATGGTCATGTCCAATGGCCACTTCCACCAAGTCAGTGTAAGACATATTTTCAGAAAATTTCCACAGAGGCGCTTGACATCACAAAAAATAACACTCTTAACCAGACCAAAGATGGCGGTGCATGTTTTAAATTCATTAGAAGTGGTGTGAAATCTGATTGTGAGGCCCTGCTCTATCACATCTCTTCCATGACGTCAGACAGTCAGTGGTAGTAGTGGGGGTTTTTGGACATGAGAAGAGCTAAGACACAGTGGTAGGTTTATGTGACCATAGTGTTCTGACTACATGAGAGATGGTGTGAAAATAAGACTGAGGCCTCTGCCAGCCCCTCTCTTGTCACGCTACCAAATAACAGTTAAAAAGAATCAGACGTAAGACTGAGAACAGCATCCTCTGTAAAGGTGTATTTTAAAGATGTGATGTCTGCTGTTGTCTTCCAAACATAGCAGTGGCTGGAATTAACTAATCCAAAGAAGTGTCTGGTGGTTGAGACATCTTTTTCTTTTCTGTCATTTCCTTGATGTCAGAGAGTCAGTGCCAGTAGACGGTGGTGTTGGACATTTCAACACCTAAAACACGGTGGGTGAGTCATGTGACCATAGCTTGCTGACCATATGAGAGATGGTGTGAAGAGACGCTACCAAATGACAGTTGAGAAACCATCAAACGCAAGACTGACAATCGCCACCTCTGTTAAAAACTGTATTTTGAGTTATTTGTCACCTACACTGAATAGAAATACAAACAAATACACAACAAATAATTGGATAACTACAAGCATATCAAAAACATATATAAAACAGGAGTACATTAAGGCAAGACCACCAGGAAGACAAACTGTATGCTCATAAAGGCAGGGCATCTATTAATAGTGCACACAGAGAGATACACCAACATGCAGCAACTCAGAAAGAGGAAGTGATGCAGAGAAGCAGAGAGGACAGCATGGGGCCAAGACTACTTTTTCTGCTGCTCTGTAAGTCTGACAAACATTGTTTGTGTATTTACATGTATGAACCATAGATGTGGTAACATATGCTCAAATCTATACATACAGTGTACATGTAAATGCTGTGAATGTCATTGTATGTTCAGTCAATGCTTTTTACATTGTTAGTCAATGTTTTTGCTCTGCACTGTTAGCCTGATGAATGTAGTGTTTTATACGTACTATCTGTGCATATGAAGCAATGGTGTAAACATTGGCTGTTTGTGTATCATTTAGACTGTAAGTTATTATGTATTAAGTGCTTAGTCCTTCTTAGATTTTATCTTGATAGAGGCTGCTAAGATTATCATTTTGCAACTGACTGGGTTGACATGACCTGTGTAAATGTCAGTATCTGAATCACTCATCAGCAGAAGTGTTACGACATGGGTTTCTGCATCACACTGTCCTAGTTTGTACTTAGTCTTAAAAATGTTGTGTGTGACATGGGTTACAAATCATCATAGACAATGATACAGTATGAGAGAAAGCCATCATTAAATATGGACCCTTTTGAGACATAGACAGACACAGTCTTGAATTAAGCCATTAAAATGTCAAACTCCTGGAGATGTGAATGAATTAGAGTTTACGTTCATGATTGTTGTTGAATGTTGCTGGCTTATAGATTCATGGGTAGTCTTTCTCAGTGTAGGATAGTGTCTCAGTGACTTCCTGAAGCATACGGGACAGAGACAGGATCTTGGATTCAATTGTGTGTTATGGCGTAACCATGATTCTGATATCAGGAAGTATTGAAACTGTGAGAATGTCTCACCATTAGGCCAGTGTACATAAATGATGTAAGTTTGTGCCATTTACCAAGGATACAGTGCAACAAATTGTGTAACAATATGTAACATTATTTACTTACACTGTGCCATAAGGTTAGGTTAGAGTTAGGGTTAGTGTTTTGTATGTGCAGTTTAATTACATTATATTACATGTTGTTACATTAAGATTCACTAAAATGGAACCTTAAAATAAAGTGCTACTTAAAGGAGAACTTCGGTGTAAAATGAAAATTGGCATGTTAAAACATCATACCGAGTTGGTATGTGTACTGAGGAGCAAAATTGATTTAGCCTGTTGCATTCAGCGTTTAACTATTTTTTATCCTTTGTCCCAGAAGGCTAACAATGGAAGTGGTAGGTGCCCTTAGACAAAGCATGACGACTACGCTATTTTTAAACCATTAAAACAGCTCAAAGAACCTCCACACTCCATCGGTAGTACAACAAAGGCCCTGACATTAAAAAAACGAGGCACTGAGAACTTTGTAAGTGTACACAACATTTATTAATAAAACAGTTTTGACAGGAAGTACCTTGCTGTAGTTTCTCGTCGCCGCCATGATGAAAGTCTGCACAAGTCGATTGACGAACATGAACCAGCAGGAAGAATAGGAGGAGAGGTAGTACAATCGACTTGTTTGGACTTTCATCATGGCGGCGACGAGAAACAACTGCAAACTACTGCATGTAAGAACAGTTTTTTAAATAAACGTTGTGTACATTTTCAATATTCTCAGTGCTTTGTTTTGAATGCCAGAGCCTTCGTTGTACTACCGATGGAGTGTGGAGTTTCTTCGAGCTGTTTTAATGGTTTAAAAATAGCATAGTCGTCATGCTTCGTCTAAGGGCACCTACCACTTCCATTGTTAGCCTTCTGGGTCAAACTATAAAAAATAGTTAAACTCTGAATGCAACAGGCTAAATCAATTTTGCTTCTCAGTTAACATACCAACTCGGTATGATGTTTTAACATGCCAATTTTCATATTACACCAAAGTTCTCCTTTAATGATCAACTGACAACCCCTAAAGAAATGAGTTGAGGCTACAATTTGACAGTCATGCTGTACTGCAAGTTACATTAGAAAACATTGTGTCTATGTATTTGTTATATCCATATACTGATTGTGTGTGTGTTTGTATGTGTGTTTGTGTGTGTGTGTGTGTGTGTGTGTGTGTGTGTGTGTGTGTGGCAAGTGTTCACTATGGAAGATTCAAATTCTCATTCCTCCCCTTCATAAGCAGTCATAGGTGATGAAATCATCTTTGGATCTGCAGAAGGTGACTAGAATCTTTAATGTTTATTTATTTATTTATTTTTTACTGTCCACACTTTTGCAGGTATACGTTTGTTTATTATGGCTCTTTGAGTGTTTTGGTTCTTCTGGTGCTTGGTTCTGTGTTGTGGTATCTGTTGTGGTGTGCTTTGTTTTTTCTGCTCTGTCTGTTGGTGTTGTAAGTTTTTTGGTTGTTTGTTTGTTTTGCTGTATTTTGCTGAGATCAATTTTGTTTGTACAGACAGGACCAAAGCTGTTCTGACCCAGGAACCCAACTGGACCCCGATCTTCACTGGAGAGGCTGTCTCACTCACGTGTAGCACAGAGGGGGAGCATGGTAACACATATTACCGATTGGAGAAGACTGACAAAGACAGTGGCAGAGATGATGAAATACGTGGCTGGACACTCAATAAAATGTATGACATCAGTAACGCAACAGAGACTGACAGTGGGAGCTACACCTGCAAAACAGCTTATCCTGGTTCACGCAGTAACCCAGTTAGTCTGACTGTGGCAGGTAGGATCGTTATGTACTAAAATCGTCCAGCCCGACCCATTGAAAAACAGAAAAGACATCTATAGATGTCTTTGGCAGCCAATGAGTTAATACTAGACATTGGACAGAAAACTTTCCTCACATGTTGCTTTTCTTTTTGGTTTAAGCATAACATTTTTAAACCCTCATTGATAACTTTGTTTTTCAGCTTTAAAGCTTTGATTTATCTGATAACTCACTAAATATTATCTACTTGTCTTTATTTTTTTTCAGCTAATCCTGTAGCTACAGCACACATACAATCACCTGAGGCTCCCTTCTACCCTGGTGACAAGGTTACTCTCAGCTGTGACATAGCAGAGCAGGCAACCTGGGGTCTTTATACCTGGTACAGAGATCATGTCCTGATTGGTAGTAATAGCAGAAGCATCACCATCTCTCTGCCTAATGAAGCTGGTCAGTATGCCTGTTCAGCACAGAGAGGAAACCCACCATATTCATCCCATGGAAGTCCTAATGTAGAGATTTCTTACCAAGGTGAGATTATTGTAATTATGATTACAACATAGTCTACAAGGACTTCAGAAATATTTAGTAAGCTGGAAGTACATCATTTGTTTTGTAAACATCTCCCATCATTCTCCACAGCCCTCCCTACAGCTACACTGACTGTTGTCCCCCAGAGTCCTGTGTTCACTGGAGAGACAGTCACTATGACGTGTGTGATAGAGTCTCTCAGTGGCTGGAGGTACAGGTGGCATAAAGATGGCAATGAAATTACAGCAACTTCATCTCATACTTACAATACAGATAGTAGTACTTTAACTATCCAAAACGTACAGTGGTCTGATCAAGGCAACTACAAATGTGTGGGACAGAGAAATGCCAGGCCTGCGCTCTCAAGCAAAAGCAATGATTTTTCTCTTTACCTAGGGGGTGAGTAATAAATGCTTGTTTGTTTTAGTGTGAATGTGGAGATGATATGCAACAACATGTGAAGCAGTTTGTCTGATTTGAATATTTCTTCCTCATATAATTCATTTTAAAATCATGATCTGATCTAATGATGATACCTTGAATTGGAATCGCACAGGACAGGCAACCCCACTGATCACTTCAGACAGACCCTCGCCAGTGTTCACAGGAAACACAGTTACCCTGAGATGTGGCATGGGCCAGTCTACTGGATGGAGATTCTACTGGTACAGACACACACAGACCTCTGATCCTGTGGCCCAGACTGGTGGAGACTCCTACAGCATCCGCTCTGTTAGAGTCTCTGATGGAGGACAGTACTGGTGCAGAGCTGGGAGAGGAGACCCAGTCTACTACACACAGTACAGCAGTGCAGTATGGGTCAGTGTCACTGGTGAGATTTTTTTTATGATTTAGTATAATTTTGACATTGGGAAATATTTGTCACTGGAAGAAAACATGCAGTTTAATTTACAGTGATTGCTATTTTTGTGCAGACAGTCCCATAGCTGTGGTGACCCTTCTGTCCCACAGGCAAAGTAGCAACCTCATATGCAAATATACATAAATGTAATGAGTAATTTGATTTATGACTGGTAGCACAGCATTAAAACAATATTTTTTCATCCTTTTTTAACTAAAAATCTTAAATTCATAAAACAGAAAAGCCACGTGCAGTTCTTAGAGGACCTCCACAGAGCTGGCTGACTGAAGGAGACTCAGTGACTCTGAGCTGTGAGGTTAGAGGCTCCTCTACAGGCTGGACATTCCACTGGTACAACACTGCCCCCTACAGGCCTGGGTTGGAATATGTGTATCATGAATACAGAAGATATTATGTAGAGCTTCGGTCAGACAGCAGCAGAGGAGCTGGAGGCTCCTACACTCTCAGCCCTGCTGCTCTCAGACACACAGGGGTTTATGTGTGCAGAGCAGAGAGAGGAGAGACAGCCTATCAGACAGAGTTCAGCCAACCTCACCCTCTCTGGCTCACAGGTAAAATAATCTTTTCACAACTAATCATGTGTTTTAAATTGAGCACTGTAATTTTTTTGTCTCACGTGCATTTCCTACTCTTTGTTAGGTCCTTCTCCTCCATCCGTTCTGGTTGTTGTTCCTAATAATGCTCAACATTTTGCATGGGAGGCTCTTTCCCTGAGCTGTGAGGGGATTGGGAAATCAACTGGATGGAGATTGAGATGGTCCTCCATGTGGCCAGAGCGTGACAGATGTCCCTACAGTATGACAGAGACAGGATCCTCCTGCAGCACCAGCTCAGCATTTCTATCAGGCAGTGGAGTTTACTGGTGTCAGTCTGAGTCTGGAGAGCAGAGTAATCCTGTCAACATCACAGTGCACAGTGAGTACACCTCCAGAAAACATTTAGCCTTTTCTTGATAAAAGTCACAATGTGAATGTAGTTTTAACACTACAATGGCTTGGTTAAATTTCCCATTGTTATGTATTGTTTGGAAGGGCATCTAATTTTCTTTATACCACGGCTTCGTTCAATTTCACATTTTGATGCGTTCCTTTGGAACGGTTATTAACTTTCTATATACGCACACCCATAGGCGCCAACTTCATGGCAACATTGGGGGGGCAGAATTATGTTATTGTGGCGTTGTGACGTCACCAAGTGTATGTTACTTAGTTGAAAGATCAAAGACTCAGTTGTTAGTCATTTTCATTCATTACTATTCACCATTGCACCATAACGCCAATTTAAGCCCTATTCGGGGGTAAAGTAATAATTACTGAGAAATTTAGTCCCACCAAGAATAACATAGTAGAAATCACATCTGTGAAATTTACGGAATTTTACCTTCTGTCAAACTGCCTGGAAGTAATAGGAATGCGACCCCCGGTAAAGATGTACTGTGATTCATTAAAAAAAAATCTCACGACTTTAAGCATTGTATGAAACACAATTTATTCAATAAACAAATCAAGTTTAGGCCTAATACAATTTTCTTTGCTTTGAGATGAATTCGACAGACAACTGACAAGACTAGTGCAAAAGTTAAAACGTGCACCTTACTCCATAAAAAGGTTTAAGCGATTTAAATGGCTACCTCGTGGCCAAGCATTTTTGGGTAGAAAAACAGTAAATAAATTGTAGTCTTTGTTAAGAGTTTATGGACATGACGAACTGGATTTCAATTCAACTTACAAAGTTTAACAACACGTCTATGTCGTGACCACACAGGCAATTTCCCCCTTTTAGACACAACAACCAGACGAGGAGTAAAATTTTACAATTTATTACACAGGTTGGCAGGCACACACAATTCACAATCCACGTAAATTCCGCAGGTAACATACACAGAGCAGATCAAGTCAAGCCCTCACTAACCTACCCCACTGTAATACAACACAGAAAAGTATAAGGGTGCAGTACCCAGGCAAAAGGCCAACATAAACACAGTACACTGGTCAACAGTAGTTGGAGGTACTCAGTGACACACTACAACATTTCAGGCGGCCCATGAGTTACTGCCCATGGCCAACATCAGTAATATACACTACAACCAGGTTGGTACACACTGCAATCACGGTGAATAGGCACATTTCATTTAGTTCTAACAGAAGCTATAATAACACACTGCAGAAGTAGCATACACTGCAATCAAAATCGAAACAACAATGCACAGCAAACATATTAGATAAATGGCACACAGCACACAGCAGATCACAATGAATGCGCAGGGTCAAAGTCAAATGTAAACACACGTTAGCTCACCCACCGATACGTCCAGAGAAAACTGAGTCCAGTCACTGTCGGTAGCTACACCAAACCCCAGTACGAGAGGGCTCCTTGGCTTCAGCTCGGCAAGCGGTGCGGGCGTCCTGCCAACCCGCGGGAAAGGTAAATTCCACGTTTGGTCGGCGGCTTGCCCCCTCGCCGACCAAAGAACAAACACCACCACAGTCCCCGGTGAAACTCCACTACGTTGAGCCAATAGCCAGTACACCGCGCTGCTCCGTAGTCCCTCTCACCGGCGTTGGATCCTGGCACAGCTCTCCGCTCACACACAGTACTGCGAAGATCAAAAGCAGGACTCAGCACATCAATAAACCCGACAGCAGACCCACACACGCCAGGTACAGCTTGGAAGAGTCACTTCCCTTAAAATGCTGTAATTAGCGTCTTCCTCAAACACTCTGGTCGTTGCCAACCGATCTCGTCCCGGCACTGCCAACCTCCGAAGACAATAACAGCAGGAACAGTAATCAGTCCTCAAGCATACCCGGCTCTTGCCCAGGCCATCAAAATAGAATAATACAGGCAAAATCACTTCCCTTTAGAAGGCATGAAAGCATGCATCTCTCCGATCTCAAAACGCCGGCTCCTCCACTCCCGGTCGCAGAACGATGACATCACTCCTGCCTGGGCCAGCTGGGAAGCCGAGTTCTCTCCCTCCTCCACTGTAGCGCTGTATAAAAAGAACAAACCCTTCCCACAAGTCTCTCAGTTCCCCAATCAGTAGTCCGCAAATCAATGACTCAGTCCCACATGATTAGACAGTCCCCAAACCAACAGTAGACACACCACAAAGTGAATATACCTTTACAACTAATAATCCGTAACATTTAAATAGATGCAAGCCATGATGTGACATCTATTTCATGGACACAGAAGTTAACAGGCAGTAAAACAAAATAAGCAATATAAAAACATAACAAAATCGCCCTAATAGCCCTAACCAGTCCTAAAACTTGGCAAAAATATCACTCCTTCTGTCACTAGCGCTGATAAATTCATTGCTAACTTTTTTCAAATCAATCTGGTCTGTATGTTCCTTGTGTGTGTATAGAACAGCCAAGTGATTGAGTCTTGGAGCAGTCATGGTGCTCCGGAGATAGGTCTTAAGTCTGCGCAAAGCACTAAAGGACCTTTCTGCTGTGCATGTAGTGACTGGCAATGTGTAGAACAGCGTAATGGCTTTAACCACCTCGGTAAACAGCCCTTTCAATCCCACCTCGGATATGAAAAACTCCTTTAGATCATGCCTGCAGCGAATAGTGAGACTGCGCGCTCTGCAAGTATCTCCAAGCATATTAAGTTGCACTTCCAAACGCCTCAACTCCACATCTTTACAGAGGGCCGTACTGTCCCAGTCCAAAGTTGCTGCATCTCCGGTGATTTTTGCCAGTAGCACATGCTCTGTCAGTTGGGCACGTTTGTGTAAATTTTGTCTCGTGCAACCTGTCAATCACTCGCTGTCAACCATTGTTTCAAGTAGAAAGGGGGCGGGTCATGTCCGATCATAACATTTTACATTACGTTGAGATTAGTTATTAGCATTCAAAGCCAGGCTAGTATTTGTTTAGTAACCTAGTTGTTACATTAATTCATCTGTACTGTTAACTACTTTTCACGTTTCATTATTGGGGTGTTTTTGCTCCCCCAACTTTGTCTTTGGGGGGTCAAAAAGGTACGTGCCCCCCCGCAGATGGCGCCAGTGCGCACACCTATTTAGTAGTCCCTGGTTTCCAACCTTATTATGTTTATGTTTCAATGTGCCAAGTTCTTGGTGAACTGTAAATAAACAAAATAAGACGTGACAGCTTTAGGAAATGACAAGTAGATGGAAGAACCCAGAGTTGCAACATGTTATATGCCTCTGAAATAGTCTTTTAGTGCTGTCACGCTGCATTTGGACTCTTTACTAACGTGACTTTACTAAGCAAGGCTTAACAGAACTTGAAATAGCTAGCTTCACAACTAAAGTCATGGAGCTAACGACTGGGTCTTAGCCATAGCAACCTGCAGTTTGGAATTAGCAACAACAGTTTGTCCAGTAAGTTATGAAAAGACACATCTTGTGGCGGATGGAAGTAGTTCTACAAATAAGTTTGTTTTAGCAATTAAAACGTGGAAATATTTACCTGAAATTAACATCAGACAAGTGTGGTAACCGTGGTATAAGCTTGCACTTCGCTTCACGTTGTGACCGCATTACCACCTCGAACGTGCATTAACTTTTTGATATCCGAACACTGTGTCGTTCACTGTCCCTTACATAATGCACACTTATGAAGTAGTCCCTGTTTCCACACCATATTATGGTTGTGTATCAATGCAACAACTTTGTGGTGAACTGTGAAATTTAACTTGATCATAATTTAACCTGATTATGACTGACCTGCATTTACTGTGTGTTTTCAAACATGTATAATAACACTTAAGAAAAAAAAAACAAAAGCTAACAAAATTAAATAATATACAAACAATAAGCCAATAAATCACTTAAAAAATAAAGTGCTAAGCAATAACACAAATGAGGTAATACAATTCTTGAAGAAGAATAGTAATTTGAAAATACATCTTCAAATAACTTTTATCTGGATTCAAAAATGTCCACTCTGTGTTTTTCTTGCTGATTATAAAACTAATATTTATAGTAAAGTGACTGTATAATACCATACATCTGAACATCAGTGTCAGCAGGACTCCCCTATTACTCCTCCAGACAAACTGCTCTCCAAAGTGTCCCTGTTGCTGCCTGTGTTGCTGCATCTGCATGCTGGCAACTATACTGCTACATTTCACTGAGGAACTACACTGCTAGGAAACTGGCTGGTTGCTTTGTTGTTTTCATACAGGCTGGTGCACTTTGCCAAACCTTACCAAACATATGAAGTACCCATATTGTAAAAGCAATATGTCCCACAAGTGCATTGCAGTGACTTTGGAAAACCATAAGTAGCGATTACGTGCATCTATTTTAGATTTAGAAGAAGTATTAGATATCTGGGTGAATTGTGTCGAAATTCTCCACAGCTATACAAATATATTGTTTTAATAAAGAATTGAACCTACCATGTTACTGTTGTCTGTTTAGATGATAATGTGATCCTGGAGAGTCCTGCCCATCCTGTGACAGAGGGAGATCCTCTGACTCTGCGCTGTAGATATCGCTATCAGCCATCACACATCAGTGCTGACTTCTATAAAGATGGGACACTCCTCCACACCTCCAGCACAGGAGAGATGACCATCCCTGCAGTCTCTAAGTCACATGAGGGCCTCTACAAGTGCAGAAACCCAGAGAGAGGAGAGTCACCAGGGAGCTGGATCACAGTAGGGGGTAAAACCCGTAACAGTACATTTAAACATACATATACATATACATATACATATACATATATTTAAATGTCAAGGTAATGAGGTGTATGCACAACAAATCAAAATCAAGGCAAAACATTACTTTTGTTAATATCACCAATTTATTCTATTTTTTAAGGTTCATGTTTTTTTCTTTAATTAATGCCAATGTTGTCTTTTAAGATATCGTTTAAATGTCTATTTTAGTTCCATTTACATCTATATGCAGTGGTTATGTGCAACATAACTAAAGTAATTATGTCAATCAACAGCTTCACTTCCAAAGTCAGATGTGGAATCTGCCCAGCAACTGGCATGGGAGGCTGCAGTAGGACTGGTGATCACCCTCGGCATGGTTAGACTACTAATTTGGCTTTGTTGCTTCATGAAACCACAAGGTAAATTCACTTTCAAAGTAGAGTCAAGATACGTGACTATTATCTCACTTGTTCAAAAACGAAAACTGATATTACTTCTTGCTTCTCAACAGGGCTTGTCACACAGACACAAGTGCAGTAAGATTTTCTTTTTTACTTTCACTTGGTAGCATACCTTCTAAAAGTGTATAGTTCACTTAACAATTTAAGGCGTAAAGGAGAGGTCGGCACACTTTAGCTCCCTGATTTTTACTTTTTTTCACAATCTTGAAGAGCAGTTGTCTGGAAACATAACTTTGTTGAAAGAACATGAATAAAAGTGTTTTTTTTTCTTTTTTGGTTTAGCACCTATTTAGATTAATAATTTTGGCATTCTCTTCTTTTGGTTTGTCACTTAAAATTAATTAGCATGTCAAGATGCCACAACCTCTGTTTTAGGACTCCGTCCCCCTCTAGTGGTCAGCAACAGCAGCACACATTACAGAGCCAAGGCAGTGGTCAACCTGCAGGAAGCAATGGAGCTCATTCAGAATACATGACAATGAAAGGAGGTACCCACATTCTGTGTTACTTGCTCCCAAAGTGATTTTAATTTTAGTGATAATTTAGTATTAAAAGGTGAACGTAATTTAAAAATTTCAACCTATCCAACATTGCTTGTAATACTTAGGTATGTGTAGCACTCTTGAATCTCAGTTGGGATGAAATGGTACAACTTCCTTTTTATCACAACTTGTCATGACTGTGGGGTGTATAACCTCTGAACCCAGATTTCTCCTCCAGTTGTAGATAATACCCACATCTATGCTAACATCAACCTGCACTCTGTGCCTCAGCAAAAAAGTAAGTTTTCTACTGAATGTGCAAAATGTAATTGTTAGTTTACCACTGTTTTGCCATACAAGTCAAGTCAGGTTTATTGATGTTATGTTTTGTTTTGATTATTAATGCGTACATTTTTAGGACAAGATGATGGCGTGTTGAAAACGGTGTGCTGGAATCAAAATGGTATACATACATACATACATACATACATGCATACATACACACATACATACATACTGTACATACATACATACATACATACATACATACATACATACATACATACATACATACATATACACACACACATACATACAAACATACATTCACACATACATACATACATACATACATACATACATACATACATGCATGCATACATACATACAGACATACATACATACATACATACATACATACATACATACATACAGACATACATACATACATACATACATACATACATACATACATACATACATACATACATACATACATACATACATACATACATACATACATACAGAAATTCATCTACTGTCTACTGACAGAAATCCATTGCTTTAGTTACAGGGATGTGCATGGCTTTGATAAAAAAATGTATCGAACATTACAGATATATTTTGTCTCCGTCTAGAAAACAAACAGGTGTATGAGGACATGGCTTCTTTGGCAGCCACAGCAGGAGCTAATGCACGTGATGTCTGACTGACATCAAATGGTGAAATGTAATACTGTTTCTTTTCTTTTCTTCTCTTCTTCTGTTGTGACAATGCAATCCCTATATCAGCTATACATATTAACTCACATTTAGATATTTTTGTATTTTTTTATTTTGTTATTTTATTTATAAGTGCATAACATCTGTAACTATATTGCAGGGTTAGCTATTAACTATTAACTATTGTGTCTTGTGAAATTGAAAGTAGTTTAAAACAAATATATTTTTATACAAAAGGTATCATTTTATGAATTGAGAAAACACGTGTTACTGATTCTATTTTTTTTACGTCATCTACTTTTTTCAATTTATCTCAGATTGTGATATTTTTGCACTTATGCTCATGTGTGTCCATAGTTTATAGTACGTCCATTAGATACAGCTATAAAAAACATATAATTAGTATAAAACTGGGGATATGGTTTGTGGTATTTTGTTTTTTATATGTTCTTAAATTAATTAGTAGGGGATCACATCCAGAGGATAAACACATCCCAAGGACATTTTAGTGCTAACATTGCTCTCAATGTAATGGAATGTAATACAGTTTAATGTAATAATGTACCTATGCTCTCAATGTAATGGAATGTAATACAGTTTCATGTAATAATGTACCATCACTCTCAATGTAATGTAATTTATTCAGGGGTGCCGCTAGAAATTGCTGGCACCCTAAAAAAATAATTTTGCGCCCCCACTCCAAGCGTATCATAGTCCTCTGTGGGCCCCCGTGAAACTCTGGACCCATCTTAGTGGCACCCCTGAATGTAATGCAATTTTGTGTAATAATGTACTATTGTTCTCAAAACTTACGAAGTAAAAAAAATACACAAACTTATCTATGCTTCATCCAGCTGTCCTTCTTTGAGGCAAAACACATGACTTAATGCACTTCAGATTGCCTTTAGTGTGTGTTTTCAAGTGTGTGTGAGTTAATGAGGGGTTGTGTGTGATTGTGTTGAAGTGTTCAGGAGTAAGATTGTGAAAGAGGAAATTGGTCCATGACTCAGGATGTCATTGATGTTGTAAAGGCAGTTTCATGCAGAACAACCACAAAGCCACAATAACCACTTCCTGTTTTAAAGATGGGCTGAATGGCTGCAGTTTGTGATGGTAGTTCTAACAGAACAAGGTCCGTATTTCTTGTTTAAGCAATTCATTAGCCTTTTTTTCTGGTCATACAATAATAGCTGCCTGAATTAGACACATTTTATCAAGATTCACTTTGGTGGATCCGCATATAAGCTGCACAGAGTTTAGAATTTAGTTGAGATAGGCTCAATTGGAATAGGATTCAGTTTCAACATTTTAACTGTGAAAGCAAATACAATACATGATTACAGAAAAAAGAAAAACAAATAAAATCAGCAGCAAGGCTTCTAAAGAGAATCAACAGAGCAGAGAACATCTCCCACAAGTACTATTTAAAATGCTCAAGAGGTCAATACTAATGATGCATGCTGCATTTTGAAGGTAATAAAATCGGCCAGTGTGAATGCTACCTTCTTATATCCTACATGCAAAATCCTGAATACTTTAAGTAATGTCTCTTTTCTCCAAACAGATGTCCTCCACACTACAATAAAGTCCACAGACAGACCTGTGATGTCTACTGGTCTGACTTGAATATTTCTTTTGCCATGCAGCCAAGAGTCATGTTTTCAGTCTTGATTTAAAGTGAAGATAACTTCTCCAGGTCTCATGCCTGCTTATACACATTGACTGTGTGTTTAGTGACCCCTGCTGGTTGACTTGCCTCATCTGTTACTTGTCACAACTCACCTGTCACATGGGAAACTCACCCGGCATTGGTCTGCCTGTGCTTTAAGCACCTGCCAATCACATACAAACGTTTTTTTTTTTTTCTGCTTCATGGTCCTTACTTTGTTTGCTGATATTTTGCATCTTGTTTGTTTGCTGATTTTTTTTTCTATTTGTTTAAAGGCCATGCTAGTCTTTGTCCCCAGTTATGGTCCGATTGGAGCAGACCGGCTGTAGCACAAGGACCCAGTGATGACATCAGTCAGCACTGCATGCAGAGCTCATGAACAAACATGCCAGTGGTTGGTTTTGGGCTTTAGTGAAAACGTTCGTTTTCTGGCAGCCAGCATTTTTTTTTTTTTTGGAATCTGTCCTTGATTGATGGGAATCAATATGTAAATTTCAGGATGGAAATCTACTTTTCTAGCTCAGGATGTTTACTACAGGATTCTCTCTGTCTCGCCATTTTGTATTCCCAGTGATCTAAGGTGCAGTCAATCTGATCTGGGTCCTCCTTATAGCAATACAATACAGACATCTACTGCACACAGAGGAAATCTGACATCTCCCTCTTGATTTTTTAAACAAGGAAAGGAAGAAAAGTCTAAATAAAGAAAATAAAATTTATGTAATTTACATGGAGTGGAGGGACGTGATAAGACAAACTAGTGCTGATAAAGAAAGACTCAACAGTGGAGGGTAAATTCAGTCACTTCACTGTTTGTCTACAAGGCATCACAATACAGATTTATCCACTACAACTGTGCCTGAGGTTTTGTTTTAATCTTATTTGTTCTTGTTGTGGGTTAATCGTACATCCTACATGATGGAACTGTCTTTGACGGCATACACTACCAGAGAGCAGTATATACTCAGAATATAATACACTACCTGAAAATATTTCTAAGTTCATTCTCAAAATGTAAAACACATTTTACCAAGTAAGCCACAGTGGAATCAGTACAAGGTTTGTAAGGACTTTTATGTCGTTGTGTTTCAACTGTCTTCTTTAAATCATTTTACTGCAATGGAAACAGCTTCATCCAATAGTTTGCAGTAAGCTTGTATTCACATGCAGTAATTCAGAGGACCATTGGTTTTGTTTTTATACCATAATTTTTGACTATTTTAACTAAATCAATGAACATCCATTAGGAAAAGCAATACCGGCTATAGTTGGACCTCCACAGAGCTGGCTGACTGAAGGAGACTCAGTGACTCTGAGCTGTGAGGTTAGAGGCTCCTCTACAGGCTGGACATTCCACTGGTACAAGACTGCCCCCTACAGGCCTGGGTTGGAACGTGTGTCTCATGAAAGCAGAAGATATTATGTAGAGCTTCTGTCAGACAGCAGCAGAGGAGCTGGAGGCTCCTACACTCTCAGCCCTGCTGCTCTCAGACACACAGGGGTTTATGTGTGCAGAGCAGAGAGAGGAGAGACAGCCTATCAGACAGAGTTCAGCCAACCTCAGCCTCTCTGGCTCACAGGTAAAATAATCTTTTCATAACTGATCATGTGTTTTAAATTGAGCACTGTAATTTTTTTTGTCTCACGTGCATTTCCTGCTCTTTGTTAGGTCCTTCTCCTCCATCTGTTCTGGTTGTTGTCCCTAATAATGCTCAACATTTTACATTGGAGGCTCTTTCCCTGAGCTGTGAGGAGATTGGGAATTCAACTGGATGGAGATTGAGATGGTTCCCAACGTGGGAGGGGCGTAACAGATGTCCCTCTGGTTGGACAGAGACAGGATCCTCCTGCAGCACCAGCTCAGCATCTCCATCAGTCAGTGGAGTTTACTGGTGTCAGTCTGAGTCTGGAGAACAGAGTAATCCTGTCAACATCACAGTGCATGGTGAGTACACCTCCAAAATGTTTTTTTGTCTTTTTAATAAATGTGTGTGTGTGTGTGTGTGTGTGTGTGTGTGTGTGTGTGTGTGTGTGTGTGTGTGTGTGTGTGTGATCATCATTATTAATCTGCACTACGCAATAATTATATGGCATTGTGACCACTCACTCATAACAAATTAAATTCTGATCAAGTGAAATTTCACTGCTCTACCCATCATTTTGGGGTAGATGTTTATTCTCATGTATAACACTTGTATGTCTAGCACATGATTATGACAGAAAGTTTGTTGCATTTGAAGCAGTTATAAAATACCACACATCTATGCACATGATTATGACAGAAAGTTTGTTGCATTTGAAGCAGTTATAAAATACCACACATCTGAGCACATGATTATGACAGAAAGTTTGTTGAATTTGAAGCAGTTATAAAATACCACACATCTGAGCACATGATTATGACAGAAAGTTTGTTGCATTTGAAGCAGTTATAAAATACCACACATTTGAGCACATGATTATGACAGAAAGTTTGTTGCATTTGAAGCAGTTATAAAATACCACACATCTGAGCACATGATTATGACAGAAAGTTTGTTGCATTTGAAGCAGTTATAAAATACCACACATCTGAGCACATGATTATGACAGAAAGTTTGTTGCATTTGAAGCAGTTATAAAATACCACACATCTGAGCACATGATTATGACAGAAAGTTTGTTGCATTTGAAGCAGTTATAAAATACCACACATCTGAGCACATGATTATGACAGAAAGTTTGTTGCATTTGAAGCAGTTATAAAACACCACACATCTGAGCACATGATTAAGACAGAAAGTTTGTTGCATTTGAAGCAGTTATAAAACACCACACATCTGAATACATGATTAAGACAGAAAGTGTGTTGCATTTGAAGCCATTATAAAATACCACACATCTGAGTACATGAGTATTATATACATTATACACCTGAACATCAGTGTCAGCAGGACTCCCCTATTACTCCTCCAGACAAACTGCTCTCCAAAGTGTCCCTGTTGCTGCCTGTGTTGCTGCATCTGCATGCTGGAAAATATATTGATACATTCCAATAAAGGACAATAATGCCTGCTTGATTGTCGTTGATGAATTATTGCCTTGTCTTTTTGTGTAGGCAAGACATGACAATATTTTGAATGAACACGCAATAATGCGTATACTTTTTTTTTCTAACATATTTAGTAAAAGTATTTCATATCTGGATAATTTGTTTTCACCTTCTCAACTGTTATACAAATATATAGTTAATATAAAGAATTAAAATGTTTATGTTGCTGTATTCTGTATAGCAGGTAATGTGATCCTGGAGGGTCCTGCCCATCCTGTGACTGAGGGAGATCCTCTGACTCTGCGCTGTAGATATCGCTATCAGCCATCAAACATCAGAGCTGACTTCTATAGAGATGGGACACTCCTCCACACCTCCAGCACAGGAGAGATGACCATCCCTGCAGTCTCTAAGTCACATGAGGGCCTCTACAAGTGCAGGAACCCAGAGAGAGGAGAGTCACCAGAGAGCTGGATCACAGTAAAAGGTAAACCGCACAAAAATCACACTAGTAAATATAACTACTCTCATCTCCTCACAGGTGCTCATGTATTTTACTGATGTTATTAGTTTCAGGCCTGTATTCTGGATCCTCTCCTCTGGTACCTGTGAGCGTGGTCACTGCACTCATAGTGATCTTTGTTGTTATCACAATACTGCTGCTGCTGTATCACTGCAAAAAGATCAAAGGTAAGAGCTCTACAAATGTCTTGCTACTGATGTTGCAAAAGCAAACAATTCTGAAATATGTATGTCTACAATAGGAAAAAATATTATGTTTAAAGCAGAGTTTGGCTTCATGTATCCACAGACCTCAGAAAACAAACAACACAAAGGTGAGTGTACATCTCTACAGCAATCTCTACTTTTCCATACTCACAGCATCCATTATGTGCACATTTCTGAGATAGCTATGCAATGCAGCTGAAAGAATATGAAAAGGGAATCAATTCGCTTTTACTTAATCAAAATGTTACAGCATTAGCATTAAATGTCATTGCAGTTCTCTACCACCCTCTAGTGCTCAACAGCAGGGAAGCACCAATCAAACATCAAACCAGGACCAGACTGAAGCAGCAGGAAGTGATGTGGCCCAGTCAGACTATATGCCGCTGCAAAGAGGTTAGGCAGCTACCATCTCTGATAGAACAAACATTTTAACACGTTTCTTTTCACAAATTAATTGCAGTATAAACATGATCATTTTCTGTGTGTATGCAGGAACCACTGATGTCTATGACACTGTAAATGCAGAGTACATGCCTCTGCAACAAAGTAAGTTCACAATTAGTATAAGTTTTATTGTACCTAAGGGCCTGTTTACACGAGAACGCTTATGGGTAAAAATGATAAAATATTTAATCGGAAGTGACTTTCATTTAAACGTGGGGCTTAAAAACGCAAAAATCTGAAACCTCCCTCCAGAGTGGAAAAGTTGAATACGCTCCACCGTAGCCATTCCGTCTACACGGTCCAAGACACAAAACTCAGATCAGCTCACTTTCCGTATGCGTTTATGTCTGGGACAAACAATAAAAAATAGTTAAACTCTGAATGCAACAGGCTAAATCAATTTTGCTCCTCAGTACACATACCAACTCAGTATGATGTTTTAACATGCCAATTTTCATTTTACACCGAAGTTCTCCTTTAAAAACGCAAAAATCTGAAACCATCCTCCAGAGTGGAAAAGTTGAAAACGCTCCACGCATAGGGTTTCTGTCTACATGGCCCAAGACGCAAAACTCTGGTTAGATCAGCTCATGTTGCGTACGCGTTTACGTCACATACATGAAGCAGTACAGGGAAACAAAAGGATCCATGCGATTTCCATGCGTCGGACCTTCAAGCTGCTCTGGCAGCTCTAATAAACTTGCAAGAGGCATTCCAGCAAATGTACAGACTTTGTATATATACTGTTACTGAACAGAGAAGGATCTGCAATCCACCTGTCAAATTCTGGATGCACCAGTTCGATGTAGGCGAGCCAGACTGCTATGGGCGAGACCTGGGAGAATGTCTACCTAGCCGCCTGGCATGCATACCCCAATCGAATTACACACACTTTTGCGTCACTGTATGCACGCAGATTTCCTCCCGAAAATGCTCGTCTAAACGCGGAATAAAAAGTGAAGACGCGACACCACTTTTGCGTCTTCTGTTCCGTCATCATGTAAACGTAGCCTAATGTAGTTTATATGGTTAATTTATTTATTACCCCTGTGCAGTTCAGAAAGTTCAGATGTATATGAAACCTTCGATATTTCACATGGACAGAGTCAGGGTAACAGACAATGTATTACTATAGTACACACTATCACAGCAACCACAATGACAAAGCACTATAAATGAAAGACATATATTGCTACCGATGTATTGAAGTAATTACCTTTTTTGTGTTTGCAGGAACCACTGATGTCTATGACACCTTAAACACAGTACATGCCTCTGCGACAAGGTAAGTTCACAATTACTGTGGGTTTTACTGTGCCTGATTTGGTTTATATGGCTAATTTATTTATTACTTCTGCGCATTCTAGAAACTAAAGATGTCTATGAAACCTTGGATATTTCACATGGACAGAGTCAGGGTAAGACACAATGTGTTACTGTAGTACACACTGTCACAGCATCACACAATGACAAAGCACTATAAAAAAAGAGATATATTGCTACCAATGTACTGAAGAAACCTGAGCTCAAATTACCCCATTATCTGGTAGATTGTCAACTCCAATGTTAATTTTCACACAATATCATTATATACATGTTATGGGGTCCATGGATGATACCAATGAAATGTCACTGGGCAATACAGGAATAACAGAGACCTACATGTGTTAATTATTTAGTCAGTTAGCTAATTAATTCATCATAATGAATCCTCTTCTTCCTTCCCTCTGTTGTCCTTCCCTTGTTCTAGGTAATGGTGAAGAGTATGACGATGTGGGTTCTTGAAATCCCGCAGCAACTCTCACAACTGTTCAGCTTCAGACAGATTTTAGTTGAAACCTGATATATCAAATAAAAAACAAATGTCACATATGTCTAATGTAACATCTTGAATTGCTGTTCATGTCAGGCAACACACTTGATTAATCACTATAAGTGTTTTATATGTGTATCAGCTTGGCAAAAGTTTCACTGTATATAAGTCTGCCTTTTTTGCATTTTTAGATTCTGGAAGCTGGTTAAAAGTAGCAGGTACGCCTAAGATAGTGTTAGCAGTAACTGTAATATCCACTTATTTCTGCTTTTATTGCATAATTGAGAATAAAAATACAGTTAGTGTCATCTGAGTGTGCATTGTTCTTTAAAAACATCAAATCTAAAAATGCCTTTGGAAGCAACATAAGTGGTTTTAGTTTCTAAATCACACACTACTACAATGCAAGCTTAATGCATCAGTACAAGAGCAGATAAAAGGATTCATCACCATTCAAATGACAACTGTGTGCTCTGTGATGTTTTAAATCCAGTTCAGTCTACTCACAGTATGACACCATGAATGATTACCATTGACTCATTACTAGCTTTCATATAACCACCAGATTTGACACAGTATTATGGCATGGATACTAAAATATTCACTTTTAGCTCTTTCTAACCTTCCTTTAATGATTTCGTGAAATCCTCAGTCGGTTTAATGGTATTTATTTAGGCTCGCCTGTACTATTTATCTATCTATGGAAATGAGTATCAGATGGACCGCTGTGTGGTTTCTTGTATATCTGTATATTTTTGTTATACTGCTGGCTGCTCAACCAATGGCCTCTCTGGGGACATTAACCCCTCACCACAACCCAAACCCTTCGTCATAACCCACATTGTGTAATATTTAAGGAATTGCAACTTACTAGCCAGCAGAGGCTAGTAAATTTTCAGATGGCAATACATCACCGCAGAACATGAACAGGATATTATGTTAATACTTTAATTTGACAAGCCTTAAAAGAGTCTTTACACTTACTGTAGCTGATGCTCTTACCCAGAGTGACTTACAGTTATTTAGGCACAGGGTCTCAGTTACAGTCCCTGGAGCAATGTGGGGTTAGATACCTTGCTCAAGGGCACTTCAGCCATGGATGAGGGTGCAGGAGATCACTAGTTTTTTTATTTTTATTTTTTTTATTCCCCCACCCCCATTCTTCCTACTGGTAAGGGATTCAAAACTGTGACCAACTGAGGCCAACTCTCCACAGATGACCTCTCTTCAAGCTGCACCACAGAAAATATAATTTTATGTGGCTCATAACATCAGCTGAAGTGAATGTATGCAGAGACAGGTGGTGATGCCAAAAAGAGGTTCTGAGAAAATGCTAAATATCCTCTTCAGTAGAACTGCAGGCCAGAGTGGGAGAATCACAAAAATCAGTCTTCCAATTTCCCCTGACCTCACTCACTGCGTGCACATGGAGGAGTTGAATCCGATTGGAAATGGTTTGGGATCGTATCGACTTCAGCCGGTTACAATCCGCTTGGTGCCGCCTTGTGCACGGTATTGGTTTGGATTCGCGTACTGCGCATGTAAGACCACTCGATCCCAGAAGCTTCTGTCCCTGATTTTCATCCATACTGAACGTCGAGGCCTTCTAGCGCCTGCTCTCAACAAGTCTCTTTGTCCTCAATTGCTAGTAATATCAAACGCCGACGGCACAGTTCATGTCGAAGGAAGGAAAAGGAAAGGAAGGAAAAACACTGGTTGTTCTTTCATACGGACTTCCAAACAAAGGAGAATGCACAACATGCATGCAAATGCTGCTCTGTCAACCTCCTCAAGCGCTATCTTTGTTTTGTATGCCGCCAGATAGTTTGTTTATTTTCTTTTTAGCAGCTGTCAACCTGAGGTAGTTCTAACACCACTTGTTGAAAGGAATACAGCGCCATCTAGCATAGCAGAAACGGCCAGATCTCTGACCATTATCCGCTTACACGAACTCTCATGTGCACAGGTATTTGGGACAGACCACCCGTTGGGTAGCAACACCCAATCCAATACCAATCCAATCCGATCCTACCATGTGCCCGTAGTGACTGACCAACCACAAGACAGACAGGGACATACATCTCATTGTCCAGAAGAGGGCAGTAATGGTTAAACATATCAATTAAACAACCACAAAGACATTATCACTTCCTCCTTCAAAGATGTCTCAGTGACGTATTGCCTTTTACTGGACATCTGCAGAATGGGATGGGGCTTATTAGGGATAACAAAAGCAATGTTTGATCATCATTTGAGACTACTTTATTTCAGCTGCCTTTATGTAACTGTGTAAATGCCTTCATGTACATTCAAGCAGCAACATCAACATATACCGTGCTGAGGACACTGTTATGATATGAATGACCACATCCTAATAGTGTTGCCACCTGTCCTGGTTTTACCTGACTGTCCCGGTTTTTAATGATCTGTCCCGGGGGAAAAAAATATTTCCCTGGGACACTGAGACCCGAGTCACTGCTTATAAGCAAAAAGTTTGATTGGGTTGCCGAAATGTCCCTTTTTTGTCACACAGAGGTGGCAATCCCACATGCTAAACAAATAAAAAATATTCTAATAGAGATTTGTAATGATATATTTATGGCATGCAATTAAAATGTCTTTGTTTTGGAGGTATATCAAATTTAGAGGATGTTGCAGTGGTGAAATGTCCACCCTCCTGCTGAAGCATCAGTACATTACATGACCACTTCTTCAAAATGGATTTCCAAGAAGCACTGTGTGTTTTCAGTGTTAGGATGCAGACACATGATCATGTCCAATGGCCACTTCAGCCAGGCGAGTGTAACACAAAATTTCAAAACATTTCCACAGAGGCGATTGACATTACACAATAACACACTCGTAACCAGACCAAAAATGGCAGACCATGTTTTTAATGAATTATAATTGGTGTGAAATCTGATTGTGTGTCCCTGCTCTACCGCATCTCTTCCATGACGTGACAGTCAGTGGCAGCAGTAGTGGGGGTTGTTGGACATGAGAGGAGCTAAGACACAGTTGATGGATCATGTGACCATAGTGTTCTGACCACATGAGAGAGATGGTGTGAAAATAAGACTGAGGCCTCTGCCAGCGCCTCTCTTCTCACGCCACCAAATGTCAGTTGAAAAAAGTCAGACGCAAAACTGAGAACGGCAAACTCTGTTTAAAGCTGGGGCGTTAGCTGCTGTGTTCCAAAGACAGCAGTGGCTGGAGTGAACTAATAAAAGACAGCTAACGCCACAGCAGAGTTTGCCGTTCTCAGTCTTACGTCTGACTCTTTTCAAATGTGACACATCTTTTTAACTACACCCTCGCGCACTGAGCGATACGGGTGTATTGTAATCGCAGGCGTCTGTTTGTTTGCCTGTCTGTCCGTCAGTTGGGATTGGGTCAGGACCTGCACTATTGAATTTTTTGGAATTGGTCCAAGGTCATGATCACAGGCCAAGGTCAAAGTTTTGGCCTCATACTAAGTGCATGGTGGCGCAGGTGTAGCACCTCTCTGAGTGCTTATCTGGTTTCTTTTAATTTCCTGACGTCAGAGAGTCAGGGGCAGTAGTGGGGGTTGCAAGCACCTAAGACACAGTTGATGGATCATGTGACCATAGTGTTCTGACCACATGAGAGAGATGGTGTGAAAATAAGACTGAGGCCTCTGCCAGCGCCTCTCTTCTCACGCCACCAAATGTCAGTTGAAAAGAGTCAGACGCAAAACTGAGAACGGCAAACTCAGTTTAAAGCTGTGGTCCAAAGACAGCAGTGGTGGGATTGAACTAATAAGATCGAGTGTGAGGTGTGACTGTTCAGACATCATTTTAATTTCTATGAATTTCTTGATGTCAGACAGTCAGTGGCCGTAGTGGGGGTTGCAAGCGTCTAAGGCAGTTGACAGTTGATGGGCCATGTGACCATAGTGTGCTGACGACATGAGGGAGATGGCGTGAAATAAAGGCTGTGGCCTTAACAAGGAGCTCTCTTCTCACGCTACCAAATGACAGTTTAAAATAATCAGAAGTAAGAATGAGAACTGCATTCTCTTTTTAAAAAAGTGTGCTGTGAGTTAATGTTACTATTAGAATTACACTGTGGTAATGTCTCTTTTACACTGAACAAACAAAGTCACAACACAATATCTACACAAAACATGACCACATAAACCATACTACACAATATATAACCACACAAAATATCTACACAAAATATAACCACACAAAATATACTACACAAAATATCTACAAAAACATAGCCACACACAATACTACACAACATATAACCACAATCATATAAAAACACATATACAAGAGTGAATTAAAGACCATCAAGAAGAAAAATTGTATGCTTATACAGGCAGGGCATCTATTAATAGTGTAACCACAGAGAGATACACCAACATGCAGTAACTCAGAAAGAGGATGTGATGCAGAGAAGCAGAGAGGACAGCATGGGGCCAAGACTACTTTTTCTGCTGCTCTGTAAGTCAAACATTGTTTGTATATTTACATGTATGAACCATAGATGTGCTAACATATGCTCAAACCTATACATACAGTACAGTGTACATGTAAAAGCTATGTATCTGATTGTATGCTTAGTTGATGTTTTTTTACATTGTTAGTCAATATTTTTGCTCTGTAAGCCTGACAAGTCTAGTGTTTTATACCTATTATCTACAGTATGCACATAAGGCAATAACGTAAACCATTGGTTGTTTATGTAAACTTTAGACTGTACCTTATTATGTATTAAGTACTTAGTCCTTCTTTAGGGCTTATCTTGATAGAGGTTGCTGAGATGACGTTTTTGTAACTGATTCGGTTGACATGGCCAGTGTATATGTCAGTATCTGAATCACTCATCACCAGAAGCGTTGTGACATGGGTTTCTGCAACACATCTATCCTTGTAGTTTGTTTGTACTTGTGTTAAAACACACTATGTGTGACATAGGTTATAAATCATGATGATCTGAGAGAAAGCAATCATCAAATTGTAAATATGATCCCTCTGAAATGAGACCTACTGTACAGTACAGACACAGACTTGACTAGAGCCATTAAAAGGTTACTAGAGTTTGACTGTTGTTGTACATTGGTGGATTGTAGATTTATGGGTAATCTTTCTAAAGTTTGGGTTCATGGTTGTTGTTGTGCGTTGATGGATTATAGATTCATGAGTAGTCTTTCTCAGTAGTGGCTGACCTGACTTCCTTAAGCATACGGGACAGGGACAGGCTGCTAGCTGCAATCGTGTGATATGACACAACCACGGTTCTGTCATCAGGAAGTATTGAATCTGTGAGAATGTTTCGCCATTGGGCCAGCGTACATAAAAGGTGCAACTGTAAGCTGGGGCCATTTACAGATGGTACAGCATAACAAAGTGTGTAACAATATGTAACATTATGTACTTACACTGTACCTTAGGGTTAGAGTTAGTGTTATGTATGCACAGGTTAATTACGTACTGTAATATTACATGTTGTTACATATAAAAAAGAAAAAAAAAACACTAAAAAATGAACCGTAAAATAGTGTGACTCACTGCCAACTGCTAAGGGAATGAGTTGAGGATACAATTTTACAGTCTGTCTGCAAGTTAGGTTAGAGAACACTGCATCCATGTATTTGTTGTGTTCACATACTGATTGCATTGTGTTCTGTTCACATTTACTGGAAGCACTAGAGGGCGCTAGTGATTGCCTGTGCTGTCGTACTGGGATGAACCAGATTAGTAACAGTACAGTCTTCTACTCCTTACTGTGTGTGTGTGTGTGGTGTGTGTGTGTGTGTGTGTGTGTGTGTGTGTGTGTGTGTGCGCGCGTGTGTGTGGGTGCGAGTGTGTGTGTTTTCTGTGCAAGCTGTTTGGCAACTGTTCACTATGGAAGATTGAAATTCTATATTTTGTCTCATTCCCCCCCTGTATAAGCAGTCATATGTGATGACATCATCTTTGGATCCGCAGAAGGTGACTAGAATCTTTGATCCTTTTTTTCTTTTACTGTGCACTCCCTTTTGTATGTACTGTATACTTTTGCTTATTATGGCTCTTTGGGTGTTTGGGTTTCCAGCACCATATTTTTCTTCTGGTGCTTGGTGTTGGTGCATTGTTTTTGTTTGTTTGTATGTTTGTTTGGTTGTCTGGCTGCATTTTGTTGAGATCAATATTTTTTCTACAGACATGACCAAAGCTGTTCTGACCCTGGAACCCAACTGGACCCCGATCTTCACTGGAGAGGCTGTCTCACTCACGTGTAGCACAGAGGGGGAGCATGGTAACACATATTACCAATGGGAGAAGACTGACAAAGACAGTGGCAGAGCTCATGAAATACGTGGCTGGGAACTGAATAAAATGTATAACATCAGCAAGGCAACAGAGACTGACAGTGGAAGCTACACCTGTATAACAAATCCTCCTGCTTCACGCAGTAACCCAGTCAGCCTGACTGTGGCAGGTAGGATTGTTGTGTGATAAAAATAGTGTTTCAAATCTCTGTGTTTCTACAACAGCCACTGCTTTTTACTGGTCAGCCCTAATAGTTTGTGATTCATGTATACTCAGACAATTAATTGATAGTGTTACGACCGCCTGGCTCGAGGGCAGAGCAACATAAAAGGAAACCACACGCAGACGCAAAAACATTTAAAATATTTATTTAAAGAATGAATAAGAATGTGTGTGCAAAGTCAGTAAGATGTTAGTAAAGCAAACGTGGTGCAAAGTATGTCTAGAGGTGTTCAAAGCAACTCCAGAAATGCCAGAGGAGGAAGGGAGGCCCCGCCAGAGTGGAAAACAGGCCTCTTTGTACCCATTCCAATTAAGGTTACCACCCACACCTGCACCTAATCACCTACACAAAAACAGAGGGACAAGAACACAGGTAGAAAGCGGGCGGGGCTAACGACAGGCCAGCAGGGCCGTCACACCCTCCCCCTTAAGACAGAGGCCCTCTAATGGGACTCTGTAACAAACACAAACAAATCAAACAAGTAAACTTGGGCCATACAAAACATCCACCATTTCACCAACTTAACTACAGCCCCACATCTAAAAAAACAATTGAAGCGTCTTAGCCATACCCACATCCACACACCTCCCTGCTACCTCCACAATGTCCCGAGCTCCAGCAATCCTGGCGCCTGGAAAGCAATTTAAGGAGAACAGAGCATAGGAGAAGACAAGAGAGAGTGAGACATGGTTGGCAAACTACTCTTCATCTCCACTCGGGCTGCGAGACAAGGCATCTGCCATTACATTATCTACACCCCGAATGTGGCGTATAACTAAATCATAAGGCTGCAAAAATAAGGCCCACCGCATCAGGCGCTGATTTGGGCTCTGCAGAGAATGCAAAAAGGTGAGCGGGTTATGATCTTAATACACCACCACTGGATGCAAACCGCCCCCTACATAGACATCAAAATGCTGCAGAGCCCAAACCAACGGCAGTGCTTCCTTTTCAATGGTGGAATACCTAAGTTGGTGTTTATTAAATTTCCGTGAGAAATAGCCAACAGGTCTATCAACACCCTGGTCATCCTCCTGCAAAAGCACAGCACCTGCCCCGACATGGCTCGCATCCACCTGTAGTTGAAAAGGCTCGTCAAGCCTTGGTGCAGCCAACACAGGTGCTGTGCTCAGCAGCATCTTCACTTGCTCAAAAGCCTGTTGACAAGACGGAGACCAGATGAACTTAACATGGTCTTTTAGCAGGTCAGTTAGGGGAGACACAACAGAAGAAAAATTCAAACAAAAACCCCTGTAATAACCTACCAAGCCCAAAAACCGTCTCAACTCCTTTTTAGTACCAGGAGGAGGAAAAGCATCTATAGCCAACACTTTAGCCCGAACAGGCCTCACCTGCCCCTGCCCCACCACCTTCCCCAGATAAACCACCGTGGCTTGTGAAAACTCACATTTTGCTAGATTTACAGTCAACTTTGCCTCAACTAGCCGAGTAAACAGAGCACGAATCCTGCTTAAATGTTGTTCCCAGGTGTCACTGGCTACAATACAATCATCCAAGTAAACAGCACATCCAGTTAAACCTGAAATGACTCGATTCATGAGCCTCTGGAAAGTAGATGGTGCATTCCTAAGTCCAAAACTCATGACAGTATAATTATACAGACCGGATGGCGTCACAAAAGCTGATATCTCCTGAGCATTAGATGTTAAGGGTACTTGATAGTACCCCTTCAGGAGGTCTAGTTTACTCACAAAGCGGGCTGATCCAACAAGATCTATACAGTCATCTATTCTGGGGAGTGGGAAGGAATCAGGTTTAGTCACCATGTTCAGCTTACGGTAATCGGTACAAAACCGATAAGTGCCATCCGGTTTCCCTACAAGCAAACACGGGGACGCCCAACTAGAATGGGATGGTTTAGCTAACCCATTATCCAACAGGTACTGGACCTCAGCATCCAGGACCTTCTGTTTTGCTGGTGAGACCCGATAGAAGCGCTGCCTGATGGGCTTAGTATCACCAACCAATTGGATGTCGCGCTGTATCCAGTCTGTGCATGTAGGCGTGTCAGAAAACAAAGACGGAAAAGACAAAATAACAGATTTTAATTGTTCTCGCTGTTCACATGACATATGGGTCAACAGAGCATTCAAATCTTTTAACATTTCAGAATTCTTCAAGCTAGGCAACAACACAGAGTCATCGGGAGCAAACTCGTCATCCCCAGCTGCCACCTGAGGAGACGCACGCACCCCCTCCGCAACCAACGCAGACGACACATCAGACAACTCCGACTTAAAACACTGAGTGTAGTAAGGTTTTAGCATGTTAACATGACAAAGCTGCGAGGATTTTCTCCGATCTGGTGTTGCTACAATGTAATCTTGCTCCGTGACCTGCCGGACAATGGAATACGGGCCAGAGAATCTTGCTCTAAAGGGCGAACCCTGTATCGGCAACAATGCCAGTACTTTATCGCCTGCACTAAAAACTCTTTTCACTGCCCCAGGATCAAAAAGCCTTTTCATTTTGCCTTGTGCTTTAGACAAGTTCTTATTTGCTAATTCACATGAAAGAAACAGTTTACGTCGAAAACCCTGAACATAATCAAGTAAATTAACTGGAGGCTCCGCTTCCTTAACACAATCTTTCAAAACAGAAAGCGGACCACGGACTTTATGTCCAAAAACTAAATCGTTGGGACTAAATCCTGTACTCTCTTGAGTGACCTCCCTAGCTGCCAGTAACAGCCAGGGAAGGCCCTCCTCCCAGTCACGATCCAGCTCTACACAATAGGCACGCAACAAGGACTTAAAGGACAACTTCGGTGTAAAATGAAAATTTGCCTGTTAAAACATCATCCCGAGTTGGTATGTGTACCGAGGAGCAAAAATTATTCAGCCTGCTGCATTCAGAGTTAAACTATTTTTTATCGTTTGCCCCAGAAGGCTAACAATGGAAGTGGTAGGTGCCCTTAGACGAAGCACGACGACAAAGCCATTTTTAAACCATTAAAACAGCTTGAACAAACTCCACACTCCATCGGTAGTACAACAAAGGCCCTGACATTAACGAGGCACTGAGAACTTTGTAAGTGTACACAACGCAACGTCTATTAATAAAACAGGTTTGATAGGCAGTACCTTGCTGTAGTTTCTCGTCGCCGCTATGTTGGACGTCCACATAGCCGATTGTCGAACACGGACCAGCGGTCAGAATAGGAGGAGAAGTAGTGCAATTTAATTCCGTGAAACTGGAGGGATTTCATCTGTTGGTGACAATATCCAGTCATTGTGCCCATTTAACAGAGCCATGGTCCCAGCAACAGCACCTAATCCACCAAAAAGGCTACATCTGAAGAGAGGTGCCATTCGGAAACCTGTGCGACTCGGTGGAGATGTATGTCCAACAACAAAGTCAAGAGAGAGCTGCAGCCATGGCGACAACAATTGGGAGATATTTCACTGGTTACCCATGCGTGATAAGGACACTTTGCAGCAGTAACTGGTCTTGCAAATCGTCGTGAAGACGCCCATCCACAGGCTGAAACAGAAAGATTATCGTGTCTGTAGCCTCTATTTCAACCAAGATGATTACATTGTCCCAGCAACGGCACCTAACCCACAAAAAAGGCTACATCTGAAGAGAGGTGCCATTCGGAAACCTGTGCGACTTGGTGGAGATGTATGTCCAACAAGAAAGTCAAGAGAGAGCTGCAGCCATGGCGACAACAAAAGGTATAATCGGGAGATATTTCACAGGTTACCCATGCGTGATAAGGACACTTTGCAGCAGAAGCTGGTCTTCCAAATCGTGTTATCCCTGTTCACGTGCACAGCACGACTTCCGTCAACAACAGCACGCGAGACTCAGTCCTAAGTGAAACGACACTTGAATGGGCCTCTCCAGTCTCTTGTACAAAATGGCAGGATATCGTCACCAACAAGTCGTTGCAAATGGACTTTTGCCATGGCTGCAGCTCTCTCTTGACTTTCTTGTTGGACATACATCTCCACCAGATCTCCGAATGACCTCTCTTCAGATGTAACCTTTTTCCCTCCAGTTTCACGGAATTAAATTGCACTACTTCTCCTCCTATTCTGACCGCTGGTCCGTGTTCAACAATCGGCTAGTGTGGACGTCCAACATGGCGGCGACGAGAAACTACAGCAAGGTACTGCCTATCAAACCTGTTTTATTAATAGACGTTGTGTACACTTACAAAGTTCTCAGTGCCTCGTTTTTAATGTCAGGGCCTTTGTTGTACTACCGATAGAGTGTGGAGTTTCTTCGAGCTGTTTTAATGGTTTAAAAATAGCTTTGTCGTCGTGCTTCGTCTAAGGGCACCTACCACTTCCATTGTTAGCCTTCTGGGGCAAACGATAAAAAATAGTTTAACTCTGAATGCAGCGGGCTGAATAATTTTTGCTCCTCGGTACACATACCAACTCGGGATGATGTTTTAACAGGCAAATTTTCATTTTACACCGAAGTTGTCCTTTAAGGGTGGAATGGAAGCGCTCAAGCGCGCCTTGGGTTTGGGGGTGATACATGAAGTTCCTTTAACACTTGCGCAAACATGTTCGATGTAAAATTACTCCCTCTGTCACTCTGAATGACTTTTGTGATCCCAAAAATGGAAATAAACTGAGACAATGCTCTTACAATGGACCTGGTGGTAATCGTTCTTAACGGGTAAGCTGCCGGGTAGCGAGTGGTCTGGCACATAACCGTTAACAGATAAGCCGAGCCAGTTTTCGATGGCGGCAATGGGCCAACACAGTCAATCAGCAACTGTTCGAAAGGTCGACCCACTGCCGGTATCGGATGGAGAGGTGCAGGCTTAATGCACTGATTTGGCTTACCAGCTATCTGACAGATATGACAGGTCTTAATGAAAGCTGCCACATCCTTCCTCATACACTGCCGCAATGCTGCAATAAACGGTTATAGGTCTTCCGAACCCCAAAATGACCCGCTACATCTCCATGAGCAGTTTTTAACACTACAGCTTTAAGAGATTCAGGTACAACAATTTGCACAATATCCACAGCTAGCTCATGCTGCACCCATTTACGCACCAGTATCCCCTCTAAGACATAATACCCAACCTCTGAGTTCTTCATATGGTCAGCTGGCAAAGCATTTGCAATCAACTCAGTAAGTCGCTTGTCTTCATTCTGAGCTGAAATCAAATCATCCCGGTTTAAACACTGTGGCAAGGTAGGCAACTTTGGAACTGCAGTACTTTTATCATTCACCCCCAACAACATATCCACCCCATGTGCGCGACTTTTTGCTCTTGTTACTGCACATGCACTAAAAACATCGGGGGATTCTACAGCGCAGTCATTTTCCTCTGCCTCAACAGGAGCAGCAACCACTACTGGCGGAGGTGGAACACTAGGCCATACTAGTCCCCCAGCCAAGTTGTTACCTAGAATCACATCCACCCCCTGTACAGGTAGCGATGGGCGCACGGCTACTATTACTTCGCCCTGCACCAGATCTGAATACAACACTAACCTGTGCAGAGGAACTGATAAAGTGGTCATACCAATCCCACGAATCAAGACAGACCTCCCCGTGCTAGAACTACAAGAAAATGGCAAAACAGATTGTGCAACAAAAGTTTCAGAGGCTCCCGTGTCCCGTAAAATTTTTACAGCTACTTTATCTGAACTGTTTTCTAAAGAAACAAACCCGTCCATTTACATGGACCCGCTCTTTACATGTGTCATTCCTAACAGAAGGCGGAGCATCTACCAGCGCACCAGGTACTTCACAACCTGACACACCCGCAGAGGCGCCAGTACAAGTTGGAACATCAATTTCCACTGCATGGACAGAATGAGCGACAGGCACAGCACACAACACGGGTTTCGCGGCAGTAGACACATTTTTCTTTTTGCTACGTAGCACTGGACAGTCCTTCTTCCAATGCCCAAACTCTAAACAATAATTACATTGATTCTGAGGATCTCTACTACGAGCTGGCTGATCCAACCTAGATACCGGAGGACCGCCCATACTACGTTGATAACGAGACAACCTGTGTTCATCATAATGCTGTCCATATTCTTTTTGTTGTTTTCTCTTATGAATCAAAATAAACTCATCTGCCAATACAGCAGCGTCTGCAGCAGTTTTTACCTTCTGTTCATTTATATAGGTAGCCACACGTTCAGGGACTATGTTTTTAAACTGTTCAAGAACTATGAGTTCACACAACTGATCAAAAGTAGTTACATCAGCAGCGCACCATCTATTAAAAAAACTTGTGAGTTCTCTAACAACTTCCGTGTGCGTTTGTCGATCGCCCTTTCTCCAGCTCCTGAAGCGCTGCCTGTACGCCTCAGGAACCAAAGCAAACGCACGTAACACAGCCTCCTTAACACAAGGGTACTTTCTATGGTCAGACACGGACAGGGCAATAAAGGCCTCTTGAGCTTTTCCTGTGAACACACTCTGCAGCAGCAGGGTGCGCTCCGCATCAGTCCAGCCTCGCCCTTCGGCAATATTTTCAAATAAAGAAAAGAAAATGTCAGGGTCTCTTTCATTAAACTTAGGCAAAAACTTAACACTCTGGGACAAACCTACATCCATAGAAGCTCTCCCTAAACCATCAGACGAGTTTTCAGATGTTGCACCACTCTTCTGTATCTCATGTTCCAATTTAGCACGTTCCAACTCATTTGCCCGCTCATTTTGCTTTAATTTCTCATACTCCAATTGCCTTTCTTTATCACGTTCCTGAGCCTCTAAAAGCTGCTCCCTCTGCAACTGCATCTGAATTTGCAACAGCTCCTTTTGTTGCTCAAACGTAAGCGCTGCAGTTGCAGTATGCTGCAAGGAACCTGTTGGCGTAGATGCGGCCGCAAGGCCTGCAGTCTCCGTCACAGGTTTAACCGATAATATTCCCATCTCCAACAATTTAGTTCTAATCAACTCTTTCAATTCAGCTTTCTTAAGTGATTTTGGCAGATCCTGATCAATGTTATGTTGTTCTGCAATTTTGCGTAGCTGATCCTAGTCATCCAAATCACTCACAGTTGGAGCAGCGCGGAGCTCAGACAATGAATCCATGCTATCTCTGACAAACCAAAAAAAAATATTTCCCTACTTTACCAAGCCACAACAAGATTACAAAACCCTAAGAAAATTCTCACAAAAACACCAACCAATAGAGCCAGAAAAAAATGCCGATGCAGGTAATCTCAGCATGCAACAGGAGAGACAAACTAACAATAGAGCTGCCCCGCATCTACCTTCAGCAAGAAGCCCTAATTACATCTAACCTAGTCTTCAGTGTGCCCCCATACGATTGAACTGCAAGCAGTCCCCCCCGCGTTCGACACACCAAAAACAACAAACTAAAATAAAAAAGGAAACAAAACAAACAGCGTTAGGCGCTCTTACCTGAGGCAGGGATTCACGTAGCTCTGACGGAGTCTAAACCAGCCCTACTAATTCCTCCCGTACATACAAAGACACCTGCAACCTGCTCCGGCTTTCAAGTTAATTCCAAAAAAATAAATGGCCCAAAAAAAGTGACCTCCCCTCTCCTTGGCAAACCAAAATCTTAAACAAATTCTGCGTAGGTTTCCAAAAAAAAAAAATCCGACTAAGCCAACCGAGGTGTACACCCGTCAGCACAAATACAACGCAAATTTTCCAATCGGCCAAAAAAAATGCACCGACTCAAATCTTCACGAATGGGAAAAAAAATACATACCGAAGGATTTTGATCCCGGACGAGTTCCCAATTATGTTACGACCGCCTGGCTCGAGGGCAGAGCAACATAAAAGGAAACCACACGCAGACGCAAAAACATTTAAAATATTTATTTAAAGAATGAATAAGAATGTGTGTGCAAAGTCAGTAAGATGTTAGTAAAGCAAACGTGGTGCAAAGTATGTCTAGAGGTGTTCAAAGCAACTCCAGAAATGCCAGAGGAGGAAGGGAGGCCCCGCCAGAGTGGAAAACAGGCCTCTTTGTACCCATTCCAATTAAGGTTACCACCCACACCTGCACCTAATCACCTACACAAAAACAGAGGGACAAGAACAAAGGTAGAAAGCGGGCGGGGTTAACGACAGGCCAGCAGGGCCGTCACAATAGTTATTATTATTATTATTGTTGTTGTTGTTATTAATGTTACTAATGTTATTATTGTTATTATTAATAATTATATTATTATTATTATTATATGGGTAAAGCTGTCTATGTTATCACCCTGACTAAATTGCCATTATAATTTATTAATAAAGTGATCATTTGTACCACATGCTGTTTTATTCTTTACAGATCGCCCTACACCTAAAGTGACCATACTGTCACCTGAGGCTCCCTTCTACCCTGGTGACAAGGTTACTCTCAGCTGTGACATAGCAGAGCAGACAACCTGGGCTCAGTATTTCTGGTACAGAGACCGGGTCCTGATTGGTAGTAATAACAGAAACATCACTACCATCTCTCTGTCTCAAGAAGCGGGTCAGTATGCTTGTTCAGCACAGAGAGGAAACCCACCATATTCATCCCATTGGAGTCCTAATGTAGAGATTTCATACGAAGGTGAGATTGCCACCGTGAATATTACAACATAGACGTATAAGTATTCTACAAAATTTGTGGTGTAAGCATCTCCTATCATTCCTCACAGCCCTCCCTACAGCTACACTGACTGTAGTCCCCCAGAGTGCTGTGTTCACTGGAGAGAGAGCAACCCTGAAGTGTGACGTGGGGTCTGAGAGTGGCTGGAGATACAGGTGGTATAAGGATGACAGTGAGATAACAGTGACTGGAGCTCCTACTTACAGCACAGATGGTAATACTTTAACGATCCAAAAGGCACAGTTGTCCCATCAGGGCACCTACAAGTGTGAAGGACACAGAGATGGCCGGCCCTCGCGCTCAACTACAAGCAATCATGTTTCCCTCAACATAATGGGTGAGTTTGAGTGCTGCCTTTGTTGTGTGTAAATTTTAAGCACTGAGAGCCATCATGGTAAACAGATTACCTCATCTGAATATTTGAACATTTTCCACTTCCTTTTTTTGGGTTGAAAATTCCAGTGTTATACAAAGAACAAAGCAGTTTATAGTATGCCCACTTCAAAATCACAATGTACTGATGACATCCAAAAATTCCAACAGGAAAGCCAACCCCACTGATCAGATCAGACAGACCCTCACCAGTGTTCACAGGAAACACAGTTACCCTGAGATGTGGCATGGGCCAGTCTACTGGATGGAGATTCTACTGGTACAGAGACACACAGACCTCTGATCCTGTGGTCCAGACTGATGGAGACTCCTACAGTATCCGCTCTGTTAGAGTCTCTGATGGAGGACAGTACTGGTGCAGAGCTGGGAGAGGAGACCCAGTCTACTACACACAGTACAGCAGTGCAGTATGGGTCAATGTCACTGGTGAGATTTTTTTTAACGATTTAGTGTAATTCTGACATTGGGAAACTTTTGCAGTTGTATTTACAGTGATTGATATTTTTGTGCAGACAGCCCCATAGCAGTTATGACCCTTCTAAGCAACTGGACAGACATCTTCAGTGGAGAGACGGTCACCCTCCGATGTGGCATACAGGGAGAACAACACGGTGACTGGAGGTACAGCTTGTATAGGGATGGACATGAAATATACCAATGGTGGTCAGGGTCAGAATACAAAACCACTTTGTCCAAAAGTGGTAACTACAGCTGCAGAGGAACACACAGAAGAAATTCACAGACATCACAGACCAGTGAACCTCTCATAGTACTGGGTGAGTAAATGACAGAAAAACACCTTTACCAAAGTAAACTGGCCATGCAATCTATGTGCACAACTTTGTAAAGAAAAGTCACGTACACATGAAATACAGTCAAAGTAGAAATTTTATATGCATATATACATAAATGTAATGGCTGATTTGATTCATGATTGGTAGCACATAATTAAAACAATAAAACTGGCCATGCAAACTAACTAACTTAAATTCATCAAACAGAAAAGCCACGTCCAGTTCTTAGAGGACCTCCACAGAGCTGGCTGACTGAAGGAGACTCAGTGACTCTGAGCTGTGAGGTTAGAGGCTCCTCTACAGGCTGGACATTCCACTGGTACAAGACTGCCCCCTTCAGGCCTTTGTTGGAACGTGTGTCTCATGACAGCAGAAGATATTATGTAGAGCTTCTGTCAGACAGCAGCAGAGGAGCTGGAGGCTCCTACACTCTCAGCCCTGCTGCTCTCAGACACACAGGGGTTTATGTGTGCAGAGCAGAGAGAGGAGAGACAGCCTATCAGACAGAGTTCAGCCAACTTCAGCCCCTCTGGGTCACAGGTAAAATAATCTCTTCACAACTAATCATGTGTTTTAATTTGAGCACTGTAATTTTTTTTGTCTCACATGCATTTCCTACTATTTGTTAGGTGCTTCTCCTCCACCCATTCTGGTCGTTGTCCCTAATAAAACTCAACATTTTACATGGGAGTCTCTTTCCCTGAGCTGTGAGGGGATTGGGAATTCATCTGGATGGAGATTAAGATGGTTCTCAGAGTGGACAGAGCTTAAGAAATGTCCCAACAGTTGGACAGAGGCAGGATCCTCCTGCAGCACCAGCTCAGCATTTCTATCATACAGTGGAGTTTACTGGTGTCAGTCTGAGTCTGGAGAGCAGAGTAATCCTGTCAACATCACAGTGCACAGTGAGTACACCTCCAGAAAACATTTAGCTTTTTCTTGATAAAAGTCCCAATGTGAATGTAGTTTTACTTATACCATTGCTTGGTTAAATTTTCCATTCTGACGCGTTGTTTGAAGGACAGTTAATTTTCTATATATGCCTATGAAGTAGTCCCTGTTACCAGACTTTATTACACTTGTGTATCAATGCACCAAGTTCGTGCTAAACAATCGTCATCAATGTTTAGTTTTGTTATACTCATTATATAATTTGCTTTTATTGCTTTTATGAATGATTTTATATTGTAATGCTATTTTAAGTTTTATTATATGATGATTTTGTACATCAAACAATAATTTGATTGAATACACATCTACTATACCCCAAAGTGGCTAGCACAGTGAAATTTAACTTGATCATAGTTAAACTTGATTATGACTGATCTGCATTTATGTTTTCAAACAAGTGTAATAAAACTTAAAGAAATAAAAGCTGATGATAAACAAAATAAAATAATATGTAAACAATAAGGTAATTTAAAAAGAAATCACTGAAAGTATTAAGTACAAAGCAACACACAAGGTAGTAGGAATCTTTAAGAAGAATAGTAATTTAAAAATAGATCTTTAAATCACGTTTATCTGGAGTTAAAAGTGTGTTTATTGTTGATTATAAAGGTAATATTTATATTTAAGCCATATTATAATACCATACATCTGAACATCAGTGTCAGCATGGCTCCCCTATTACTCCTCCAGACAAACTGCTCTCCAAAGTGTCCCTGTTGCTGCCTGTGTTGCTGCATCTGCATGCTGGCAACTATACTGCTACATTTCACTGAGGAACTACACTGCTAGGAAACTGGCTGGTTGCTTTGTTTCATATAAGCTTGTGTATTTTACCAAACCTTACCAAGCACATAAAGTATATTGTAAAAGTAGTATGTCCCACAAGCGCATTGCAGTGACTTTGGGAAAGCAGAAGTAGCAATTAGGTGCATCTATTTTAGATTTAGTAGAAGTATTTGATATCTGGGTGTATTATTTTGACCTTATCCACTGCTATACAAATATACTGTTTTAACAAAGAACTGTTTCTGTCATGTTACTGTATTTTGTATAGCTGGTAATGTGATTCTGGAGAGTCCTGCCCACCCAGTGACTGAGGGAGATCCTCTGGCTCTGAGATGTAGATATCGCCGTCAGCCATCAAACATCAGTGCTGACTTCTATAGAGATGGGACACTCCTTCACACCTCCAGCACAGGAGAGATGACCATCCCTGCAGTCTCTAAGTCACATGAGGGCCTCTACAAGTGCAGGAACCCCGAGAAAGGAGAGTCACCAGAGAGCTGGATCACAGTAAGAGGTAATGTAATCAGATAGTCAAATCAGTATGTGCAACATAAGCTCATTCATGATAGATGCTAATGTAATTCAACCATGCTGTGTAGCTAAATGCATTTATTTCACACCAATGTCATTCAATTGCCTCATTAGTTTCTAAAACGCATGCTGTGTCTGCTGACCTGATAACTGTGGGCGCAGTTGTTGGAGTGATAGTCCTCTTTGCGCTGGGCACAATACTGCTATTGATTATAAAACTAATATTTATAGTAAAGTGACTGTATAATACCATACATCTGAACATCAGTGTCAGCAGGACTCCCCTATTACTCCTCCAGACAAACTGCTCTCCAAAGTGTCCCTGTTGCTGCCTGTGTTGCTGCATCTGCATGCTGGAAAATATATTGATACATTCCAATAAAGGACAATAATGCCTGCTTGATTGTCGTTGATGAATTATTGCCTTGTCTTTTTGTGTAGGCGAGACATGACAATATTTTGAATGAACACACAATAATGCGTATACTTTTTTTTTCTAACATATTTAGTAAAAGTATTTCATATCTGGATAATTTGTTTTCACCTTCTCAACTGTTATACAAATATATAGTTAATATAAAGAATTAAAATGTTTATGTTGCTGTATTCTGTATAGCAGGTAATGTGATCCTGGAGGGTCCTGCCCATCCTGTGACAGAGGGAGATCCTCTGACTCTGCGCTGTAGATATCGCCGTCGGCCATCAAACATCATAGCTGACTTCTATAAAGATGGGACACTCCTCCACACCTCCAGCACAGGAGAGATGACCATCCCTGCAGTCTCTAAGTCACATGAGGGCCTCTACAAGTGCAGCAACCCAGAGAGAGGAGAGTCACCAGAGAGCTGGGTGGCAGTAAAGGGTAAACCCCACAAAAATCGCACCAGTAAATACAACTACTCTCATCTCCTCACAGGTGCTCATGTATTTTCTGATGTTATTATGTTTCAGGCCTGTATTCTGGATCCTCTCCTCTGGTACCTGTGAGCGTGGTCACTGCACTCATAGTGATCTTTGTTGTTATCACAATACTGCTGCTGCTGTATCACTGCAAAAAGATCAAAGGTAAGAGCTCTACAAATGTCTTGCTGCTGATGCTGCAAAAGCAAACAATTCTGAAATATGTATGTCTACCGTAGGAAAGCATATTATGTGTAAAGCAGAGTTTGTTTTTTTTATGTGTCCACAGACCTCAGAAATCAAATATCACAAAGGTGAGTCTCCACAGCAATAGTCTACTTGTTCATAGTCATAGCATCCATTATGTGCCCATTTCTGAAGTAGCTATGAAATGTATCTGAAAGAATATGAGAAGGGAATCATTTTACTTTCACTGAATCAAAGAGCTGCGGCATAAGCAATCATGAAATGTCATTGCAGTTATCTACCACCCTCTAGTGGTCAACAGCAGGGAAGCAGCAATCACACATCAAACCAGGACCAGACTGAAGCAGCAGGAAGTGATGGGGCCCAGTCAGACTACGTGCCGCTGCAAAGAGGTTAGGCAGCTACCGTCCCTGTTAGAACAAACATTTTAACACTTTTAACACTTTTCCTTTCACAAATTAATTGCAGTATAAACATGAACATTTTTTTTGTGTGCTTGCAGGAACCACTGATGTCTATGACACCATAAATGCAGAGTACATGCCTCTAGGACAGAGTAAGTTCACAATTAGTATAAGTTTTATTGTGCCTAATTTAATTTATATGGTTAATTTATTTATTATCCCTGTGTGTTTCAGAAACTTCAGATGTCTATGAAACTCTGGACATTTCACATGGACAGAGTCAGGGTAAGACACAATCTGTTACTGTAGTACACACTGTCACAGCATCACACAATGACAAAACACTATAAACAAAAGAGATATATTGCTACCGATGTATTGAAGAAACCTAAGCTCAAATTACTCCATTATCTGGTAGATTATCAAATCCAAATTTTAACAGCGTAACAGCATGTACATGTTATGGGGTCCATGGATGATGCCAATGAACTGTCACTGGGCAATACAGGAATAACAGAGACCTACAGTACATGTGTTAATTATTTAGTCAGTTAGTTAATTAATTCATCATAATGAATCCTCTTTTTCCTTCCCTCTGTTGTCCTTCCCTTGTTCTAGGTAATGGTGAAGAGTATGACGATGTGGGTTCTTGAAATCCCGCAGCAACTCTCAGAACTGTTCAGCTTCAGACAGATTTTAGTTGAAACCTGATATATCATATAAAAAACACATATGTCTAATGTAACATTTTTAATTGCTGTTCATGTCAGGTAACACATTTGATTAGTCAGTGTAAGTGTTTTATATGTGTATCAGCTTGGCGAAAGTTTCACTGTATAGTGCTAATCTGCCTTTTTTGCATTTTTTGATTCTGGAAGCTGTTTAAAAGTAACAGGTACGCTTAAGATAGTGTTACAGTAACTGTGATATCCCCTTATTTCTGCTTTTATTGCATACTTCAGAATAAAAATACAGTTAGTGACATTTGTTGTGTCTTGTTACCTTTGTTTTCCAAAAACATCAAATCTACAAATGCCTTAGGAAGCATCATACATGGTTTTAGTTTCATAGTATGACACCATGAAAGGGTACCATAGATTCATTACTACATTTTATATAACCACCAGATTTGACACAGTATTATGGCATGAATGCTAAAATGTTCACTTTTAGCTCCTTTTAGCCTTCTTTTTATGACACAACCCAAACCCTTCGTCATAACCCACATTGTGTAATATTTAAGGAATTGCAACTTACTAGCCAGCAGAGGGCAGTACATTCTCACATGGCAATACATCACTATGGAACATGAACAGGATATTATGTTAATAATTTCATTTGACAAGCCTTAAAAGACCCTTTACACTTACTGTAGCTGATGCTCTTACCCACAGTGACTTACAGTTATTTAGGTACAGTGTAAAAAGGGGGGCTGGTGGGAACCAGTGCTAAACCAAAAAGGACTGTATAGAGAAGGGCTGATTGAGGTATACGATAATCGCCACAGGTTGTCCGGTCAGAACAAGAGTGAAATGTCCCTTAGTGAAGACACACACACACCACTCATGAACAGTGAAACCGTGAAAACCGTGAAAGGATGAGGAAACTGATTGGCTTTGAAACCATGAAAACCGTGGTTGATTGGGTTTAAAACCATAGTTTAATAGAAATATAAAAACAAGAGATACAAAGAGAAGACATGAGCAATACAAATATACAAATGATAATACAAAGGTAATATACACAATATATACAATAGTTGATGAATAATTGCCTACAGCAATTACATAGACCAGAAAGAAGAAAGTGAGCAGCTATGTAAACTGAATGATTGAATGAGTGCTAGCTGCTAACAGTGGTACTGTGTCTTTAAGCCCTGCGACACGGTGTGTCTGCGTATACAGAGATTAGCCATGGCGCGAGCTCTTGAACTGTACACTGGAACAAGCAGCCAAGTATCTGCTGTGCCCCCCAAAGAATACAGCGACATGGAGAATGAGTAACAACTAATATTATGCACATACAGGACGATACAAACATCTAACAGATAAGTATACAATAGACAAACACTCGCGCTGTAGGCATTGACGCTACGAGGCTACAATAACACACAACAACGAGCATATATCACATAGTAACAACATAATATTAGCGAACTCACTCTCTCATGGACGCACGGATGACTGAGAGCTGAAGAGAAGAGAAATGAGGAGAGAGAGAGATGGACGTCGGGATCCTGAAAACGTCCGTGAAGGAAGGGAAGTCCAAGAAATGAACTGGATCCAGCTGAAGTCTCTCTCTGTCCCTCCGATGTGTTGCTGTGACACCTCAAGAGTTCAGCAGCTACCTTTAACAACAGACCACAGCGGGGGGTCCTGCTGATAACGATCAGTAGCCCGGCAACCTGGCTCCCTCTGACCTCGCAGAGGCTGCTGGGAGCAGCCGATTGGTGGCTAGGCCTCTCTACCGAGTGTAAAAAGGAGTGATTGGAGGGCTCTACCAGACTTACTGTAGTGGAGCCTGATTAGCAGGGGGTCAGCGGGTGAATAGCTGATAGCCCACACAATGGAGGATGGGTTGATGGCCCATCACTGAGGTGGTTTGACCAGTTTGAACACTAGGCCATGTTCACTTGGTCTGCGGTTCATTGCTCTTCAGGCTGATTTGACATATATTTATGCACTTTTACAAGTGCAGTCCACAGGTGATTGTGAGCAAAGCAAGGACACAAAACAGTAAAGACAAAAAATGTGACATCTGACCTGTTTCTCCTTGAAAAAATAAGAACAGTGTATTTTAAGATACAGAGACAATGAATGGTATAAAATGATATAAAGTAAGCAAGACGAAAGTAAAATAACATGCATTACATGTTTTCTTGATGATTCTCAGGGTAGACCTTGTTTTCATAAAAGCAAAGCAATCTTTGTTTTCGACAGTCTTTGGCAGACTTCCTCTTCTTTTGTATGTGTCTTTGTGCATCTCTTAAATTTTAGTTAGTTCTACTCCGTGCTTTTGACTGCCCTGTTAACACCATCACAGAACTGAAAACCATGGTGCTGAACGATGAAGCACTATTTCCACGACCAGTGAAAAAGGCTAACACACATCTCTTATATATGTCTTACTAATGCATTATAATACACAATCCAGCCGTGCTTTATTTATCATGACTGTTATTCCTCAAAAAAACACAAGTAATGCAATATGATTTAATGCAAATGCAGAAAGAAACATCCTAAGACAGCTGCAAGTTTGAACTCTGGCCCTTGCATCGCAGCTGACCACTGGCGGGGGATAAAGGAATAAAATAGAAACCCGATTTAGATCATAATCCCATGCAGACACACACCTCAGTACAAGAATCAAACCTGGGACCCTCTGATCCCAAGGCCAATGCCACCTATTAGGCCACAGCTGCCACGTATGATAGAGGCTGCCAAGCAAGGCACAAAGCAAGCACATCAGGGGCAGTATGGTGTTCAGCTTTCACACTTTCGTCAGGTCTGGAGGAGCTGTCATCAAACCAAGAGCCACCATTTGCTGCTCAACTCATCTACGTCCTGACACACCGTTGCCCCAGTAACAGCCAGATAGAATCAAAATAAAGACTGTGACAAAGTTGTTAGACTTGTTCATCATATGTGTGTCAAAAGCCATTCCTCATCTTTCAAAAACAATTTTGTGGCAGAGAATAACTAATTTTCCAGTTCTGGTCAGGGCCACCCGCCGGGGGCAATAAACATGAACGTTTTCTGCGGCCCAGCCGACGGGGACGGGGCCCCAATAATTGGATCTTTTCAGGGGCCCAGCCATCTCTCTGGGCAGGCCTGGTTCTGATTTGTGCTTTTGGCGGTCCCGTGTGGACCATCACTGCACTGAACACACTGTGAGAAGCAGAGGACTTTAGTGCGTATCTACAACAGGAAGGATGGGACTCCAGCATATGGAAACAAAGGTGGAATGGCCAGTGGCAGGGCTAAAGGGGAAGCACTGTGTGTCTTCAACAGAATGGGGGGGGGGAGGCTGTTCGGTTAACTATGTCAGGTTCAGTGATTCTGAGGTCTGTTTTCATTCCAATCTACCAATATTTGACAGGACACAGACACAGACACAGACACAGATGCAGGCATAGACACAGGCACAGGCACAGTGACAGACACAGACACAGTGACAGACACAGACACAGTGACAGAGAGACACGGATGCAGGCACAGACACAGTCACATTGACAGACACAGGCACAAGCATAAGCACAGACACAAACACAGATGCAGACATACACACAGACAGACACAGACACAGGCACAGTGACAGACACAGTCACAGATGCAGGCATAGACACAGACACAGGCACAGGCACAGACACAGTGACAGACACAGACACAAGCATAAGCACAGACACAAACACAGATGCAGACATAGACACAGACACAATGACAGACACGGATGCAGGCACAGGCACAGATACAGATACAGACACAGACAGACACAGACACAGACAGACACAGTGACAGACACAGACACAGTGACAGACACAGACACAGGCACAGACGTAGACGCAGACAGAGAGCCTGGCCCAGACACAGACACAGACCTGAGCATACAGGTGGTAATGGGTTAAGCAGACATCCCAACCTGCACAAACTGGAGATGAACAACAAGAAGGAAGAATATATTTTTGTCATAAACTGAATAGCTCAATGAGGAACGCAGAGGTCATCTGTTATGTGGGCAAAAATACTACTCCCTCTCTCACTCTCACTCTCCCCCACTCCGCCTGTCTCCTTGTCACTTGTTACATCTGTCAATTGTCCTAATTAGCTAAAGACACAAGTTCTCTATTACTTGCCATGGTCCGGGAGTCGCTTTTCAAATGCGGGAGACTCCCAGAGGTCGCGAGAGAGTATGCTGGGGCCCCAAGCAACTTCCGTTAAAAATTGTATTGCTACTGCTGTGGTTCAAGGTTTGTGGGTAGCTGTTGAATAATGGTTGTGCAGTTGGTCTTAGAATTGGACGGTTGCAAATTTGATTCCTGTACCAGTAGGAAATGTGGGCGGAGGAGTAAAAATATCCAGCGCTCTCCTGCCTCCTGCCTCAATGGTGGAACAAGCTACTAGTTGCTATGAGAATAGGGTCATCCCTCTCTGCTTTTAAGAAGCTCATGAAGTCTCTCTTTTCTGAGAGTACTTCACTTCCTACATAAAACTAACCTCCACTCACCAACACTGTCCTGTACCTTGTGCCCTGCACGAACTTTGTTACACCTTTGCTTACTCTGTGTTCCTCTGCATATCTGTAGCTTGTTTATGTCCTCCATTGTAAGTTGCTTTGGATAAAAGCTTCTGCTAAGTGTAATGTAATGTGCTGCCTTTTGGCAAACTACGCCTCTGCCCCCAACGCACGTTGCTCTGGCCTTCTTTGTGATTCCCAGGCTGAGTAATAACATGAGAAAGAACATTTCGGCCAGAAAGACTCAGAGAGAAGGAGTTTCAATTAAAGCATTTATATATGGTCAGAATAAACAACTGAACATTAGGAAGTAGATATTCTTTGGCGTAGGTCCGGTCATCAGCCTGGGTCTTGCGTCGTCGGATCCGGCAGATCCAGCTGTTGCCGTTTAGCAGAAACCGGAATTTCCCCCCAGGCGGACGGACAGGGACCAAACTGGTGGTGGTGGGGAGCGAGGAGAATGCGTCGAAACGTCGGCACCTGAAGCAGCAGAAAAGGTAAGTTAGTCAAGTCATTATAAAGCAGGTGGCGGCCGCTGATTGGTCGGAGACAGCGCCCGTCCCAGCCTTTGTCGTCTTCCTCGCAGAACTTTCGCAGGCTTTCATTTCTGTGCTCTGACTATCCCTTCTATAAAGCTTTAAGCATTGGGGTTGTGAATGGCTGGTTGTAGTTGTGATTAAAAAAGTCTCTTGTTTTCGCTGTATGCTTACATCTCTTACGCTTCTCAGCAGGCCTCTTGCTTGAGCTGTCTATATTACTGTAGATTATGCTGAAATTGCAGGGAATTACTTCTCCTGTCATGTTCGGAGTGTCTTATTCAGCCACCTTCTACCATGTGTCTCATCTTGTAAACATCTCGGCATTTGGCTTGACCAAAAGCTCACATTTGAAGTACACATTAATAGTCTTTTAAGAAAGCTAAGACCCAAGGTCGGTTTTTATTTTCGTTTAAAGAAATGTTTTTCATTTTTAACAAGAAAAAGACTGGTCCAGAGTACTTTTCTCTCAGTATTGGACTATGGTGACATAATTTATATACATGCACCTTTATGCTTCCTCAAAAAGCTAGATGCAGTTTATCATTCTGCTTTGCGGTTTGTAACAGGGGCCCCCTCAAGAACTCACCACTTTCATCTATACTCTAAAGTTCAATGGCCATCTTTGCATTTAAGACGAAAATTGCACATGTTACTTTTTATAGCCAAGGCATTGCTGGGCAAACTTCCCCATTATATCTGTGATCTATTGACTCTCTGCACTTCATCATATAATACACGCTCCTCACACAAGTTATTACTACAGTCTTTCACCCCTCGAACTGAATTAGGAAAGACATTTCACTTTTAGTTTTTTGCTCCATATCTCTGGAATGAGTTGCAGGATACATGGAGTATGGATTCACTGCCTGCTTTGGAGCGTTTAGAAAGAGACAATGATACTGTCTATACTGAGGAATGTCATTGTTTTTAGAGGTAGCTCACACAACTCTCGGTTGCTACTGTGTTTTACATAAATGTTTTTTTTTAATTTGTTTTTTATTCTGTGTTAATTGCATTGTCTGTGTCAGGAACTATGTGTTTGGCTGCCATTTTGACCAGGACTGCCTTGCAGAAGAGATGCTCAGTCTCAATGGGACAATCCTGGCTAAATAAAGGTTAAAAAATAAATAAATAAATAAAAAATCTGTAACCTTGACTCCTTTTTTCCAACAGAGGATACACTGACATGCATGTATAGAGCATTGTTTGTTTGCTGACACTAAACATCTTTTCAAGATAAATAACATCTGGCCTTGCCCTCTCCTCGCACAAGATAATCCGACTCTACCTTTAAGAAGCTCCTAAAGACCCATCATTTCTGAAAGCACTGAAATATTATCCTCTTAACATCCTGTACTTTTTTTGCACCAAATCGAGTATCTTCTCTGTATCTGTGGCTTGATTTGTGTCCTCTATTATTATAAGTCGCTTTGCCTAAAAGTGTCTGCTAAGTGTCGTGTAGTGCAATGTTATGTAACATAACCTCTGTGTTTTGAATGTAATACTTGTATTATACAAACAGACAGTAAGCACAAAACCTTAAAAACACAATTTTATTAAAGAATATATGCATTTTGAAAAAGTCACAGTTTAAAACATGTAGAATGCATACAAATATTTAAAAAGATAAAAAAAAGAACAGATGTTCAAATTAATAAAATACTTTACAACTATAATAATAATTTTAAATCATCAGACTTAATATCTTACACACAATTCAAATAAACACTAGTTAGGTGCGTTATTTACACACGTATTTCATGAGATACATTATACTGAAACGAAGACCAGAAGAATGACCTTGCTTGAAAATGCCTTACAGGAACAAAAGTAGTTTGGATGTCACATTGCTACAGATGATGACAAGTAAATGGCTGACAAGGTGACCAGTTCTGTGGAAATAATGGCTTGGCGTAGGTAACTCCATTCCGCTTCATGTCGCAGAGTTCTTCACCTCCAACTTGCAAGGGATAATGGCTGACAAGGTGACCAGTTCTGTGAAAATAATGGCTTGGCGTAGGTAGCTCCATTCCGCTTCATGTCGCAGAGTTCTTCACCTCCAACTTGCAAGGGATAATGGCTGACAAGGTGACGAGTTCCGTGGAAATAATGGCAAGTTGGAGGTGAAGAACTCTGTGACATGAAGCAGAATGAAGTTACCTATGCCAAGTCATTATTTCCATGGAACTGGTCACCTCGACGACCGTTATCCCTTTTATCTCCCGTTTGTATTTGCGATCTGATTTTATATGCATAAACTACTTTATATCATCCGTTGAGAAAAAGTGGAGCATGAAATATTTCACTGTTAATTTGTCTTCGAGAGTTGTCATGGCTATCATTCATAAGCGCATTGATATGGAACAGTGATTCAAATTTTTGAGATCTATTTTAAAGGTAGCCAGTTATACAAAGTTAATTCCCACTTCATCAGCCAATCAGAAAATAGAATTCTACTCTCATGGGCGATAAGACAAAAAAGGTCTTTTATTGCACAACTAATGGCTAATGATGGGTTGTGCTTTATATGGGCTTCAGGGACAAGTTGCCAAGGGACAAGTAGCATGGGACATAATTTTACAGCATGTAAAAATCAACAAATTAATAACACAATGAAAAAGACAAACACTTAAATGTGCAGTTTATATTAAAACTGCTTAATACTACTCCTTCATTTTTACAAGAACATGCTAAGGAAAGAACATCACAGATTCTACCTTTTTAAGAAAAACTTCTTACATAAACATAAAAATCAATAAGAAAATACATGTGCAGATTTGTAATAAAACTGAAACACATAACCTAAAAGTCAAAGAACCACACATTGTCATCTACATTCAGCATTTTTACAGGAACACGCTAAGGAAAGAACATCACAGACTCTTTTGAGAAAACCTCCTTATGTAAAAAACAATCAATAAGAAAATATATATACAGATTTGTGATAAAGCTGAAATGCATGCGTATATCGTACTCAAACGTGGAAGAAAGCACAGCTGTCACTCTTTTACATAGAGCAGAAGTCCTTTGTGACAGGTGTATGTGGCTTTGCAGGCTGTAAAGAAGTATGAAAGTCTGAAATGGAATCAAAAACGATTTAGCATACCAGTTGTACTGAACTGATGTTATCATCAACTGTGTGGCCTTTAAGTTCTCATTGGGGCTTTTGATCACGCCAGGAGTGTTCTGCTCTTACCTCATATAGATGTCTCCGCACTAGTCAGAGGAAGTGACATCATCATAGTCTTCTTCATTGTCTAGAGAAACGACAAGAATACATGACTGATCGACTCCATGTAGTTTACATCAATATTTGGTACAAATGCCCTTGATACATGCTTTATTTTTCCCCTTTTTTAGGTCTAATCAAATACCAAACACCATGATTGTAGATTGGCTTTGTTTATCATAGATATTAATTTTTTTGTATTACCACTAGATGTATGCAATTATATTATTGAAGCAACTTATGAAACAAATATTAGTAACTATTCAAAAGCTCTCCATAGCACCAGTGAGTACCAAATACTGTATGTGAATAAAAGCATTTAGGTCTTTTCTGAGACAAATAGTTATACCTTCCTGAGGGTTCTTGGATGGTTTAATTGTGTCATAGACATCTGCAGCACCTGTTTCAGACAGAGATGAGTCATAAAAGCACACCCATATAATGTGGAAAAGCAGATTTCTCCAGACATATATGAGGAATATGAAGACACCAACCTCTCTGCAGTGGCATATATAGTGGTGTGATAGTGTCATAGACGTCTGCGTTTTCTGTGAGAAATAAGTGAATTACATGAACTAAATAAATTATAATAAAATGTAAGCCACATACACAACACACAGTAGTATAAAAGTGTGAAAGTAAATGGGCCCTTCTTACTTGTCTGCAGAGGCATGTACACTGAGTTAGACCCTGAACTCTGATTGGTCGACTGCACTGAACTCTGATTGGTTCCCTGGCCCTGCACTGAACTCTGATTGGTGCTTTGCTGTTGTGGCTGATGGTCTCTACAGGGACACAAAGATCCTTGACATGTTTTAGTTCCCCAAAATAAAAAAGGTTGCATTGTTAAGTATACAGCAACAACATAAAGAATAGCAAACTTACAGCTTTAATGTGAAAGAACCTACAACAGCATATGGGGAAAGAGATTTGAGAAATTAGTATTACTATCTCAAATGTAAGAGTGGAATGTTTTTTTTGACAATAAATAACAAATTCAAAAGCTGAAACAGTGAAAACTAATCACTTTTCTCTTACCTCTGGATTTTCGCTTGCAATACAACAGGACTAGTAGAATGACCAGAGCAAAGGCTATGACCAAGTCTACCACCACACCCACTGCTACCATGGAGGTAGAGGACCCAGAATATGAACCTTGATGATAAAAGATGAAGAATTCAAAATGATGTCTCTGTTAATAGCAATCACATGCCACTGATATACCCTAGTAAAAAAATACTAAAATTCCCAACCTCTAGTTGTCCGCATTACTGTGATCCAGCTCCCTGGTGACTCTCCTCTCTCTGGGTTGCTGCACTTGTAGAGGCCCTCATGTGACTTAGAGACTGCAGGGATGGTCATCTCTCCTGTGCTGGAGGTGTGGAGGAGTGTCCCATCTTTATGGAAGTCAGCACTGATGTTTGATGGCTGACGGCGATATCTACAGCGCAGAGTAAGAGGATCTCCCTCAGTCACAGGATGGACAGGACTCTCCAGGATCACATTACCATCTATACACAGAAGATCATCTGGTTAATGTGTTGTTAAAATTGTATATTTACTAACTTGTGTAAATAGCAGTTCAATCACAAGAGTAGATGAGTTAAGAAAATGGTCTTCACTGGGCTATTAGCTGAGGTACATAAAAGTGTTTGCTGAACCACCAGGTAACAAAAGAATTAGTAAATAACAAACAGCAAAGCAACCCAACAACAATTCTAAATCCATCAAAGTATGTCTTAATGCACTCACCATGTACTGTGATGTTGACAGGATTACTCTGCTCTCCAGACTCAGACTGACACCAGTAAACCCCAGAATCAAATGAATGTGCTGAGCTGGTGCTGCAGGTGGATCCTGCCTCTGTCCAACCAGAGGGACACCTTCTCTGCTCCGTCCATCCTGTAATCCACCTCAGTCTCCTACCAGTAGAGTTGCCCTGAGCCTCACAGCTCAGTGAGAGAGGCTCATATGTGAAGATCTGCGTCCAGTTTGAATGGATACTTACAGAAGCATTAGGAGACACACCTGAGACAGAAACAAAGAATAACCTGAGGATAAGACCCTCTGCTTTAATGAAGGTAATATTCTGTAGGTCATGGATACAACGGCTATATTATACTGTAGCTAGGGGCATGAATGTTTCCACACCTGTGACCAAGAGAGGCTGAGGTTGGCTGAACTCTGTCTGATAGGCTGGCTGTCCTCTCTCTGCTCTGCACACATAAACCCCTGTGTGTCTGAGAGCAGCAGCGCTGAGAGTGTAGGAGCCTCCAGCTCCTCTGCTGCTGTCTGAAAGCTTCTGAGGAGAGTTGTCTTCAGGCTTGTATGAACTAATTTTAAACCAGTCAAATCTCCAGCCAGCAGATGACTTTTCCACCTCACAGCTAAGGTTCACCGAGTCTCCTTCAGTCAGCCAAAACTGAGAAGAGGCAGTCACAACAGCCTTGGCATTTTCTGTAAAAGAAAAAGATTCATTTGAAATATCGTCTATAGTAGTACTTACTGAGGACTAAAGATTTGTGCGACTGGCAAACTTGTCTTTACACAGTTGTTTGCCGTCTCCATGCCCACAATTTCTAGTTTGTAAACCCACTCGCCTCTTATTTGCAAATCTCTCCACCATTTTAAAAGCATGAAGTACAAGTGCAAAAGAGTCATTGAGTCATCTAAGCATTTTTGTCATTTCTGAAATAACTTTCAACATTGGCAATTCTGGATATATTTGTGATAACGTGACGAAATGACTGTATGAATTATCTCTGCTCATGAATGAATCATCTGTACGTCAAAAATATTCCCTAAATATTCTCTATATACATTTGCTGGATTCCACATATTTTTATATCCATCCTATAATCTGTGCATGTTGTGTTGATTATTGGGTACTGTAGGTATGTACATAACCCCATATGTAATGTCTTAAAACGCGAATGTATTTTAAATCTAGGGTTAGGGTTCGGGTCTAATCCAGTGGACAGCTAAACAGACATCTCCTGTTGTTTTGGATGGATGAAATGCATGACACATTCAACAATTGTTTCCATTATGTATCTGAATAAAATCTGACATGTAAACTTGAGGAATTTATGAAGATGAATCAAAGCAGATGACTAAAAATAACTGAGTTTGCATCTAAAAATATTGCTGACTTTTTGCTACTAGATTAATATCTGATGAAAGATCTAAAATTCATTTTCTGAATCATCCTATGACTTAGTTCGCAAGTATGTTCTATTAGAAATATTTAATTTATTTAAGGCAGGCTATGGACCAAATAAATATAGTTCAATCAGAGAGACATTTATGCTCACCATTAAAAACTACAATAGTAACAGGTGTACTTTCATCAGATTTTTCCCAGTCACTTTGACTTTCTCCTTTACAAGTATAATTTACACTGTGGGATGATGGTGAAACAATAAAACTGTACTCCTGGGAAGACTTGTTTGGGTAGATCCTGTGACCTCTAATCTGATGTCCATTACAAGACCAGCTGTAGCTCCACGTACTGTGTTCCCCGCCCATTATGTGGCATTTCAGGGAGACTGTTTCTCCACTAAAAAAAACAGTCCAGTTTGACCTCAGGGTAGCAACAGCTTTCGGTCTTTCTGCAGAAAGAAAATAAAACCCAGCGTTTGCACAGCTAGTTATAACAATAAATTATTAACCATAAAACAGAGTTAAAAATCATACAGAGAGTTTATAAACCTCCATGTTTCCTAGATGTTTCATGAATCAAACTAACCTGTAACTGTTAGCAGCATCTGATTGCTGTACTGTGTGTAGTAGGCTGGGTCTCCTCTCCCAGCTCTGCACCAGTACTGTCCTCCATCAGAGCCTCTAACAGAGCGGATGCTGTAGGAGTCTCCACCAGTCTGGGCCACAGGATCAGAGGTCTGTGTGTCTCTGTACCAGTAAAACACCAAACCAGAGCGAACGCCCAGCTCACACTTCAGAGTGACTGAGTCCCTGGTGAGGAGCGATGTTTTCTGATTTAATACGAGTTTGGGCTTTGATTCTGAGGAAAGTCCGGACAGCGTAATTTTAATTTAACACACACAACAACATACTAAGACAACCAAACTTTGTCACTTACACAGCACATATCCAAAGACATAACATAAACAACGCTGATGTTACCTGTTACACCAAGAGTTACACTATTGCTGCTTTGTGATGTGGTGGGTGTGGGACCGCCTCTCCTCTCCCCCTGACACCAGTACTGGCCCTCATCAGACTCAGCAACACTTGCAATGATGAAGGTTTTTCTCCCAGACACTGGGACTCTGCTTGACCCCTTATACCACTTATATGTCCAGCCACTGAGAGACTCTATCACACACGTCATAGTGACTGTCTCTCCAGTGAACACAGGACTCTGGGGGACTACAGTCAGTGTAGCTGTAGGGAGGGCTGCAGAGGAATGGATGAAAGCATTAGGAATGAATGAAGGAGAGTGAGTGTTTGTTGTGTTTAGATGATGAATGTCTGTATTGGACCAAATCTTAGTAGCTACTTTAGATACCCTCAAAAACATATCCATGTCATTTTTTGTTTTCTCTATGATAATTAACGTGGAGATGAAAAATTTCAATAGTAAATAAAATAAAATCCCTAACTATGCATTGAAGTGTCACCATCATTTTGACAATTAGCCTAAAAATCTTGACATGCAAACAGATGACAATAACATATAGTGTATCTTTAACTTTATAGTCAGAGGTTCTCCCTCAGTCACAGGACTGATCTTATGTTCATATTCATAATACAATACAACCAAATGCCTCACCTTTTACTGTCAGGTAAGCAGTGTTGCTGTAGCCTGTTTGTCTCTTGCTGCTCGTTCTCCTTCCATAGCATTTATACTGGCCTTGGTCAGACACAGTGGCAATGTCTATGATGTATGTGTTTGTGTCAGACTCTCCGAGCAACCTGAGATCATTCAACGTCCACACATATCTCCAACCATTTGATGGATGCATGCCACAAGTCAGAGTGACTTTTTCTCCAGTGTACACAGTGTCCATTGAGAGCTTCAGTGTGGGTACAGGCATAGCTGTGGGGTGAGACAAGATATCAAAACCAAGCTGTTCCAGAATTATGAATGATGTCAAATAGATAGAATTCCCATAGTCAATACCTGTTACCATGACAGATCTAGGGGCACTCCGCTGGGATTTCTGGGGTCTACTGCTTCTGCCTCCTTCACATGTGTACTGGTGCTGCCCGGTTTGATCAGGTAGAGCTGTGTTTATGGTTCGACTGTGTTCGTAAATATCGTTAGAGTCTCTGTACCAGTAATAATGATACCAGCCTGTGTGCTCTGCTATGTTACAGCTGAGGGTGATTTCATCTCCAGGGTAGTATGGACCCTGAGGAGGCTCTACAGACACTGTAGCTGTGGGCAGAGCTGTGAACAAAAACAGACACACATTCACAGATTTTAGGCAAGGACCACAAATTATTACAATATTATACGTAAAACATATAGTACATATAGCCTAATTATCTGATTACAACTATTTTATTACTTCATGCATTGTATTTGAAGTATGTAAGGACAGTATGTTACATAAGACTGCATTACATTACACTTAGCAGATGTTTTTATCCAAAGCGACTTACAATTTGGACACAAATCAAGCTACAGATATGCAGAGGAGAGCAGAGACAGCAAGAGAGCAACAAAGGGGGAAAATATATGGAGAAGAATGTAACATATAACTCTCACTGTAAAGATGTGAAGTACTTTTATACTATGGGCTACATGCACACACACACACACACACACACACACACACACACACACACACACACACACACACACACACACACACACACACACCAGAGACACAGAGAGAGAGAGAGTTACCTCTGACATCAAGAGTTATTCTCCTGCTGGGTTGTGTTAATGTGGGTCTGTCTCTCCTCTCCCCCCTGCACCAGTACTGGCCCTTATGAGACTCTGCAGCAGTGATGGTGTGTGTGCTGGTGTCAGACTGAAAACCTGGATTACTGTTTTGTTCTTTATACCACTTGTACCTCCAGATATCCTGACTCTCTATTACACACTGCAGAGTAACAGCCTCTCCAGTGAACACAAGACTGTCTGGCTGTACATATAGTGTAGCGGTCGGCAGGGCTGTGGGAATAAACACAGAGAATGACAATAATGACATCAGAAAATAGATGTTGATTAATCTCACATCAGTTCATCATCACAATAAAGAAGACTGCATTTTACCTGTAACACTGATAGTGATAGGGCGACTACGCTGAGAATTCGTTGGTCGACTTTGTCTATGTCCTTCACATGTGTACCGTCCAGAACGGACAGGGGTAGAGATACTGATGGTCTTGCCCTGCTGTTTGGATATCTGAATATCATCTTTATACAAGACATACTGATGCCAGTCTGTATACTCTGCTATGTCACAACTCAGAGTGATTCTCTCTCCAGGGTAAAAGGGGGACTGAGGCTGCACTACCACCACTGTAGCTGTAGGGGGAGCTGTGGACATGAATGACATAAGGAACCACTACATTACATCCAATGCCACATTTCCGGCACATGTGAGATTGGTTGAAAAGTATCAGATGAACACCATCGTCATTAGTGCTTAATTTAAATTCTAAGCATTAATCTACTGCTGTATGGAAAACAATAGACACGTTCACTGATTTCAGTCTAAGAGTACATATTGTAAATATATAAATTATATAATATATCTAAAAATTACATAGAGTACCAAATTAGTTAGTTGTATAACTGACCTTAAGGAGTTAATGAAACGTACACTATTTTATCTGGACATGACTCTGGCCACAAATTAGAAAAAATAAGTAATCGTGCCCAGATCAATACTTTAGATATTACGTCTTTTGTATACATATTTATATATTTTTCTCATATTCTGTCATATCTGTTTTGTCATGAGGCAAACAGACAGCAAAAGTCACTAAAAGATACTGAGCATTAGACACACATATACAGTAATTATGCTGTACTCACCTTGAACAGTAAGGCTGAGAGGGGCACTGCGCTGGGAATTCTGTGGTTTGTTTGCTCTACGTCCTTCACATGTGAACTGGTAGGCACCATCACGATTAGGGAGAGAGGTGGTGATCTGACTCCCCTTATCAGGAATGCTGTCAGCGTTTCTGTGCCAGTCATACGTCTCCCAGGATCCGTACCCTGCTATGTCACACCTGAGAGTGATTTCATATCCAGGGTAGTATGGACCCTGAGGAGACACTAGAGACACTGTAGCTGTGGGCAGAGCTGTGGAGGAAAATGTCATATAAAGACAATAGTTAATTGGCCAAATTATTCCTACTAGTTAAGGAACATCTAAACTATCCATTAATATCAACATAAGACATAATAAACAGATAACAATTAATGCTAAAAACAATATGAACAGTATACATCATATGGTTTGACTGTGCTGTTCAATATAAGAATGGTCTTTTTTCCAGTAATAATAAAAACAATCTGTGTGCTCTGCTACATCACAGCTGAGGGTGATTTTATCTCCAGGGTAGTACGGACCCTGAGGAGACACTACAGATACTATAGCTGTGGAGGAAACGATCAGACACACATTCACTGATTTCAGTCTAAGAAGTATTATTACTATATCGTACTGTATATAATACACACTGTTATTTTATTACTCCATGCATTACATTTTGAGCATGTGTGGTATGTAGGAGAGCATAACATATAATTCTGTAATGCTTGTAATGAAAGCAAATATTTGTCTTTATTGCACACACACACACACATCTACGCACACACCAGCGCGTACACCAACATACACACACATGCGTGCACACGTACACACACATACACCAGTTCATCATCACAATAAAGCAGACTGTATTTTACCTGTAACACTGATAGTGACAGGGCCACTATGCTGAGAATTTGTTGGTCGATCTCGTCTATATCCTTCACATGAGTACTGGCCAGCACCATCAGGAAGAGAGATGATGATGGTCTCACTATTTTCACTGGATATCTGATTATCTTTATACCACACATACTGCCAATCTGAGTACTCTGCTATGCCACATCTCAGAGTGATTCTCTCTCCAGGGTAGAAGGGGGACTGAGGATGCACTACCACCACTGTAGCTGTAGGGGGAGCTGTGGACATAAATGACATGAGGCACCACTACATTACATCAGATGCCACATTTCCTGCACATATGAGTTTGGGGGAAATTATCAGATGAACATCAGCGTTAGTGCCTAATTTAAACCCTACGCATTAATGTACTGCCTTGCCTGCCTGCCTCTCCTGTCCCCCGACACCAGTACTGGCCTTTAACAAACAAAATGAGAAAACAAACAAACAGCATCTATTGTGATTACACAAAACACCACACACAGTGTACACAAAAAAAATTGACTCTCCCTGCATCCGAAACCTTAGTAGGCACTGCGTTCTATGCAGTGCTTACCACTCGACCGTTATAGTAGTAGCTTCTACATAGAAAACTAGCCAGTAGCAGGTACAATTCGGACGTACTACGACATCGCCATCTTGCCCGTCCTCTGACCCGGATGTTTACATTAACGTCATGATTTTGTCAGCTTATAGTAAACGGTTAGCTGCTTTTTATCAGATAACCTCAAAATTTATGTGCATTTGTGACGTGAACAACTACTTACATGGCTTTTATTTACTGAAGTGCACATTTGTACACTGTCAGACAAGCGACCGGAGTCTCCGCCATCTTGGTTACTTTTAACGAGGGGAAGTTTTTGGTTCTTCTTCTACGGTTTTCAACCTCCCGGTGACTTTTGGGATAGCGTAGTGTAGTTCGCTTGCACACTGCAAAATACTACCAGAAACAGCAAGCCATCCGGGTACTTTTGGCCCGGCTTCGCCTACTACTGAAAGCTTACTAAGGTGTTCGGATGTTCTAGGTCGTGGCTTCCTCATTTTTGGCTACTATGCAGGCGGCTAGTAAGGGTATTCGGATGCAGGGTCTGTGTTTAACCAATCACACATGTGCACAGGGGGCAGCCATGACAACGGCGCCTGGGGAGCAGCATGTGAGGACAGTGTCACTGCTCCAGACTCTACAACAGTACAATAGCTTAGCTTAACTTCAATGCATTACTATTTATTATATGTTAAAGGAGAACTTCGGTGTAAAATGAAAATTGGCATGTTAAAACATCATACCGAGTTGGTATGTGTACTGAGGAGCAAAATTGATTTAGCCTGTTGCATTCAGAGTTTAACTATTTTTTATCGTTTATCCCAGAAGGCTAACAATGGAAGTGGTAGGTCCCCTTAGACGAAGCATGGCACCTACCACAGTAGGTGTAAACATACCAGTACACATACCAACTCGGTATGATGTTTTAACATGTCAATTTTCATTTTACACCGAAGTTCTCCTTTAACATATATAAGTCTGACTGCAGATATCGGTATCTTTTCTAGGTGTTAAGAGGGTAAAAATATGCAGAACTTGTAGGTACCACTTTGTGTAAGTGCAGTAAGAAAGGGCCCTATACCATTATGGAGAGAGCCCTGGGCCCATGGGCAGCTGCTTCGTCGGCTTTCGTCGTGATTTCAACCATGTATTTTGTATGTCCCTAAGTCATGAGCGAGTGCATATATTCATGTCTCATCATTTATTTAGGTATGGCCTGGTCTTATTAACCCAAAAGAGATGCTCAAAGGCGTTTGGCTGCTGAGTGCGGGAACTTGTCGAGAAGGACTTCGGTTAGACTGAGTAAACTGATTAATGTTTCTGTCTTTACACCACTGTAATGGCCCTTTCAAAAAGAATTCTGCTTTCTGATTGGCTGGTGGGGTATGCTCTAGTTCTGTTGAATGGTTCAACTATGGAAAGTAGTTGTAAAATTCTGGTATTAAGTTTGGGTACCATTCCATGTCAATGTCGCATAGAATGGTAAGTATAACAACCAATTTAATGGTTGTTTTTCTGCTCTAGTTTTTGATGACAGGTTGCATTAAACAACAGGCAATGATTCCAAATTGTAAAGAAATTATAAAATAATTTGAATATTTTCTAACAGTTTTAAATGTTTTTTAAATTCACAAGTGTGGTAACCCGGCCTCCGGCAGCATTGATTAATTCAGTCAAATGCACGCCTCCATGGCTGTTATCCCTTACATACCTCCAGATATTCTCATTTTCTAGCACACACTTTAGCATTGCTTTCTCTGTAATGAGAACCTAGAACTCTTTCTTTAAACAGTCAGGTCAGATGATACTACTACTACTACTACTACTACTACTAATGATAATAATAATAATAATAATAATAATAATAATAATAATAATAACAACAACAACATCCCCTGATACATCCGCATTGCTGCCAGAACTTACATGTTTACATGATCACATATGAATTAAAGCTTTTACATGTTAACTGAAGGACTTGAGGCCAAAACACACGAATAAATCTTACCTGCAGCATGTCCAAAGTAGAAACACAGGCTCAGAACTAAAACACAAAGATATTTGTCATTTGCATGATTAAACAGATCACACAAATAAAAATGGCCATACATCTCTTCACAAACATATAACCACAAGGCTGCTTTAACACAGGACCATAAGTAGTCATACAGCATCTCCCTCTTTAGATATTTCATTTTATCTGTTAGCACAAATACTCAACTCTTACCTTAATACCCTTCTTTAGTGAGTATGCATATTTAAAGCAACACTAAAGCATCTTCAGTCGCCCTACAGGTTGGAAGCGGAATTGTCTTTTTTATGTCTCATTTGAACTACAGATCAGAGTGACCCACTTCTGCAAACTTGCATAGTGCCATTATAGCCCATGGAGAGACACAAAGCGAATTCAGAAGTGCCGTTGAGTGAAGTGATGAAACACTTAAACGATTATGTAAACGTTATTTTATGGTAAAAAAAAAAAACTACTTAGTGTTGCTTTAAGCTGTTTATGCCAAGTGGTCACCCAGCAGAAACAATTAACAGAGAACGCTGTCTACATATAAAACAAACAAACAAACAAACAAATAAATAAGTAAATAAATATGCATGCTAGTAAGGGCAGCAACAACTAAGAATGATTGACTGTTCAACCCACCTATTACCCTTTTTCACCAGCAGGGTGTGCTATTCCGCTTACACAATCATACCCAAGAGGCTGCTCCATCTCCATGAGGGACACTGTAGCAGCACTTACAGAGCTAATCAATCTACACATCCACACAAACATGTACGCATAGCAGTTAGGACCCAAGGGCTCCCCACATACAAGAATACTCAGATTTTTAAGAGATTTTGAAAGAAGAGAAAATGAAAGGCTCAAACCACAGAGCTTCACAAAGGGCTCCAAAAGCAAGCAGAGGTGGATGGAAATACAAAGGCTTCCAAAAATGATTAGATATGAATGAACTCGTGAGTGAATAAATAAATGAATGAATTAAGCTATAATTAACAAATTACAATAAAGAAGTTTCCACTGGAGAACTGGGGTTTTCGTAGATGTAGTAATTACAGGCAGGACTTCCAACAGACTTACAGTACAAACAAGCACAAACTGACAAAGGACTGAGAAAAGACTGAACTTACAGAGCACAGGCAGAACACATCATTGCGGTCAAGTGGATGATGAACAAGCAGAAACAGCCTGGACAATGAGCAGACTGCTAAAAGAGCATGTGTGCAATTAAGAAAAGGCACCATTACAGACAAAAGACTCGGGTGGGGTCAAAGGGCACTGGACACACCAAAACACAAGCAAAATCACAATGCAGCAACAGGAAGTGCAGGAAACAGGATGTAAGCAACACAGGATTACACACGAAAGTCCAGAATCAAAACCCCACAGGACACAGACTGAGCACTTACATAGCTTACACAGCTGTGGATGCATATCGGCTATGCATCCACACATAGACATTATTACCTCCACCAGCGGAGGGTATGTAATCATCAGAGCTGGGTTGTTTGTTTATTTGTTTGTTTGTTTGTTAGCAACATAACTCAAAAAGTTATGGATGGATTTGGATGAAATGTTCAGGGTAGGTCAAAAACAGGATAACTTAAACTTGATTAGATTGTGGTGGAGATCTGAGCTTCCCTGTGGTGGTGATCTGAGCTGCTTTTCCAGTTACATACATGTATATAACTGCACTTCCACTTTGTCACATTCAGTATTAGTAGTGATAGCCAAACGGCACCACACAAAGAATCACAAGATTCTTCACAGCAGCAGCATTTCCCATAGACTACTATTTAACAGTTACTGTAGGCATTACACTAATCACTTTAAAAGTGATTTGCATACACCTATGGCCTGGAGAGGTAGTAGTTGAAGAAAGGTTCCTTGCTCAGTCTAGAATGGTAATGTTGTTGTGGTTTGATGTAAAGACTTCACAAAAAGCATTGTTGTGAGAATAGGAATGATACGGCCTGTCTGGATCCACACAGGAAACAGGTACTACGTATCTACACATGCAGTCAAAACTTACCAAGGAGCAGACCGAGGGGAGAGACGTCCGTGTGGCCAGCCATCTCCTAACTGATGGTCTGAGATGTCAGAGGGTCACACAAAATACGCAACATAACTTCCTCCCTCAACACACAAACAGAACATAGGAGGCGGAGGGATAAAGGGGAAAGGAACGCTGGCCCTTTAAGAAGAAGACAACTAAGAGGGCCAGTGGTTAGAGTTTGACTGAGTGACTGCTTACGTTTGGTAAACGTCATGCTTCATGATGTGTCCCATTTCAGTTCTTTTTTGTTCTTAATTTACATTCATTTTAATGCCATCTTTAGGTCCAAACATACAGCTTGACAGTGATGGGAAAAGCAAACACTTAACCACATGTGTAGTCAGCTAAAGATCATTCCAGAACCATTGACAGATAGCCTGGTAAACCCGCCCCTTGTACTTCATTTCATTTTGTACAGAGGGTCTGGACCGGAATCTCTTGAGGGTCATTTAGCAAGTCCCAGCAAGACCGATCCAATCAGTGAACAAAAGGTGTGTTCGTTAGCCGTGATGTTGACCTTGTGTGCTACATTTGAATTGTAGTGCGTAGGTAAGATAATTGCATACGTGACGACTAGGCGTTAGCGATTGGGTAAAGGCAGGCACTTTTTTTAAACTTCAGCAGAGTCCACACCTCCAACAAATCATTTCTGACGGTCTCTGTTCCACATATGCAGGTAAAGCGGCCTTCCAAAGGCAGGTTGAATAATTGACACATGCAGCTAGCTCATGCTCCTGAGAGACGAGGCATTGAAATGCCTTCTACTGCTGGGCCCAGATGAAAGACATAACTATGATGCTTTGGTGGGGCATCTGAACAGGCATTGTTGGGCTGTGTGCACAGCCTGGCGTCCTTAAAAATGCTCTCAGCAGTAGACACACACTGTCTGGGGATCCCATGCAGGTCTTAGCCAAAGACATACAGAGCCTCACATGGCAGAGCCTAACACTAACCCTGATGTGCAGAGTGAGTTGGCAGGACATCAGTGTATTAGAACACTGTCTAAGTGGCAACATTCCAGGCTTAACAAGTGCAATCACAGATGGCAACCTGGCCCCCCCTACTGGGCAGACACACACACACACGCACACACAGACAGGCACACATACAGACACACACAGAAGGACAGGATCGTTGCATTACCTGGTTGATCCCTCCGGGGACCAGGTAGTTAAAAGTGGTAATTTTTGTGTTTGCCAAAACATTTTGTGTAAAAAATATTAATTTGTGTGTCAATCCAAACAGTTCAAGTAAGATGCAATAGCATCATCTGCTCTTTTGGCCCTGGGTCATTTTATCGCAGTTCAATAGAAAAGTTATGTTTTTTTTTTTTTCATTTTTAATTTCTTTATGTTGGACTCGTGCAACTTGTGTACCACTTGTATCACTCGACATACTATTTAATCAGGTCAAGTGCATGGCAGCTTAGGCTCCATTTTAAATATAGCCTTAAAACCCACCAGAGGTGAACCACTGAGACAGTCACTAAAGTCAAGCGCAAGGGAGGATGTGGGTTGTGTTTCCATTGTCTTCTGGGTTTTTTTGGTGCCTTGAAAAGATGCACCCGTTTCCCAGAAATACCACTAACATTTTAGACACCTTCATTAAGATCTTCATCTCCATCATGTTATCTTTCTTATTTGTTTGTGTTTTTTTTTTTTTTGTCTGGGTAGGCAATATGAAGCTCAGTTTCCAATATCTACTATGCTGTAAGTACCCAGCAAATGCATCTTCTTTTTCGAATCGATATCCCGATGTTTAAATGTTGTTCATAGTCACCTGTAATTTATATGATCATAGGTAATGAAATGATAGATGATGCATACACATTCCATGAAAAGTGTCCCGGTAAGCCTATACAAGTACAACAGGCCTTTTGTTCTTTAAGCTTCTGCAAATACAGAAACACATTAACAGAAGGGTTTCATGTCTACCAGTACCGGCTTCATTTTGATAGCGATCATGGAAATGTAAGGAACTAAAGAAACACAGATGAATTAAAGTTGATACTGTGTGTTCCTACCACCTTAATTTATGAATGCATCCCTCATATTAATAGGGAAAGGAGTGAAATGGTTGTGAAAGGTTTTATTTCTGACTAGGTGGAATCATGGCCAGAGTAACTCACCAAGTGTCTTCTATCACTGTTTTAGGGCTCGGTTTTCAATTCTTGCTGATTTGTGCTCGAGGTAAGAAAATGTCTCTTCCAACTTTCATCATTAGCCTTGCCTAGACATTTATGCATGGAAGCATAAAGGTCTAGGCAATTAATAGTTCCACTGCTCCAGGGACTGTAACTGAAACCCTGTAAATAACTGCTCTGGATAAGAGTTTTTTTAAATGGAATGGGTTAATTAATTGGGGCAGTGTTGGCCTGTTAAGGTATCGGATCTGTGTGACTGCAGCATTGCAGGTCCTAATCCCAGATTGCCAGTAGTGCCTCTGAGGTGCCCTGAGCATGGTACCGTCCCCACACACTGCTCCCCAGGTGCCTCTGTCATGGCTGCCCCCTGCTCACGTGTGTGATGGGTTAAATGCAAAAGCTGAATTTCGTTGTGGGCTGTGTGATTGCAATGGCCAATGGGACTGACTTGTACTTTTTTTCACTTTCATATTTTATTGCTCATGTTCACAGTCTTACCAAAAGCCAGCGTCAGCATGCAGCCAGAGAGCCCCGTGTTCACTGGGGAGGTGGTCACTTTTACCTGTGCGGTGAAATACTACATTGGCTGGCATTACAAGTGGTTCAGGAGGAACACCAGGGTGGAGTTGTCTCCCTCTGAGCGATACAGCAAAAGTGGGAATGTTTTCATTATCAGGGGTGCTGCTGGGGAGGACAGCGCCCTTTACTGGTGCTACACACACACACACACACACACACACACAGCACTCTTGTATTACTAAGAGAAACTCCACTGATGCACTTGCACTCTCTTTACAGCTCTGCCCAAATCTACACTGACTGTAGTGCCCCAGAGTCCTGTGTTCACTGGAGAGACAGTCACTATGACGTGTGTGATAGAGTCTCTCAGTGGCTGGACATATCAGTGGTATAAGGGGTCGAGTGTCAGTCCAATATTTCAATCTGTGGAAAACACGTTTATCATTCTTGGATTGAATGAGTTTCATGGAGGACAGTACTGGTGTAAAGGAGAGAGAAGCCACAGACATCTATCTACATACAACAGCAACAGCATTCACCTGAGTGTGCAAGGTAATCAACTGAAAAAATATGCATATATAGTCACAGTATATTGACAGACATAATGTGTTTATTATTTACAGAACTTACATGTTTTATTTACACATTACATACCTTGTTTTGGGGGTTTGGAGCTTAAATACAGTTCACAGATTTCTATTTCGCATGCATATGAAATTTAGCCTGCATGAAAAAATTAGCTTTTACTAACTACTAGCTTTAGTAGTAGTTTTAGTAATAGTTTTAGTAATAGTTATAGTTTAGGCATTCGATCGCTGCAAATTACATATTTGTATTTATCCTAACCTCTTCCCCTGTCCCCTGATATTAGTACTGTAATGTATACAAGTCTAGAAAGACAGATAAGGACACAGCAAACTGCAGTAGATAGTTACAAATAAAATGACTGCATTACCAAGTAGAAAGGAAGTACTGTATTGACGACGTGCACCTATTAATAGCTTAACCACAGTTGGTGAAAGCAAGCAAAAAACCTCAGAAAGTAGACCTCTACACACAGAGAGTGGAGAACATGGCCCTCGGTCAACTGTTTCTACTGATTTGTAAGTACAACGTACACCATCTGTCTCATCTGTTTATTCATGAATCTGTCTGTCAGCGAGGACACTTATTCTTCTTAAGTAGTTATTTTGCTTCTGTTCACCAATTTTCTGTCTGATTAATTGCAAACAGCTGAGGAAATGAGTGGTGGCTACAATTTGGGTCAACGTTAAGTGTTGTGGGCTTTTTCGACGTGGGCGAAAATGTGTGGATAGAGTAAATTATTTAATGATAGCGCTATAGTTCACCTGATGGTGCCGTGTACAAATAGCTACACTAAATTAGCATCAAATGTATTCTTTGCATATATTTGCAATCCCATGTAAGCATCCAGGTGCAGTACAGTACCATGTCATTTGCCCTTGAATGGTTGTGCAAAGAGCCAGCGACAACTCTGTGCGTCTTGCCATGATTGTTTTAAAAAACTGAATGAAAACTTTGCAGACAGGTGTATTTGCTATGATGCAAGGGTCATTTGCGTCATTGTACAGGCCCAGCAATATGCGTGGCGTAATGTTACAGTGCCACTTGGCTACGCCTCCTCAACCCACCTTTTCAGAAGAGGGTTCAAAAACACGCCGTACGTTCACGTTGCCATCCCTGGTTAAATTAGCGTGTCGTACGGTGTCGCCACCGCGTGTCGTGCAGTGTGAAAGCGCCTTTAGTGGAGCCTGATCAGCAGGGGGTCAGCGGGTGAGGAGCTGATAGCCCACACAATGGAGGATGGGTGGTGGCCGGGGATGGGTGATGGCCCATCACTGAAGGGCCAGCCTTTTGAACATACAGGATCTCAGTTACAGTCCCTGAGCAATGTGGGGTTAGATACCTTGCTCAAGGGCACTTTAGCCATGGATGAGGGTGCTGGAGATCACTACTTTTATTTATTTATTTATTTTTTTATTCCCCCACCCCCATTCCTCCTACTGGAAAGGGAATCGAAACTGTGGCCCTCCGGTCCGAATACCAACTCTCCACAGCTGCCCACTCTTCAAGCTGCACCACAGAAAATATAATTTTAGTGGCCTCATAACATCAGCTGCTTTTGGGCATGTAATGGTGTTACAGCGATTGTTCGTAGTGTGTTAATGAGTGTGAATTTGCAAATGATGGGGTGAATGTATGCTGAAACAGATTCTGAGAAAATGCTACATATCCTCTCTTCAACGGAACTGCAGGCCAGAGTGGGAGAATCACAAAAATCAGCCTTCCAACTTCCCCTGACATCACTGACCAACCACAAGACAGACAGGGACATACATGTCATTGTCCAGCAGAGGGCAGTAATGGTTAAACATATTCAATTAAACATCCACAAAGACGTTATCACTTCCTCCTTCAAAGATGTCTCAGTGATGTATTGCCTTTTGCAGGACCACTGCAGAATGGGATGGGGCTTATTGGGGATAACAAAAGTAACATTTGATCATTATTTGAGACTACTTTATTTCAGCTGTCTTTATGTAACTGTGTAAATGCCTTCCTGTGCATTCAAGCAGCAACATCAACATATACTGTGCTGAGGACACTGTTATGATATGAATGACCACATCCTAATAGTGATGCCACTTCTCCCAGTTTTACCTGTTTTTAATGGTATGTCCCCGGGGAAAAAATATTCTCCCGGGAAACTGACACCCAAGTCGCTGCTCATAAGCAAAGAGTTTGATTGGGTTGCTGAAATGTCCCGTGTCTTTGTCAGACATAGGTGGCAAGGCTACATGCTAAACAAATAAAAATTATTCTAATAGAGATTGGTAATTATGTATTCACAACATGCAATTAAAATGTCTTTGTTTAGAGTGATATCATATTTAGAGGATGTTGCAGTGGTGAAATGTCCACCCTCCTGCTGAAGCAACAGTACAGTACATGACCACTTCTTCAAAATTGATTTCCAAGAAGCACTGTGTGTTTGCAGTATCAGGATGCAGACACACGATCATGTCCAATGGCCACTTCAGCCAGGCGAGTGTAACACATAATTTCAAAACATTTCCACAGAGGCGATTGACATTACACAATAACTCACTCGTAACCAGACCAAAGATGGCAGACCATGTTTTTAATGAATTATAAGTAGTGTGAAATCTGATCGTGAGGCCCTGCTCTACCACATCTCTTCCATGACGTCAGACAGTCAGTGGCAGTAGTGGGGGTTGTTGGACATGAGAGGAGCTAAGACACAGTTGATGGATCATGTGACCATAGTGTTCTGACCACATGAGAGAGATGGTGTGAAAATAAGACTGAGGCCTCTGCCAGCACCTCTCTTCTCACGCCACCAAATGTCAGTTGAAAAAAGTCAGACGCAAAACTGAGAACGGCAAACTCTGTTTAAAGCTGGGGCGTTAGCTGCTGTGTTCCAAAGACAGCAGTGGCTGGAGTGAACTAATAAAAGACAGCTAATGCCACAGCAGAGTTTGCCGTTCTCAGTCTTACGTCTGACTCTTTTCAAATGTGACACATCTTTTAAACTACACCCGCGCGCACCGAGCGATACGGGTGTATTGTAATCGCAGGCGTCTGTTTGTTTGTCTGTCTGTCCGTCAGTTGGGATTGGGTCAGGACCTGCACTATTGAATTTTTTGGAATTGGTCAAAGGTCACGTTCACAGGCCAAGGTCAAAGTTTTGGCCTCATGTTAAGTGCATGGTGGCGCCATGTAGCGCCGTAGTGCAGTAGTGGGGGTTGCAAGCACCTAAGACACAGTTGATGGATCATGTGACCATAGTGTTCTGACCACATGAGAGAGATGGTGTGAAAATAAGACTGAGGCCTCTGCCAGCGCCTCTCTTCTCACGCTACCAAATGACAGTTGAAAAGAGTCAGACCTAAGACTGAGAACGGCAAACTCAGTTTAAAGCTGTGGTGTTAGCTGTTGTGTTCCAAAGACAGCAGTGGCGGGATTGAACTAATAAGATCGGGTGTGAGGTGTGACTGTTCAGACATCTTTTTAATTTCTATGAATTCCTTGATGTCAGACAGTCAGTGGCAGTTGTGGGGGTTGCAAGCACCTAAGGCAGTTGACAGTTGATGGGCCATGTGACTATAGTGTGCTGACGACATGAGGGAGATGGCGTGAAATAAAGGCTGTGGCCTTAACAAGGAGCTCTCTTCTCACGCTACCAAATGACAGTTTAAAATAATCAGAAGTAAGAATGAGAACTGCATTCTCTTTTTTAAAAAGTGTGCTGTGAGTTAATGTTACTATTAGAATTACACTGTGGTAATGTCTCTTTTACACTGAACAAACAAAGTCACAACACAATATCTACACAAAACATGACCACATAAACCATACTACACAATATATAACCACACAAAATATCTACACAAAATATAACCACACAAAATATACTATACAAAATATCTACAAAAACATAGCCACACACAATACTACACAACATATAACCACAATCATATAAAAACACATATACAAGAGTGAATTAAAGACCATCAAGAAGAAAAATTGTATGCTTATACAGGCAGGGCATCTATTAATAGTGTAACCACAGAGAGATACACCAACATGCAGTAACTCAGAAAGAGGATGTGATGCAGAGAAGCAGAGGGGACAGCATGGGGCCAAGACTACTTTTTCTGCTGCTCTGTAAGTCTGACAAACATTGTTTGTATATTTACATGCATGAACCGTAGATGTGCTAACATATGCTCAAATCTATACATACAGTACAGTGTACATGTAAAAGCTGTGTATCTGATTGTATGCTTAGTTGATGTTTTTTTACATTGTTAGTCAATATTTGTGCTCTGCACTGTAAGCCTGACAAGTCTAGTGTTTTATACCTATTATCTATGCACATAAGGCAATGACGTAAACCATTGGTTTGTTATGTATAGTTTAGGCTGTACCTTATTATGTATTAAGTACTTAGTCCTTCTTTAGGGCTTATCTTGATAGAGGTTGCTGAGATGACGTTTTTGTAACTGATTGGGTTGACATGGCCAGTGTATATGTCAGTATCTGAATCACTCATCACCAGAAGTGTTATGACATGGGTTTCTGCAACACATCTGTCCTTTTAGTTTGTTTGTACTTGTGTTAAAACACACTGTGTGTGACATATGTTACAAATCATCATGATGATCTGAGAGAGAGCAATCATCAAATTGTAAATATGATCCCTCTGAAGTGAGACCTTCAGTACAGACACAGACTTGACTTGAGCCATTAAAAAGCTAACTAGAGTTTGACTGTTGTTGTACATTGGTGGATTGTAGATTGTAGACTGTAGATTCATGTGTAATCTTTCTAGAGTTTGGGTTCAAGGTTGTTGTGCGTTGATGGATTATAGATTTATGAGTAGTCTGTCTCAGTAGTGGCTGACTGACTTCCTTAAGCATACGGGACAGGGACAGGCTGTTAGCTGCAATCGTGTAATATGACGCAACCACGGTTCTGTCATCAGGAAGTATTGAATCTGTGAGAATGTTTCGCCATTGGGCCAGCGTACATAAAAGGTGCCACTGTAAGCTGGGGCCATTTACAGATGGTACAGCATAACAAAGTGTGTAACAATATGTAACATTATGTACTTACACTGTACCTTAGGGTTAGAGTTAGTGTTATGTATGCACAGGTTAATTACGTAATATTACATGTTGTTACATATAAAAAAGGATAAAAAAACACAAAAAAATGAACCGTAAAATAAAGTGTGACTCACTGCCAACTGCTAAGGGAATGAGTTGAGTATACAATTTTACAGTCTGTCTGCAAGTTAGGTTAGAGAACACTGCATCCATGTATTTGTTGTGTCCACATACTGCATTGTGTTCTGTTCACATTTACTGGAAGCACTAGAGGGCGCTAGTGATTGCCTGTGCTGTCGTACTGGGATGAACCAGATTAGTAACAGTACAGTCTTCTACTCCTTACTATGTGTGTGTGTGTGTCTGTGTGTCTGTGTGTGTGTGTGTGTGTGTGTGTGTGTGTGTGTGTGTGTGTGTGTGTGTGTGTGTGTGTGTGTGTGTGTGTGTGTGTGTGTGTGTGTCTGTGTCTGTGTGTCTGTGTCTGTGTATGCGTGTGTTTTCTGTGCAAGCTGTTTGGCAACTGTTCACTATGGAAGATTGAAATTCTATATTTTGTCTCATTCCCCCCCCTGTATAAGCAGTCATATGTGATGACATCATCTTTGGATCTGCAGAAGGTGACTAGAATCTTTGATCCTTTTTTTCTTTTACTCTCCACTGCCTTTCATATGTATACTTTTATTTATTATGGCTCTTTGGGTGTTTGGGTTTCCAGCAACATATTTTGTTCTTCTGGTGCTTGGTGTTGGTGCACTGTTTTTGTTTGTTTGTTTGTTTGTATGTTTGTTCGGTTGTCTGGCTACATTTTGTTGAGATCGATTTTTTTTCTACAGACATGACCAAAGCTGTTCTGACCCTGGAACCCAATTGGACCCCAATCTTCACTGGAGAGACTGTCTCACTCACGTGTAGCACAGAGGGGGAGCATGGTCACACATATTACCGATGGGAGAAGGCTGAAACAGACAGTGGCAGAGCTGATGAAATACGTGGCTGGGAACGGAATAAAATGTATAACATCAGCAAGGCAACAGAGACTGACAGTGGGAGCTACACCTGTATAACAAATCCTCCTCATTCACGCAGTAACCCAGTCAGCCTGACTGTGGCAGGTAGGATTGTTGTGTGATAAAAATAGTATTTCAAATCTCTGTGTTTCTACAACAGCCACTCCTTTGGGTGAGTTTGAGTGCTGCCTTTGTTGTGTGTAAATTTGAAGCACTGAGAGCCATCATGGTAAACAGATTACCTCATCTGAATATTTGAACATTTTCCACTTCCTTTTTTTTGGGTTGAAAATTCCAGTGTTATACAAAGAACAAAGCAGTTTATAGTATGCCCACTTCAAAATCACTATGTACTGATGACATCCAAAAATTCCAACAGGAAAGCCAACCCCACTGCTCAGATCAGACAGACCATCACCAGTGTTCACAGGAAACACAGTTACCCTGAGATGTGGCATGGGCCAGTCTACTGGATGGAGATTCTACTGGTACAGAGACACACAGATATCTGATCCTGTGGCCCAGACTGATGGAGACTCCTACAGCATCCGCTCTGTTAGAGTCTCTGATGGAGGACAGTACTGGTGCAGAGCTGGGAGAGGAGACCCAGTCTACTACACACAGTACAGCAGTGCAGTATGGGTCAATGTCACTGGTGAGATTTTTTTAATGATTTAGTGCAATTCTGACATTGGGAAACTTTTGCAGTTGTATTTACAGTGGTTGATATTTTTGTGCAGACAGACCCATAGCAGTTATGACCCTTCTAAGCAATTGGACAGACATCTTCAGTGGAGAGACGGTCACCCTTCGATGTGGCATACAGGGAGAACAACACGGTGACTGGAGGTACAGCTTGTATAGGGATGGACATGAAATATACCAAAGCTGGTCAGAGTCAGAATACAAAATCATTTTGTCCAAAAGTGGTAACTACAGCTGCAGAGGAACACACAGAAGAAATTCACAGACATCACAGACCAGTGAGCCTCTCATAGTACTGGGTGAGTAAATGACAGAAAAAACACCTTTACCAAAGTAAATTGGCCATGCAAACTATGTGCACAACTTTGTGAAGAAAAATCACATTACATACATTAAAGTAGCAATTTTATATGCATATATACATGTAATTGCTGATTTGATTTGTGATTGGTAGCACATAATTAAAACAATCATTTCTCATCCTTTTTAAATTAAAAAATGAATTCATGAAACAGAAAAGCCACGTCCAGTTCTTAGCGGACCTCCACAGAGCTGGCTGACTGAAGGAGACTCAGTGACTCTGAGCTGTGAGGTTAGTGGCTCCTCTACAGGCTGGATATTCCACTGGTACAAGACTGCCCCCTACAGGTCTGGGTTGGAACATGTGTATAATAAAAGCACAAGCTATTATGTAGAGCTTCTCTCAGACAGCAGCAGAGGAGCTGGAGGCTCCTACAATCTCAGCCCTGCTGCTTTGAGACACACAGGGGTTTATGGGTGCAGAGCAGAGAGAGGAGAGAAAGCCTATCAGACAGAGTTCAGCCAACCTCAGCCTCTCTGGGTCACAGGTAAAATAATCTCTTCACAACTAATCATGTGTTTTAATTTGAGCACTGTACATTTTTTTTTGTCTCACATGCATTCCCTACTATTTGTTAGGTCCTTCTCCTCCATCCGTTCTGGTTGTTGTTCCTAATAAAACTCAACATTTTGCATGGGAGTCTCTTTCCCTGAGCTGTGAGGGGATTGGGAATTCATCTGGATGGAGACTGAGGTGGTTCTCAGAGTGGATGGAGTTTAACAGATGTCCCCCTGGTTGGACAGAAACAGGATCCTCCTGCAGCACCAGCTCAGCATCCTCATTAGGCAGTGGAGTTTACTGGTGTCAGTCTGAGTCTGGAGAGCAGAGTAATGCTGTCAACATCACAGTGCACAGTGAGTACACCTCCAGAAAACATTTAGCATTTTCTTGATAAAAGTCCCAATGTGAATGTACTTCTAGTCATACCATTGCTTGGTTAAATTTTCCATTGTGACATGTTGTTTGGAAGGACAATTCATTTTTCTACATATGGCTATGAAGTAGTCCCTGTTACTAGACATCATTACACTTTACATTGCACATTACACTGTATCAATGCACCAAGTTTGTGGTAAACAATCGTCATCAATGGTGTTTAGTTTTATTATGCTCATTATATAATTTGCTTTTATTGCTTTTATAAATGCTTTTATTTTGTAAAGCTATTTTAAGTTTTATTATATGATGATTTTGTACATCAAACAATAATTTGATTGAATACACATCTACTATACCCCAAAGTGGCTAGCACAGTGAAATTTAACTTGATCATAGTTAAACTTGATTATGACTGATCTGCATTTATGTTTTCAAACAAGTATAATAAAACTTAAAGAAATAAAAGCTGATGATAAAAAAATTAAAATAATATGTAAACAATAAGGTAATTAAAAAAACACTGAAAGTATAAACTACAAAGCATCATGTGAGCTAGTAGAAATCTTTAAGAAGAACAGCAATTTAAAAATAAATATTTAAATTACTTTTATCTGGATTTAAAATGCACTATGTGTTTATTGTTGATTATAACGTATATGTATATATGTATATGTATAGTAAAGCCATTATATGATACCATACATCTGAACATCAGTGTCAGCAGGACTCCCCTATTACTCCTCCAGACAAACTGCTCTCCAAAGTGTCCCTGTTGCTGCCTGTGTTGCTGCATCAAAATATACTGATACATTTAACTACACTGAACTACACTGCTAGGAAACTGACTGGTTGCTTTGCTGCTTACATACAGGCTTGTGCACTTTGCCAAACCTTAAAAAGCATATAAAGTACCCATATTGTAACAGCAGTATGTTCCACAAGTGCATTGCAGTGACTTCGGACTTCGGAGTACCAATTAGGTGCATCTATTTTAGATTTAGTAGAAGTTTTTGATATCTGGGTATACAAATATATTCTTTTATAAGGAATTGAACCTGCCATGTTACTGTTTTCTGTTTAGATGATCATGTGATTCTGGAGAGTCCTGTCCATCCTGTGACTGAGGGAGATCCTCTGACTCTGCGCTGTAGATACCGCTATCAGCTATCAAACATCAGTGCTGACTTCTATAGAGATGGGACACTCCTCCACACCTCCAGCACAGGAGAGATGACCATCCCTGCAGTCTCTAAGTCACATGAGGGCCTCTACAAGTGCAGGAACCCAAAGAAAGGAGAGTCACCAGAGAGCTGGATCACAGTAAGAGGTAATGTAATCAGATAGTCAAATCAGTATGTGCAACATAAGCTCATTCATGATAGATTCTAATGTAATTCAACCATGCTGTGTAGCTAAATGCATTTATTTCACACCAATGTCATTCAATTGTCTCATTAGTTTCTAAAACGCATGCTGTGTCTGCTGACCTGATAACTGTGGGCGCAGTTGTTGGAGTGATAGTCCTCTTTGCGCTGGGCACAATACTGCTATTGATTATAAAACTAATATTTATAGTAAAGTGACTGTATAATACCATACATCTGAACATCAGTGTCAGCAGGACTCCCCTATTACTCCTCCAGACAAACTGCTCTCCAAAGTGTCCCTGTTGCTGCCTGTGTTGCTGCATCTGCATGCTGGAAAATATATTGATACATTCCAATAAAGGACAATAATGCCTGCTTGATTGTCGTTGATGAATTATTGCCTTGTCTTTTTGTGTAGGCAAGACATGACAATATTTTGAATGAACACGCAATAATGCGTATACTTTTTTTTTCTAACATATTTAGTAAAAGTATTTCATATCTGGATAATTTGTTTTCACCTTCTCAACTGTTATACAAATATATAGTTAATATAAAGAAATAAAATGTTTATGTTGCTGTATTCTGTATAGCAGGTAATGTGATCCTGGAGGGTCCTGCCCATCCTGTGACAGAGGGAGATCCTCTGACTCTGCGCTGTAGATATCGCCGTCGGCCATCAAACATCATAGCTGACTTCTATAAAGATGGGACACTCCTCCACACCTCCAGCACAGGAGAGATGACCATCCCTGCAGTCTCTAAGTCACATGAGGGCCTCTACAAGTGCAGCAACCCAGAGAGAGGAGAGTCACCAGAGAGCTGGGTGGCAGTAAAGGGTAAACCCCACAAAAATCGCACCAGTAAATACAACTACTCTCATCTCCTCACAGGTGCTCATGTATTTTCTGATGTTATTATGTTTCAGGCCTGTATTCTGGATCCTCTCTTCTGGTACCTGTGAGCGTGGTCACTGCACTCATAGTGATCTTTGTTGTTATCACAATACTGCTGCTGCTGTATCACTGCAAAAAGATCAAAGGTAAGAGCTCTACAAATGTCTTGCTGCTGATGCTGCAAAAGCAAACAATTCTGAAATATGTATGTCTACCGTAGGAAAGCATATTATGTGTAAAGCAGAGTTTGTTTTTTTTATGTGTCCACAGACCTCAGAAATCAAATATCACAAAGGTGAGTCTCCACAGCAATAGTCTACTTATTCATAGTCATAGCATCCATTATGTGCCCATTTCTGAAGTAGCTATGAAATGTATCTGAAAGAATATGAGAAGGGAATCATTTTACTTTCACTGAATCAAAGAGCTGTGGCATAAGCAATCATGAAATGTCATTGCAGTTCTCTACCACCCTCTAGTGGTCAACAGCAGGGAAGCAGCAATCACACATCAAACCAGGACCAGACTGAAGCAGCAGGAAGTGATGGGGCCCAGTCAGACTACATGCCGCTGCAAAGAGGTTAGGCAGCTACCGTCCCTGTTAGAACAAACATTTAAACACTTTTCCTTTCACAAATTAATTGCAGAATAAACATGAACATTTTTTGTGTGTTTGCAGGAACCACTGATGTCTATGACACCATAAATGCAGAGTACATGCCTCTAGGACAAAGTAAGTTAACAATTAGTATAAGTTGTATTGTGCCTAATTTAGTTTATATGGTTAATCTATTTATTACCCCTGTGTGTTTCAGAAACTTCAGATGTCTATGAAACTCTGGATATTTCACATGGACAGAGTCAGGGTAAGACACAATGTGTTACTGTAGTACACACTGTCACAGCATCACACAATAACAAAGCACTATAAACAAAAGAGATATATTGCTACCGATGTATTGAAGAAACCTACTGTAAGCTCAAATTACTCCATGATCTGGTAGCTTATCAAATCCCAATTTTAACAGCATAACAGCATGTACATGTTATGGGGTCCATGGATGATGCAAATGAAATGTCACTGGGCAATACAGGAATAACAGAGACCTACATGTGTTAATTATTTAGTCAGTTAGCTAATTAATTCATCATAATGAATCCTCTTCTTCCTTCCTTCTGTTGTCCTTCCCTTGTTCTAGGTAATGGTGAAGAGTATGACGATGTGGGTTCTTGAAATCCTGCAGCAACTCTCACAACTGTTCAGCTTCAGACAGAATTTAGTTGAAACCTGATATATCATATAAAAAACACATATGTCTAATGTAACATTTTTAATTGCTGTTCATGTCAGGCAACACACTTGATTAATCAGTGTAAGTGTTTTATATGTGTATCAGCTTAGCGAAAGTTTCACTGTATAGTGCTAATCTGCCTTTTTTACATGTTTAGATTCTGGAAGCTGTTTAAAAGTAACAGGTACTGTATGCTTAAGATAGTGTTAGCAGTAACTGTGATATCCCCTAATTTCCGCTTTTATTGCATACTTGAGAATAAAAACACAGTTAGTGACATTTGTTGTTTCTTGTTACCTTTATTCTCTAAAAAAATCAAATCTACAAATGCCTTAGGAAGCATCATACATGGTTTTAGTTTCATAGTATGACACCATGAAAGGGTACCATAGACTCATTACTACATTTTATATAACCACCAGATTTGACATTATGGCATTATGGCATGAATACTAAAATGTTCACTTTTAGCTCTTTTTAGCCTTCTTTTAATGACTTAATGGAAACCTCAGTCTGTTTAATGCTATTTATGTAGGCTTGCCTATCTATGTATAGAAATGAGTATCAGATGGGCTGCTGTGTGGTTTGTTGTATGTCTGTATATTTTTGTTATACTGCTGGCTGTGCAACCAATGGCCTCTCTGGGGACATTAACCCCTCACCACAACCCAAACCCTTCGTTATAACCCACATTGTGTAATATTTAAGGAATTGCAACTTACTAGCCAGCAGAGGGCAGTACATTCTCACATGGCAATACATCACTATGGAACATGAACAGGATATTATGTTAATAATTTCATTTGACAAGCCTTAAAAGACCCTTTACACTTACTGTAGCTGATGCTCTTACCCACAGTGACTTACAGTTATTTAGGTACAGTGTAAAAAGGGGGGCTGGTGGGAACCAGTGCTAAACCAAAAAGGACTGTATAGAGAGGGGCTGATTGAGGTATACGATAATCGCCACAGGTTGTCCGGTCAGAACAAGAGTGAAATGTCCCTTAGTGAAGACACACACACACCACTCATGAACAGTGAAACCGTGAAAACCGTGAAAGGATGAGGAAACTGATTGGCTTTGAAACCATGAAACCGTGGTTGATTGGGTGTAAAAGACATGAGCAATACAAATATACAAATGATAATACAAAGGTAATATACACAATATATACAATAGATGATGAATAATTGCCTACAGCAATTACATAGACCAGAAAGAAGAAAGTGATCACATAACTGCCTACAGCAGCTATGTAAACCATGACTGAAAGTGAATCACTGAATGATTGAATGAGTGCTAGCTGCTAACAGTGGTACTGTGTCTTTAAGCCCTGCGACACGGTGTGTCTGCATATACAGAGATTAGCTATGGCGCGAGCTCTTGAACCGTACACTGGAACAAGCAGCCAAGTATCTGCTGTGCCCCCCAAAGAATACAGCGACATGGACAATAAGTAACAACTAATATTATGCACATACAGGACGATACAAACATCTAACAGATAAGTATACAATAGACAAACACTCGCGCTGTAGGCATTGACGCTACGAGGCTACAATAACACACAACAACGAGCATATATGACATCGTAACAACATAATATTAGCGAACTCACTCTCTCATGGACGCACGGATGACTGAGAGCTGAAGAGAAGAGAAATGAGGAGAGAGAGAGATGGACGTCGGGATCCTGAAAACGTCCGTGAATGAAGGGAAGTCCAAGAAATGAACTGGATCCAGCTGAAGTCTCTCTCTGTCCCTCCGATGTGTTGCTCTGACACCTCAAGAGTTCAGCAGCTACATTTAACAACAGACCACAGCGGGGGGTCCTGCTGATAATGATCAGTAGCCCGGCAACCTGGCTCCCTCTGACCTCGCAGAGGCTGCTGGGAGCAGCCGATTGGTGGCTAGGCCTCTCTACCGAGTGTAAAAGGAGTGATTGGAGGGCTCTACCAGACGTAGTGGAGCCTGATCAGCAGGGGGTCAGCGGGTGAATAGCTGATAGCCCACACAATGGAGGATGGGTTGATGGCCCATCACTGAGGTGGTTTGACTAGTTTGAACACTAGGCCATGTTCACTTGGTCTGCGGTTCATTGCTCTTCAGGCTGATTGACTTGTATATTTATGCACTTTTACTAGTGCAGTCCACAGGTGATTGTCAGCAAAGCAAGGACACAAAACAGTAAACACAAAAAATGTGACATCTGACCTGTTTCTCCTTGAAACACGTAAAAAAATAAGAACAGTGTATTTTAAGATACAGAGACAATGAATGATATAAAATGATATATAGCAAGCAAGACGAAAGTAAAATAACATGTATTACATGTTTTCTTGACGATTCTCAGGGTAGACCTTGTTTTCATAAAAGCAAAGCCATCTTTGTTTTCGACAGTCTTTGGCAGATTTCCTCTTCTTTTGTATGTGTCTTTGTGCATCTCTTAAATTTTAGTTAGTTCTACTCCGTGCTTTTGACTGCCCTGTTAACACCATCACAGAACTGAAAACCATGGTGCTGAACGATGAAGCACTACTACCACGACCAGTGAAAAAGGCTAACACACATCTCTTGTATATGTCTTACTAATGCATTATAATACACACTCCAGCAGTGCTTTGTTTATCGTGACTGTTATTCCTCAAGAAAACACAAGTAATGCAATATGATTTAATGCAAATGCAGAAAGAAACATCCTAAGACAGCTGCAAGTTTGAACTCTGGCCCTTGCATCGCAGCTGACCATTGGAGGGGGATAAAGGAATAAAATAGAAACCCGATTTAGATCATAATCCCATGCACACACACCTCAGTACAAGAATCAAACCTGGGACCCTCTGACCCCAAGGCCAAGGCCACCTATTAAGCCACAGCTGCCACGTATGATAGAGGCTGCCAAGCAAGGCACAAAGCAAGCACATCAGGGGCAGTATGGCGTTCAGCTTTCACACTTTCGTCAGGTCTGGAGGAGCTGTCATCAAACCAAGAGCCACCATTTGCTGCTCAACTCATCTACGTCCTGACACACCGTTGCCCCAGTAACAGCCAGATAGAATCAAAATAAAGACTGTGACAAAGTTGTTAGACTTGTTCATCATATGTGTGTCAAAAGCCATTCCTCATCTTTCAAAACCAATTTTGTGGCAGAGAATAACTAATTTTCCAGTTCTGGTCAGGGCCACCCATCGTGGGCAATAAACATGAACGTTTTCTGGGGACGGGGCCCCAATAATTGGATCTTTTCAGGGGCCCAGCCATCTCTCTGGGCAGGCCTGGTTCTGATTTGTGCTTTTGGCGGTCCCGTGTGGACCATCACTGCACTGAACACACTGTGAGAAGCAGAGGACTTTAGTGCGTATCTACAACAGGAAGGATGGGACTCCAGCATATGGAAACAAAGGTGGAATGGCCAGTGGCAGGGCTAAAGGGGAAGCACTGTGTGTCTTGAACAGAATGGGGGGGGGGGGGGGGGGGTAAGTTCGGTTAACTATGTCAGGTTCAGTGATTCTGAGGTCTGTTTTCATTCCAATCTACCAATGTTTGACAGGACACAGACACAGACACAGACACAGATGCAGGCATAGACACAGGCACAGGCACAGTGACAGACACAGACACAGTGACAGACACAAACACAGACACAGTGACAGAGAGACACGGATGCAGGCACAGACACATTGACAGACACAGGCACAAGCATAAGCACAGACACAAACACAGATGCAGACATAGACACAGACACAGTGACAGACACGGATGCAGGCACAGGCACAGATACAGATACAGACACAGAGAGACACGGTGAAGGACACAGGCACAGACACAGACAGACACAGACAGACACAGTGACAGACACAGACACAGGCACAGACGTAGACGCAGACAGAGAGCCTGGCCCAGACACAGACACAGACCTGAGCATACAGGTGGTAATGGGTTAAGCAGACATCCCAACCTGCACAAACTGGAGATGAACAACAAGAAGGAAGAATATATTTTTGTCATAAACTGAATAGCTCAATGAGGAACGCAGAGGTCATCTGTTATGTGGGCAAAAATACTACTCCCTCTCTCACTCTCACTCTCCCCCACTCCGCCTGTCTCCTTGTCACTTGTTACATCTGTCAATTGTCCTAATTAGCTAATGACACAAGTTCTCTATTACTTGCCATGGTCCGGGAGTCGCTTTTCAAATGCGGGAGACTCCCAGAGGTCGCGAGAGAGTATGCCGGGGCCCCAAGCAACTTCCGTTAAAAATTGTATTGCTACTGCTGTGGTTCAAGGTTTGTGGGTAGCTGTTGGCTAATGGTTGTGCAGTTGGTCTTAGAATTGGACGGTTGCAAATTTGATTCCTGTACCAGTAGGAAATGTGGGCGGAGGAGTAAAAATATCCAGCGCTCTCCTGCCTCCTGCCTCAATGGTGGAACAAGCTACTAGTTGCTATGAGAATAGGGTCATCCCTCTCTGCTTTTAAAAAGCTCCTGAAGTCTCTCTTTTCTGAGAGTACTTCACTTCCTACATAAAACTAACCTCCACTCACCAACACTGTCCTGTACCTTGTGCCCTGCACGAACTTTGTTACACCTTTGCTTACTCTGTGTTCCTCTGCATATCTGTAGCTTGTTTATGTCCTCCATTGTAAGTTCCTTTAGATAAAAGCTTCTGCTAAGTGTAATGTAATGTGCTGCCTTTTGGCAAACTACGCCTCTGCCCCCAACGCACGTTGCTCTGGCCTTCTTTGTGATTCCCAGGCTGAGTAATAACATGAGAAAGAACATTTCGGCCAGAAAGACTCAGAGAGAAGGAGTTTCAATTAAAGCATTTATATATGGTCAGAATAAACAACTGAACATTAGGAAGTAGATATTCTTTGGCGTAGGTCCGGTCATCAGCCTGGGTCTTGCGTCGTCGGATCCGGCAGATACAGCTGTTGCCGTTTAGCAGAAACCGGAATTTCCCCCCAGGCGGACGGACAGGGACCAAACTGGTGGTGGTGGGGAGCGAGGAGAATGCGTTGAAACGTCGGCACCTGAAGCAGCGGAAAAGGTAAGTTAGTCAAGTTATTATAAAGCCGGTGGCGGCCGCTGATTGGTCGGAGACAGCACCCGTCCCAGCCATTGTCGTCTTCCTGGCAGAACTTTCGCAGGCTTTCATTTCTGTGCTCTGACTATCCCTTCTGTAAAACTTTAAGCATTGGGGTTGTGGATGGCTGGTTGTAGTTGTGATTAAAAAAGTCTCGTTTTCACTGCATGCTTACACCTCTTACGCTTCTCAGCAGGCCTCTTGCTTGAGCTGTCTATATTACTGTAGATTATGCTGAAATGGCAGGGAATTACTTCTCCTGTCATGTTCGGAGTGTCTTATTCAGCCACCTTCTACCATGTGTCTCATCTTATAAACATCTTGGCATTTGGCTTGACCAAAAGCTCACATTTGAAGTACACATTAATAATCTTTTAAGAAAGCTAAGACCCAAGGTCGGTTTTTATTTTCGTTTAAAGAAATGTTTTTCATTTTTAACAAGAAAAAGACTGGTCCAGAGTACTTTTCTCTCAGTATTGCACTATGGTGACATAATTTATATACATGCACCTTTCTGCTTCCTCAAAAAGCTAGATGCAGTTTATCATTCTGCTTTGCGGTTTGTAACAGGGGCCCCCTCAAGAACTCACCACTTTCATCTATACTCTAAAGTTCAATGGCCATCTTTGCATTTAAGACGAAAATTGCACATGTTACTTTTTATAGCCAAGGCATTGCTGGGCAAACTTCCCCATTATATCTGTGATCTATTGACTCTCTGCACTTCATCATATAATACACGCTCCTCACACAAGTTATTACTACAGTCTTTCACCCCACGAACTGAATTAGGAAAGACATTTCACTTTTAGTTTTTTGCTCCATATCTCTGGAATGAGTTGCAAGATACATGGAGTATGGATTCACTGCCTGCTTTGGAGCGTTTTAAAAGAGACATTGAGACTGTCTATACTGAGGAATGTCATTGTTTTTAGAGGTAGCTCACACAACTCTCGGTTGCTACTGTGTTTTACATAAATGTTTTTTTTTATTTGTTTTTACTTATTTATTTATTTATTTTATTCTGTGTTAATTGCATTGTTTGTGTCAGGAACTATGTGTTTGGCTGCCATTTTGACCAGGACTGCCTGGCAGAAGAGATGCTCAGTCTCAATGGGACAATCCTGGCTAAATAAAGGTTAAAAAATAAATAAATAAATAAAAAATCTGTAACCTTGACCCCTTTTTTCCAACAGAGGATACACTGACATGCATGTATAGAGCATCGTTTGTTTGCTGACACTAAACATCTCTTCAAGATAAATAACATCTGGCCTTGCCCTCTCCTCGCACAAGATAATGCGACTCTACCTTTAATAAGCTCCTAAAGACCCATCATTTCTGGAAGCACTGAAATATTATCCTCTTAACATCCTGTCTTCTTGCATAAAAGTGTCAGCTAAGTGTCATTTAGTGCAATGTTATATAATATACTGTAACCTCTGTGTTTTGAATGTAATACTTGTATTATACAAACAGACAGTAAGCACAAAACCTTAAAAACACAATTTTATTAAAGAATGTATGCATTTTGAAAAAGTCACAGTTTAAAACATGTAGAATGCATACAAATATTTAAAAAGATAAAAAAGAACAGATGTTCAAATTATTAAAATACTTTACAACTATAATAATATTTTTAAATCATCAGACTTAATATCTTACACACAATTCAAATAAACACTAGTTAGGTGCGTTATTTACACACATATTTCATGAGATACATTATACTGAAACGAAGACCAGAAGAATGACCTTGCTTGTGCCTTGCTTGTGACCGTGCCTTACAGTAACAAAACAAAAACAAACAAAAAAAACAATAGAAAACAACCATAACATATATTTTGGAAGTTTAGAATTTCTAGCCATTGTCTGTCATACCCTAACAACAACTCACCTGATGAACTCTGTGCCTGCTGAATATATTTGGTGAGGACCCAAAGGAGTGGAGTGTCAGGTCACAGGTGTGAAGTAGTTTGGATGTCTCATTGCTACAGATGATGACAAGTAAGAGATAATGGCTGACAAGGTGACCAGTTCTGTGGAAATAATGGCAAGTTGGAGGTGAAGAACTCTGTGACATGAAGCGGAATGAAGTTACCTATGCCAAGTCATTATTTCCATGGAACTGGTCACCTCGACGACCGTTATCCCTTTTATCTCCCGTTTGTATTTGCGATCTGATTTTATATGCATAAACTACTTCATATCATCCGTTGAGAAAAAGTGGAGCATGGAATATTTCACTGTTAATTTGTCTTCGAGAGTTGTCATGGCTATCATTCATAAGCGCATTGATATGGAACAGTGATTCAAATTTTTGAGATCTATTTTAAAGGTAGCCAGTTATACAAAGTTAATTCCCACCTCATCAGCCAATCAGAAAATAGAATTCTACTCTCATGGGTGATAAGACAAAAAATGTCTTTTACTGCACAACTAATGGCTAATGATGGGTTGTGCTTTATATGGGCTTCAGGGACAAGTTACCAAGGGACAGGTAGCATGGGACATAATTTCGCAGCATGTAAAAATCAACAAATTAATAACACAATGAAAAAGACAAACACTTAAATGTGCAGTTTATATTAAAACTGCTTAATACTACTCCTTCATTTTTACAAGAACATGCTAAGGAAAGAACATCACAGACTCTACCTTTTTAAGAAAAACTTCTTACATAAACATAAAAATCAATAAGAAAATACATGTGCAGATTTGTAATAAAACTGAAACACATAACCTAAAAGTCAAAGAACCACACAGTGTCATCTCCATTCAGCATTTTTACAGGAACACGCTAAGGAAAGAACATCACAGACTCTTTTGAGAAAACCTCCTTATGTAAAAAACAATCAATAAGAAAATACATATACAGATTTGTGATAAACGTGGAAGAAAGCACAGCTGTCACTCTTTTACATAGAGCAGAAGTCCTTTGTGAGAGGTGTATGTGGCTTTGCAGGCTGTAAAGAAGTATGAAAGTCTGAAATGGAATCAAAAACGATTTAGCATATCAGTTGTACTGAACTGATGTTATCATCAACTGTGTGGCCTTTAAGTTCTCATTGATCACGCCAGGAGTGTTCTGCTCTTACCTCATATAAATGTCTCCGCACTAGTCAGAGGAAGTGACATCATCATAGTCTTCTTCATTGTCTAGAGAAACGACAAGAATACATGACTGATCGACTCCATGTAGTTTACATCAATATTTGGTACAAATGCCCTTGATACATGCTTTCTTTTTTCCCTTTTTTTAGGTCTGATCAAATACCAAACACCATGATTGTAGATTGGCTTTGTTTATCATAGATATTAATTTTTTGTATTACCACTAGATGTATGCAATTATATTATTGAAGCAACTTATGAAACAAATATTAGTAACTATTCAAAAACTCTCCATAGCACCAGTGAGTACCAAATACTGTATGTGAATAAAAGCATTTAGGTCTTTTCTGAGACAAATAGTTATACCTTCCTGAGGGTTCTTGGATGGTTTAATTGTGTCATAGACATCTGCAGCACCTGTTTCAGACAGAGATGAGTCATAAAAGCACACCCATATAATGTGGAAAAGCAGATTTCTCCAGACATATATGAGGAATATGAAGACACCAACCTCTCTGCAGTGGCATATATACTGGTGTGATAGTGTCATGGACGTCTGCGTTTTCTGTGAGAAATAAGTGAATTACATGAACTAAATAAATTATAATAAAATGTAAGCCACATACACAACACACAGTAGTATAAAAGTGTGAAAGTAAATGGGCCCTTCTTACTTGTCTGCAGAGGCATGTACACTGAGTCAGACCCTGAACTCTGATTGGTCGACTGCACTGAACTCTGATTGGTTCCCTGGCCCTGCACTGAACTCTGATTGGTGCTTTGCTGTTGTGGCTGATGGTCTCTACAGGGACACAAAGATCCTTGACATGTTTTAGTTCCCCAAAATAAAAAAGGTTGCATTGTTAAGTATACAGCAACAACATAAAGAATAGCAAACTTACAGCTTTAATGTGAAAGAACCTACAACAGCATATGGGGAAAGAGATTTGAGAAATTAGTATTACTATCTCAAATGTAAGAGTGGAATGTTTTTTTTTTACAATAAATAACAAATTCAAAAGCTGAAACAGTGAAAACTAATCACTTTTCTCTTACCTCTGGATTTTCGCTTGCAATACAACAGGACTAGTAGAATGACCAGAGCAAAGGCTATGACCAAGCCTACCACTACACCCACTGCTACCATGGAGGTAGAGGACCCAGAATATGAACCTTGATGATAAAAGATGAAGCATTCAAAATGATGTCTCTGTTAATAGCAATCACATGCCATTGATATACCCTAGTAAAAAAATACTAAAATTCCCAACCTCTAGTTGTCCGCATTACTGTGATCCAGCTCCCTGGTGACTCTCCTCTCTCTGGGTTGCTGCACTTGTAGAGGCCCTCATGTGACTTAGAGACTGCAGGGATGGTCATCTCTCCTGTGCTGGAGGTGTGGAGGAGTGTCCCATCTTTATGGAAGTCAGCACTGATGTTTGATGGCTGACGGCGATATCTACAGCGCAGAGTAAGAGGATCTCCCTCAGTCACAGGATGGACAGGACTCTCCAGGATCACATTACCATCTATACACAGAAGATCATCTGGTTAATGTGTTGTTAAAATTGTATATTTACTAACTTGGGTAAATAGCAGTTCAATCACAAGAGTAGATGAGTTAAGAAAATGGTCTTCACTGGGCTATTAGCTGAGGTACATAAAAGTGTTTGCTGAACCACCAGGTAACAAAAGAATTAGTAAATAACAAACAGCAAAGCAACCCAACAACAATTCTAAATCCATCAAAGTATGTCTTAATGCACTCACCATGTACTGTGATGTTGACAGGATTACTCTGCTCTCCAGACTCAGACTGACACCAGTAAACCCCAGAATCAAATGAATGTGCTGAGCTGGTGCTGCAGGTGGATCCTGCCTCTGTCCAACCAGAGGGACACCTTCTCTGCTCCGTCCATCCTGTAATCCACCTCAGTCTCCTACCAGTAGAGTTGCCCTGAGCCTCACAGCTCAGTGAGAGAGGCTCATATGTGAAGATCTGCGTCCAGTTTGAATGGATACTTACAGAAGCATTAGGAGACACACCTGAGACAGAAACAAAGAATAACCTGAGGATAAGACCCTCTGCTTTAATGAAGGTAATATTCTGTAGGTCATGGATACAACGGCTATATTATACTGTAGCTAGGGGCATGAATGTTTCCACACCTGTGACCAAGAGAGGCTGAGGTTTGCTGAATTCTGTCTGATAGGCTGGCTGTCCTCTCTCTGCTCTGCACACATAAACCCCTGTGTGTCTGAGAGCAGCAGGGCTGAGAATGTAGGAGCCTCCAGCTCCTCTGCTGCTGTCTAAAATCTTCTGAGGAGAGTTGTCTTCAGGCTTGCATGAGCTCATTTTAAACCAGTCAAATATCCAGCCAGCAGATGACTTTTCCACCTCACAGCTAAGGTTCACCGAGTCTCCTTCAGTCAGCCAAAACTGAGAAGAGGCAGTCACAACAGCCTTGGCATTTTCTGTAAAAGAAAAAGATTCATTTGAAATATCGTCTATAGTAGTACTTACTGAAGACTAAAGATTTGTGCGACTGGCAAACTTGTCTTTACACAGTTGTTTGCCGACTCCATGCCCACAATTTCTAGTTTGTAAACCCACTCGCCTCTTATTTGCAAATCTCTCCACCATTTTAAAAGCATGAAGTACAAGTGCAAAAGAGTCATTGAGTCATCTAAGCATTTTTGTCATTTCTGAAATAACTTTAAACATTGGCAATTCTGGATATATTTGTGATAACGTGACGAAATGACTGTATGAATGATCTCTGCTCATGAATGAATCATCTGTACGTCAAAAATATTCCCTAAATATTCTCTATATACATTTGCTGGATTTCACATATTTTTATATCCATCCTATAATCTGTGCATGTTGTGTTGATTATTGGGTACTGTAGGTATGTACATAACCTCATATGTAATGTCTTAAAACGCAAATGTATTTTAAATCTAGGGTTAGGGTTCGGGTCTAATCCAGTGGACAGCTAAACAGACATCTCCTGTTGTTTTGGATGGATGAAATGTATGACACATTCAACAATTGTTTCCATTATGTATCTGAATAAAATCTGACATGTAAACTTGAGGAATTTATGAAGATGAATCAAAGCAGATGACTAAAAATAACTGAGTTTGCATCTAAAAATATTCAGAGTGACTGAGTCCCCGGTGAGGAGCGATGTTTTCTGATTTAATACGAGTTTGGGCTTTGATTCTGAGGAAAGTCCGGACAGCGTAATTTTAATTTAACACACACCCTAACATACTAAGACAACCAAACTTTGTCACTTACACAGCACATATCCAAAGACATACACAACATATGTAACATAAACAACGCTGATGTTACCTGTTACACCAAGAGTTATTCTATTGCTGCTTTGTGATGTGGTGGGTGTGGGACCGCCTCTCCTCTCCCCCTGACACCAGTACCGGCCCTCATCAGACTCAGCAACACTTGCAATGATGAAGGTTTTTCTCCCAGACACTGGGACTCTGCTTGACCCCTTATACCACTGACATGTCCAGCCACTGAGAGACTCTATCACACACGTCATAGTGACTGTCTCTCCAGTGAACACAGGACTGTGGGGGACTACAGTCAGTGTAGCTGTAGGGAGGGCTGTAGAGGAATGGATGAAAGCATTAGGAATGAATGAAGGAGAGTGAGTGTTTGTTGTGTTTAGATGATGAATGTCTGTATTGGACCAAATCTTAGTAGCTACTTTAGATACCCTCAAAAACATATCCATGTCATTTTTTGTTTTCTCTATGATAATTAACGTGGAGATGAAAAATTTCAATAGTAAATAAAATAAAATCCCTAACTATGCATTGAAGTGTCACCATCATTTTGACAATTAGCCTAAAAATCTTGACATGCAAACAGATGACAATAACATATAGTGTATCTTTAACTTTATAGTCAGAGGATCTCCCTCAGTCACAGGACTGATCTTATGTTCATATTCATAATACAATACAACCAAATGCCTCACCTTTTACTGTCAGGTAAGCAGTGTTGCTGTAGCCTGTTTGCCTCTTGCTGCTCGTTCTCCTTCCATAGCATTTATACTGGCCTTGGTCAGACACAATGGCACTGTCTATGCTGTATGTGTTTGTGTCAGACTCTCCGAGCAACCTGAGATCATTCAACGTCCACACATATCTCCAACCATTTGATGGATGCATGCCACAAGTCAGAGTGACTTTTTCTCCAGTGTACACAGTGTCCATTGAGAGCTTCAGTGTGGGTACAGGCATAGCTGTGGGGTGAGACAAGATATCAAAACCAAGCTGTTCCAGAATTATGAATGATGTCAAATAGATAGAATTCCCATAGTCAATACCTGTTACCATGACAGATCTAGGGGCACTCCGCTGGGATTTCTGGGGTCTACTGCTTCTGCCTCCTTCACATGTGTACTGGTGCTGCCCGGTTTGATCAGGTAGAGCTGTGTTTATGGTTCGACTGTGTTCGTAAATATCGTTAGAGTCTCTGTACCAGTAATAATGATACCAGCCTGTGTGCTCTGCTATGTTACAGCTGAGGGTGATTTCATCTCCAGGGTAGTATGGACCCTGAGGAGGCTCTACAGACACTGTAGCTGTGGGCAGAGCTGTGAACAAAAACAGACACACATTCACAGATTTTAGGCAAGGACCACAAATTATTACAATATTATACGTAAAACATATAGTACATATAGCCTAATTATCTGATTACAACTATTTTATTACTTCATGCATTGTATTTGAAGTATGTAAGGACAGTATGTTACATAAGACTGCATTACATTACACTTAGCAGATGTTTTTATCCAAAGCGACTTACAATTTGGACACAAATCAAGCTACAGATATGCAGAGGAGAGCAGAGACAGCAAGAGAGCAACAAAGGGGGAAAATATATGGAGAAGAATGTAACATATAACTCTCACTGTAAAGATGTGAAGTACTTTTATACTATGGGCTACATGCACACACACACACACACACACACACACACACACACACACACACACACACACACACACACACACACACACACACACACACCAGAGACACAGAGAGAGAGAGAGTTACCTCTGACATCAAGAGTTATTCTCCTGCTGGGTTGTGTTAATGTGGGTCTGTCTCTCCTCTCCCCCCTGCACCAGTACTGGCCCTTATGAGACTCTGCAGCAGTGATGGTGTGTGTGCTGGTGTCAGACTGAAAACCTGGATTACTGTTTTGTTCTTTATACCACTTGTACCTCCAGATATCCTGACTCTCTATTACACACTGCAGAGTAACAGCCTCTCCAGTGAACACAAGACTGTCTGGCTGTACATATAGTGTAGCGGTCGGCAGGGCTGTGGGAATAAACACAGAGAATGACAATAATGACATCAGAAAATAGATGTTGATTAATCTCACATCAGTTCATCATCACAATAAAGAAGACTGCATTTTACCTGTAACACTGATAGTGATAGGGCGACTACGCTGAGAATTCGTTGGTCGACTTTGTCTATGTCCTTCACATGTGTACCGTCCAGAACGGACAGGGGTAGAGATACTGATGGTCTTGCCCTGCTGTTTGGATATCTGAATATCATCTTTATACAAGACATACTGATGCCAGTCTGTATACTCTGCTATGTCACAACTCAGAGTGATTCTCTCTCCAGGGTAGAAGGGGGACTGAGGCTGCACTACCACCACTGTAGCTGTAGGGGGAGCTGTGGACATGAATGACATAAGGAACCACTACATTACATCCAATGCCACATTTCCGGCACATGTGAGATTGGTTGAAAAGTATCAGATGAACACCATCGTCATTAGTGCTTAATTTAAATTCTAAGCATTAATCTACTGCTGTATGGAAAACAATAGACACGTTCACTGATTTCAGTCTAAGAGTACATATTGTAAATATATAAATTATATAATATATCTAAAAATTACATAGAGTACCAAATTAGTTAGTTGTATAACTGACCTTAAGGAGTTAATGAAACGTACACTATTTTATCTGGACATGACTCTGGCCACAAATTAGAAAAAATAAGTAATCGTGCCCAGATAAATACTTTAGATATTACGTCTTTTGTATACATATTTATATATTTTTCTCATATTCTGTCATATCTGTTTTGTCATGAGGCAAACAGACAGCAAAAGTCACTAAAAGATACTGAGCATTAGACACACATATACAGTAATTATGCTGTACTCACCTTGAACAGTAAGGCTGAGAGGGGCACTGCGCTGGGAATTCTGTGGTTTGTTTGCTCTACGTCCTTCACATGTGAACTGGTAGGCACCATCACGATTAGGGAGAGAGGTGGTGATCTGACTCCCCTTATCAGGAATGCTGTCAGCGTTTCTGTGCCAGTCATACGTCTCCCAGGATCCGTACCCTGCTATGTCACACCTGAGAGTGATTTCATATCCAGGGTAGTATGGACCCTGAGGAGACACTAGAGACACTGTAGCTGTGGGCAGAGCTGTGGAGGAAAATGTCATATAAAGACAATAGTTAATTGGCCAAATTATTCCTACTAGTTAAGGAACATCTAAACTATCCATTAATATCAACATAAGACATAATAAACAGATAACAATTAATGCTAAAAACAATATGAACAGTATACATCATATGGTTTGACTGTGCTGTTCAATATAAGAATGGTCTTTTTTCCAGTAATAATAAAAACAATCTGTGTGCTCTGCTACATCACAGCTGAGGGTGATTTTATCTCCAGGGTAGTACGGACCCTGAGGAGACACTACAGATACTATAGCTGTGGAGGAAACGATCAGACACACATTCACTGATTTCAGTCTAAGAAGTATTATTACTATATCGTACTGTATATAATACACACTGTTATTTTATTACTCCATGCATTACATTTTGAGCATGTGTGGTATGTAGGAGAGCATAACATATAATTCTGTAATGCTTGTAATGAAAGCAAATATTTGTCTTTATTGCACACACACACACACATCTACGCACACACCAGCGCGTACACCAACATACACACACATGCGTGCACACGTACACACACATACACCAGTTCATCATCACAATAAAGCAGACTGTATTTTACCTGTAACACTGATAGTGACAGGGCCACTATGCTGAGAATTTGTTGGTCGATCTCGTCTATATCCTTCACATGAGTACTGGCCAGCACCATCAGGAAGAGAGATGATGATGGTCTCACTATTTTCACTGGATATCTGATTATCTTTATACCACACATACTGCCAATCTGAGTACTCTGCTATGCCACATCTCAGAGTGATTCTCTCTCCAGGGTAGAAGGGGGACTGAGGATGCACTACCACCACTGTAGCTGTAGGGGGAGCTGTGGACATAAATGACATGAGGCACCACTACATTACATCAGATGCCACATTTCCTGCACATATGAGTTTGGGGGAAATTATCAGATGAACATCAGCGTTAGTGCCTAATTTAAACCCTACGCATTAATGTACTGCCTTGCCTGCCTGCCTCTCCTGTCCCCCGACACCAGTACTGGCCTTTAACAAACAAAATGAGAAAACAAACAAACAGCATCTATTGTGATTACACAAAACACCACACACAGTGTACACAAAAAAAATTGACTCTCCCTGCATCCGAAACCTTAGTAGGCACTGCGTTCTATGCAGTGCTTACCACTCGACCGTTATAGTAGTAGCTTCTACATAGAAAACTAGCCAGTAGCAGGTACAATTCGGACGTACTACGACATCGCCATCTTGCCCGTCCTCTGACCCGGATGTTTACATTAACGTCATGATTTTGTCAGCTTATAGTAAACGGTTAGCTGCTTTTTATCAGATAACCTCAAAATTTATGTGCATTTGTGACGTGAACAACTACTTACATGGCTTTTATTTACTGAAGTGCACATTTGTACACTGTCAGACAAGCGACCGGAGTCTCCGCCATCTTGGTTACTTTTAACGAGGGGAAGTTTTTGGTTCTTCTTCTACGGTTTTCAACCTCCCGGTGACTTTTGGGATAGCGTAGTGTAGTTCGCTTGCACACTGCAAAATACTACCAGAAATAGCAAGCCATCCGGGTACTTTTGGCCCGGCTTCGCCTACTACTGAAAGCTTACTAAGGTGTTCGGATGTTCTAGGTCGTGGCTTCCTCATTTTTGGCTACTATGCAGGCGGCTAGTAAGGGTATTCGGATGCAGGGTCTGTGTTTAACCAATCACACATGTGCACAGGGGGCAGCCATGACAACGGCGCCTGGGGAGCAGCATGTGAGGACAGTGTCACTGCTCCAGACTCTACAACAGTACTATAGCTTAGCTTAACTTCAATGCATTACTATTTATTATATGTTAAAGGAGAACTTCGGTGTAAAATGAAAATTGGCATGTTAAAACATCATACCGAGTTGGTATGTGTACTGAGGAGCAAAATTGATTTAGCCTGTTGCATTCAGAGTTTAACTATTTTTTATCGTTTATCCCAGAAGGCTAACAATGGAAGTGGTAGGTCCCCTTAGACGAAGCATGGCACCTACCACAGTAGGTGTAAACATACCAGTACACATACCAACTCGGTATGATGTTTTAACATGTCAATTTTCATTTTACACCGAAGTTCTCCTTTAACATATATAAGTCTGACTGCAGATATCGGTATCTTTTCTAGGTGTTAAGAGGGTAAAAATATGCAGAACTTGTAGGTACCACTTTGTGTAAGTGCAGTAAGAAAGGGCCCTATACCATTATGGAGAGAGCCCTGGGCCCATGGGCAGCTGCTTCGTCGGCTTTCGTCGTGATTTCAACCATGTATTTTGTATGTCCCTAAGTCATGAGCGAGTGCATATATTCATGTCTCATCATTTATTTAGGTATGGCCTGGTCTTATTAACCCAAAAGAGATGCTCAAAGGCGTTTGGCTGCTGAGTGCGGGAACTTGTCGAGAAGGACTTCGGTTAGACTGAGTAAACTGATTAATGTTTCTGTCTTTACACCACTGTAATGGCCCTTTCAAAAAGAATTCTGCTTTCTGATTGGCTGGTGGGGTATGCTCTAGTTCTGTTGAATGGTTCAACTATGGAAAGTAGTTGTAAAATTCTGGTATTAAGTTTGGGTACCATTCCATGTCAATGTCGCATAGAATGGTAAGTATAACAACCAATTTAATGGTTGTTTTTCTGCTCTAGTTTTTGATGACAGGTTGCATTAAACAACAGGCAATGATTCCAAATTGTAAAGAAATTATAAAATAATTTGAATATTTTCTAACAGTTTTAAATGTTTTTTAAATTCACAAGTGTGGTAACCCGGCCTCCGGCAGCATTGATTAATTCAGTCAAATGCACGCCTCCATGGCTGTTATCCCTTACATACCTCCAGATATTCTCATTTTCTAGCACACACTTTAGCATTGCTTTCTCTGTAATGAGAACCTAGAACTCTTTCTTTAAACAGTCAGGTCAGATGATACTACTACTACTACTACTACTACTACTAATGATAATAATAATAATAATAATAATAATAATAATAATAATAATAACAACAACAACATCCCCTGATACATCCGCATTGCTGCCAGAACTTACATGTTTACATGATCACATATGAATTAAAGCTTTTACATGTTAACTGAAGGACTTGAGGCCAAAACACACGAATAAATCTTACCTGCAGCATGTCCAAAGTAGAAACACAGGCTCAGAACTAAAACACAAAGATATTTGTCATTTGCATGATTAAACAGATCACACAAATAAAAATGGCCATACATCTCTTCACAAACATATAACCACAAGGCTGCTTTAACACAGGACCATAAGTAGTCATACAGCATCTCCCTCTTTAGATATTTCATTTTATCTGTTAGCACAAATACTCAACTCCTTACCTTAATACCCTTCTTTAGTGAGTATGCATATTTAAAGCAACACTAAAGCATCTTCAGTCGCCCTACAGGTTGGAAGCGGAATTGTCTTTTTTATGTCTCATTTGAACTACAGATCAGAGTGACCCACTTCTGCAAACTTGCATAGTGCCATTATAGCCCATGGAGAGACACAAAGCGAATTCAGAAGTGCCGTTGAGTGAAGTGATGAAACACTTAAACGATTATGTAAACGTTATTTTATGGTAAAAAAAAAAAACTACTTAGTGTTGCTTTAAGCTGTTTATGCCAAGTGGTCACCCAGCAGAAACAATTAACAGAGAACGCTGTCTACATATAAAACAAACAAACAAACAAACAAATAAATAAGTAAATAAATATGCATGCTAGTAAGGGCAGCAACAACTAAGAATGATTGACTGTTCAACCCACCTATTACCCTTTTTCACCAGCAGGGTGTGCTATTCCGCTTACACAATCATACCCAAGAGGCTGCTCCATCTCCATGAGGGACACTGTAGCAGCACTTACAGAGCTAATCAATCTACACATCCACACAGACATGTACGCATAGCAGTTAGGACCCAAGGGCTCCCCACATACAAGAATACTCAGATTTTTAAGAGATTTTGAAAGAAGAGAAAATGAAAGGCTCAAACCACAGAGCTTCACAAAGGGCTCCAAAAGCAAGCAGAGGTGGATGGAAATACAAAGGCTTCCAAAAATGATTAGATATGAATGAACTCGTGAGTGAATAAATAAATGAATGAATTAAGCTATAATTAACAAATTACAATAAAGAAGTTTCCACTGGAGAACTGGGGTTTTCGTAGATGTAGTAATTACAGGCAGGACTTCCAACAGACTTACAGTACAAACAAGCACAAACTGACAAAGGACTGAGAAAAGACTGAACTTACAGAGCACAGGCAGAACACATCATTGCGGTCAAGTGGATGATGAACAAGCAGAAACAGCCTGGACAATGAGCAGACTGCTAAAAGAGCATGTGTGCAATTAAGAAAAGGCACCATTACAGACAAAAGACTCGGGTGGGGTCAAAGGGCACTGGACACACCAAAACACAAGCAAAATCACAATGCAGCAACAGGAAGTGCAGGAAACAGGATGTAAGCAACACAGGATTACACACGAAAGTCCAGAATCAAAACCCCACAGGACACAGACTGAGCACTTACATAGCTTACACAGCTGTGGATGCATATCGGCTATGCATCCACACATAGACATTATTACCTCCACCAGCGGAGGGTATGTAATCATCAGAGCTGGGTTGTTTGTTTATTTGTTTGTTTGTTTGTTAGCAACATAACTCAAAAAGTTATGGATGGATTTGGATGAAATGTTCAGGGTAGGTCAAAAACAGGATAACTTAAACTTGATTAGATTGTGGTGGAGATCTGAGCTTCCCTGTGGTGGTGATCTGAGCTGCTTTTCCAGTTACATACATGTATATAACTGCACTTCCACTTTGTCACATTCAGTATTAGTAGTGATAGCCAAACGGCACCACACAAAGAATCACAAGATTCTTCACAGCAGCAGCATTTCCCATAGACTACTATTTAACAGTTACTGTAGGCATTACACTAATCACTTTAAAAGTGATTTGCATACACCTATGGCCTGGAGAGGTAGTAGTTGAAGAAAGGTTCCTTGCTCAGTCTAGAATGGTAATGTTGTTGTGGTTTGATGTAAAGACTTCACAAAAAGCATTGTTGTGAGAATAGGAATGATACGGCCTGTCTGGATCCACACAGGAAACAGGTACTACGTATCTACACATGCAGTCAAAACTTACCAAGGAGCAGACCGAGGGGAGAGACGTCCGTGTGGCCAGCCATCTCCTAACTGATGGTCTGAGATGTCAGAGGGTCACACAAAATACGCAACATAACTTCCTCCCTCAACACACAAACAGAACATAGGAGGCGGAGGGATAAAGGGGAAAGGAACGCTGGCCCTTTAAGAAGAAGACAACTAAGAGGGCCAGTGGTTAGAGTTTGACTGAGTGACTGCTTACGTTTGGTAAACGTCATGCTTCATGATGTGTCCCATTTCAGTTCTTTTTTGTTCTTAATTTACATTCATTTTAATGCCATCTTTAGGTCCAAACATACAGCTTGACAGTGATGGGAAAAGCAAACACTTAACCACATGTGTAGTCAGCTAAAGATCATTCCAGAACCATTGACAGATAGCCTGGTAAACCCGCCCCTTGTACTTCATTTCATTTTGTACAGAGGGTCTGGACCGGAATCTCTTGAGGGTCATTTAGCAAGTCCCAGCAAGACCGATCCAATCAGTGAACAAAAGGTGTGTTCGTTAGCCGTGATGTTGACCTTGTGTGCTACATTTGAATTGTAGTGCGTAGGTAAGATAATTGCATACGTGACGACTAGGCGTTAGCGATTGGGTAAAGGCAGGCACTTTTTTTAAACTTCAGCAGAGTCCACACCTCCAACAAATCATTTCTGACGGTCTCTGTTCCACATATGCAGGTAAAGCGGCCTTCCAAAGGCAGGTTGAATAATTGACACATGCAGCTAGCTCATGCTCCTGAGAGACGAGGCATTGAAATGCCTTCTACTGCTGGGCCCAGATGAAAGACATAACTATGATGCTTTGGTGGGGCATCTGAACAGGCATTGTTGGGCTGTGTGCACAGCCTGGCGTCCTTAAAAATGCTCTCAGCAGTAGACACACACTGTCTGGGGATCCCATGCAGGTCTTAGCCAAAGACATACAGAGCCTCACATGGCAGAGCCTAACACTAACCCTGATGTGCAGAGTGAGTTGGCAGGACATCAGTGTATTAGAACACTGTCTAAGTGGCAACATTCCAGGCTTAACAAGTGCAATCACAGATGGCAACCTGGCCCCCCCTACTGGGCAGACACACACACACACGCACACACAGACAGGCACACATACAGACACACACAGAAGGACAGGATCGTTGCATTACCTGGTTGATCCCTCCGGGGACCAGGTAGTTAAAAGTGGTAATTTTTGTGTTTGCCAAAACATTTTGTGTAAAAAATATTAATTTGTGTGTCAATCCAAACAGTTCAAGTAAGATGCAATAGCATCATCTGCTCTTTTGGCCCTGGGTCATTTTATCGCAGTTCAATAGAAAAGTTATGTTTTTTTTTTTTCATTTTTAATTTCTTTATGTTGGACTCGTGCAACTTGTGTACCACTTGTATCACTCGACATACTATTTAATCAGGTCAAGTGCATGGCAGCTTAGGCTCCATTTTAAATATAGCCTTAAAACCCACCAGAGGTGAACCACTGAGACAGTCACTAAAGTCAAGCGCAAGGGAGGATGTGGGTTGTGTTTCCATTGTCTTCTGGGTTTTTTTGGTGCCTTGAAAAGATGCACCCGTTTCCCAGAAATACCACTAACATTTTAGACACCTTCATTAAGATCTTCATCTCCATCATGTTATCTTTCTTATTTGTTTGTGTTTTTTTTTTTTTGTCTGGGTAGGCAATATGAAGCTCAGTTTCCAATATCTACTATGCTGTAAGTACCCAGCAAATGCATCTTCTTTTTCGAATCGATATCCCGATGTTTAAATGTTGTTCATAGTCACCTGTAATTTATATGATCATAGGTAATGAAATGATAGATGATGCATACACATTCCATGAAAAGTGTCCCGGTAAGCCTATACAAGTACAACAGGCCTTTTGTTCTTTAAGCTTCTGCAAATACAGAAACACATTAACAGAAGGGTTTCATGTCTACCAGTACCGGCTTCATTTTGATAGCGATCATGGAAATGTAAGGAACTAAAGAAACACAGATGAATTAAAGTTGATACTGTGTGTTCCTACCACCTTAATTTATGAATGCATCCCTCATATTAATAGGGAAAGGAGTGAAATGGTTGTGAAAGGTTTTATTTCTGACTAGGTGGAATCATGGCCAGAGTAACTCACCAAGTGTCTTCTATCACTGTTTTAGGGCTCGGTTTTCAATTCTTGCTGATTTGTGCTCGAGGTAAGAAAATGTCTCTTCCAACTTTCATCATTAGCCTTGCCTAGACATTTATGCATGGAAGCATAAAGGTCTAGGCAATTAATAGTTCCACTGCTCCAGGGACTGTAACTGAAACCCTGTAAATAACTGCTCTGGATAAGAGTTTTTTTAAATGGAATGGGTTAATTAATTGGGGCAGTGTTGGCCTGTTAAGGTATCGGATCTGTGTGACTGCAGCATTGCAGGTCCTAATCCCAGATTGCCAGTAGTGCCTCTGAGGTGCCCTGAGCATGGTACCGTCCCCACACACTGCTCCCCAGGTGCCTCTGTCATGGCTGCCCCCTGCTCACGTGTGTGATGGGTTAAATGCAAAAGCTGAATTTCGTTGTGGGCTGTGTGATTGCAATGGCCAATGGGACTGACTTGTACTTTTTTTCACTTTCATATTTTATTGCTCATGTTCACAGTCTTACCAAAAGCCAGCGTCAGCATGCAGCCAGAGAGCCCCGTGTTCACTGGGGAGGTGGTCACTTTTACCTGTGCGGTGAAATACTACATTGGCTGGCATTACAAGTGGTTCAGGAGGAACATCAGGGTGGAGTTGTCTCCCTCTGAGCGATACAGCAAAAGTGGGAATGTTTTCATTATCAGGGGTGCTGCTGGGGAGGACAGCGCCCTTTACTGGTGCTACACACACACACACACACACACACACACAGCACTCTTGTATTACTAAGAGAAACTCCACTGATGCACTTGCACTCTCTTTACAGCTCTGCCCAAATCTACACTGACTGTAGTGCCCCAGAGTCCTGTGTTCACTGGAGAGACAGTCACTATGACGTGTGTGATAGAGTCTCTCAGTGGCTGGACATATCAGTGGTATAAGGGGTCGAGTGTCAGTCCAATATTTCAATCTGTGGAAAACACGTTTATCATTCTTGGATTGAATGAGTTTCATGGAGGACAGTACTGGTGTAAAGGAGAGAGAAGCCACAGACATCTATCTACATACAACAGCAACAGCATTCACCTGAGTGTGCAAGGTAATCAACTGAAAAAATATGCATATATAGTCACAGTATATTGACAGACATAATGTGTTTATTATTTACAGAACTTACATGTTTTATTTACACATTACATACCTTGTTTTGGGGGTTTGGAGCTTAAATACAGTTCACAGATTTCTATTTCGCATGCATATGAAATTTAGCCTGCATGAAAAAATTAGCTTTTACTAACTACTAGCTTTAGTAGTAGTTTTAGTAATAGTTTTAGTAATAGTTATAGTTTAGGCATTCGATCGCTGCAAATTACATATTTGTATTTATCCTAACCTCTTCCCCTGTCCCCTGATATTAGTACTGTAATGTATACAAGCCTAGAAAGACAGATAAGGACACAGCAAACTGCAGTAGATAGTTACAAATAAAATGACTGCATTACCAAGTAGAAAGGAAGTACTGTATTGACGACGTGCACCTATTAATAGCTTAACCACAGTTGGTGAAAGCAAGCAAAAAACCTCAGAAAGTAGACCTCTACACACAGAGAGTGGAGAACATGGCCCTCGGTCAACTGTTTCTACTGATTTGTAAGTACAACGTACACCATCTGTCTCATCTGTTTATTCATGAATCTGTCTGTCAGCGAGGACACTTATTCTTCTTAAGTAGTTATTTTGCTTCTGTTCACCAATTTTCTGTCTGATTAATTGCAAACAGCTGAGGAAATGAGTGGTGGCTACAATTTGGGTCAACGTTAAGTGTTGTGGGCTTTTTCGACGTGGGCGAAAATGTGTGGATAGAGTAAATTATTTAATGATAGCGCTATAGTTCACCTGATGGTGCCGTGTACAAATAGCTACACTAAATTAGCATCAAATGTATTCTTTGCATATATTTGCAATCCCATGTAAGCATCCAGGTGCAGTACAGTACCATGTCATTTGCCCTTGAATGGTTGTGCAAAGAGCCAGCGACAACTCTGTGCGTCTTGCCATGATTGTTTTAAAAAACTGAATGAAAACTTTGCAGACAGGTGTATTTGCTATGATGCAAGGGTCATTTGCGTCATTGTACAGGCCCAGCAATATGCGTGGCGTAATGTTACAGTGCCACTTGGCTACGCCTCCTCAACCCACCTTTTCAGAAGAGGGTTCAAAAACACGCCGTACGTTCACGTTGCCATCCCTGGTTAAATTAGCGTGTCGTACGGTGTCGCCACACCGTGTCGTGCAGTGTGAAAGCGCCTTTAGTGGAGCCTGATCAGCAGGGGGTCAGCGGGTGAGGAGCTGATAGCCCACACAATGGAGGATGGGTGGTGGCCGGGGATGGGTGATGGCCCATCACTGAAGGGCCAGCCTTTTGAACATACAGGATCTCAGTTACAGTCCCTGAGCAATGTGGGGTTAGATACCTTGCTCAAGGGCACTTTAGCCATGGATGAGGGTGCAGGAGATCACTACTTTTATTTTTTTATTTTTTATTTTATTCCCCCACCCCCATTCCTCCTACTGGAAAGGGAATCGAAACTGTGGCCCTCCGGTCCGAATACCAACTCTCCACAGCTGCCCACTCTTCAAGCTGCACCACAGAAAATATAATTTTAGTGGCCTCATAACATCAGCTGCTTTTGGGCATGTAATGGTGTTACAGCGATTGTTCGTGGATTGTTCTGAGTGTGTTAATGAGTGTGAGTTTGCAAACGATGGGGTGAATGTATGCAGAAACAGATTCTGAGAAAATGCTACATATCCTCTCTTCAACGGAACTGCAGGCCAGAGTGGGAGAATCACAAAAATCAGCCTTCCAACTTCCCCTGACATCACTGACCAACCACAAGACAGACAGGGACATACATCTCATTGTCCAGCAGAGGGCAGTAATGGTTAAACCTATTCAATTAAACAACCACAAAGACGTTATCACTTCCTCCTTCAAAGATGTCTCAGTGATGTATTGCCTTTTACTGGACCACTGCAGAATGGGATGGGGCTTATTAGGGATAACAAAAGTAACATTTGATCATTATTTGAGACTACTTTATGTCAGCTGTCTTTATGTAACTGTGTAAATGCCTTCCTGTGCATTCAAGCAGCAACATCAACATATACTGTGCTGAGGACACTGTTATGATATGAATGACCACATCCTAATAGTGATGCCACTTCTCCCAGTTTTACCTGTTTTTAATGGTCTGTCCCCAGGGAAAAAAATATTCTCCCGGGAAACTGACACCCAAGTCGCTGCTTATATGCAAAGAGTTTGATTGGGTTGCTGAAATGTCTCGTGTCTTTGTCAGACATAGGTGGCAAGGCTACATGCTAAACAAATAAAAATTATTCTAATAGAGATTGGTAATGATGTATTCACAACATGCAATTAAAATGTCTTTGTTTAGAGTGATATCATATTTAGAGGATGTTGCAGTGGTGAAATGTCCACCCTCCTGCTGAAGCAACAGTACAGTACATCACCACTTCTTCAAAATGGATTTCCAAGAAGCACTGTGTGTTTCCAGTATCAGGATGCAGACACACAATCATGTCCAATGGCCACTTCAGCCAGGCAAGTGTAACACAAAATTTCAAAACATTTCCACAGAGGCGACATTACACAATAACACACTCGTAACCAGACCAAAAATGGCAGACCATGTTTTTAATGAATTATAATTGGTGTGAAATCTGATTGTGTGTCCCTGCTCTACCGCATCTCTTCCATGACGTCAGACAGTCAGTGGCAGCAGTAGTGGGGGTTGTTGGACATGAGAGGAGCTAAGACACAGTTGATGGATCATGTGACCATAGTGTTCTGACCACATGAGAGAGATGGTGTGAAAATAAGACTGAGGCCTCTGCCAGCGCCTCTCTTCTCACGCTACCAAATGTCAGTTGAAAAAAGTCAGACGCAAAACTGAGAACTGAGAACGGCAAACTCTGTTTAAAGCTGTGGCGTTAGCTGCTGTGTTCCAAAGACAGCAGTGGCTGGAGTAAACTAATAGAAACGGGTGACACATCTTTTTAATTACACCCGCGCGCACAGAGCGATGCAGGTGTATTGCAATCGCAGGTGTCTGTCTGTTTGTCTGTCTGTCCATCAGTTTGGATCAAACTTGGTAGGTAGGTTGGGATTGGGTCAGGACCTGTGCTATTGATTTTTTTTGGAATTGGTCCAAGGTCATGTTCACAGGCCAAGGTCAAGGTTTTGGCCTCATACTAAGTGCATGGTGACACAGGTGTAGCACCTCTCTGAGTGCCTATCTGGTTTCCATTAATTCCATGACGTCAGACAGTCAGTGGCAGCAGTAGTGGGGGTTGCTGGACATGAGAGGAGCTAAGACACAGTTGATGGATCATGTGACCATAGTGTTCTGACCACATGAGAGAGATGGTGTGAAAATAAGACTGAGGCCTCTGCCAGCGCCTCTCTTCTCACGCTACCAAATGTCAGTTGAAAAGAGTCAGACGTAAGACTGAGAACGGCAAACTCAGTTTAAAGCTGTGGCATTAGCTGTTGTGTTCCAAAGACAGCAGTGGCTGGATTAAACTAATAAGATCGGGTGTGAGGTGTGACTGTTTCAGAAATCTTTTTAATTTCTATTAATTCCTTGATGTCAGACAGTCAGTGGCAGTTGTGGGGGTTGCAAGCACCTAAGGCAGTTGACAGTTGATGGGCCATGTGACCATAGTGTGCTGACGACATGACAGAGATGGTGTGAAATGAAGGCTGTGGCCTCCACAAGTGGCTCTCTTCTCACGCTACCAAATGACAGTTTAAAATAATCAAAAGTAAGAATGAGAACTGCATCCTCTTTTAAAAAGTGTGCTGTGAGTTAATGTCAAAATTAGATTTACAATGGGGTAATGTCTCTTTTACACTGAACAAACAAAGTCACAACACAATATCTACACAAAACATGACCACAGAAACAATACTACACACATACTGTATATACCACACAACATATCTACACAAACATAGCCACACACAATACTACACAAAATATAACCACAATCACATAAAAAACACATATGCAAGAGTGAATTAAGGCAAGACCATACAGAAGAACAATTGTATGCTTATACAGGCAGGGCATCTATTAATAGTGTAACCACAGAGAGATACACCAACATGCAGTAACTCAGAAAGAGGATGTGATGCAGAGAAGCAGAGAGGACAGCATGGGGCCAAGACTACTTTTTCTGCTGCTCTGTAAGTCTGACAAACATTGTTTGTATATTTACATGCATGAACCATAGATGTAGTAACATAATGCTCAAACCTATACATACAGTACAGTGTACATGTAAAAGCTGTGAATCTGATTGTATGTTTAGTTGATGTTTTTTTACATTGTTAGTCGATATTTTTGCTCTGCACTGTAAGCCTGACAAGTCTAGTGTTTTATACCTATTATCTATGCACATAAGGCAATGACGTAAACCATTGGTTGTTTATGTATACTTTAGACTGTACCTTATTATGTATTAAGTACTTAGTCCTTCTTTAGGGCTTATCTTGATAGAAGTTGCTGAGATGACGTTTTTGTAACTGATTGAGTTGACATGGCCAGTGTATATGTCAGTATCTGAATCACTCATCACCAGAAGTGTTGTGACATGGGTTTCTGCAACACATCTATCCTTCTAGTTTGTTTGTACTTGTGTTAAAACACACTGTGTGTGACATAGGTTACAAATCATCATGATGATCTGAGAGAAAGCAATCATCAAATTTTAAATATGGTCCCTCTGAAATCAGACCTACAGTACAGACACAGACTTGACTAGAGCCATTAAAAAGCTAACTAGAGTTTAACTGTTGTACATTGGTGGATTGTAGATTCATGGGTAATCTTTCTAGAGTTTGGGTTCATGGTTGTTGTTATGCGTTGATGGATTATAGATTTATGAGTAGTCTTTCTCAGTAGTGGCTGACTGACTTCCTTAAGCATACGGGACAGGGACAGGCTGCTAGCTGCAATCGTGTGATATGACGCAACCACGGTTCTGTCATCAGGAAGTATTGAAGCTGTGAGAATGTTTCGCCATTGGGCCAGCGTACATAAAAGGTGCAACTGTAAGCTGGGGCCATTTACAGATGGTACAGCATAACAAAGTGTGTAACAATATGTAACATTATGTACTTACACTGTACCTTAGGGGTAGAGTTAGTGTTATGTATGCACAGGTTAATTACGTAATATTACATGTTGTTACATATAAAAAAGGATAAAAAAACACTAAAAAATGAACCGTAAAATAAAGTGTGACTCACTGCCAACTGCTAAGGGAATGAGTTGAGTATACAATTTTACAGTCTGTCTGCAAGTTAGGTTAGAGAACACTGCATCCATGTATTTGTTGTGTCCACATACTGATTGCATTGAGTGCTGTCGTACTGGGATGAACCAGATTAGTAACAGTACAGCCTTATGCTCCTTACTGTGTGTGTGTGTGTGTGTGTGTGTGTGTGTGTGTGTGTGTTTTCTGTGCAAGCTGTTTGGCAACTGTTCACTATGGAAGATTGAAATCTATATTTTGTCTCATTCCCCCCCTGTATAAGCAGTCATATGTGATGACATCATCTTTGGATCCCCAGAAGGTGACTAGAGTCTTTGATCCTTTTTTTCTTTTACTGTGTACTCCCTTTCGTATGTATACTTTTGCTTATTATGGCTCTTTGGGTGTTTGGGTTTCCAGCACCATATTTTGTTCTTCTGGTGCTTGGTGTTGGTGCACTGTTTTTGTTTGTTTGTTTGTATGTTTGTTTGGTTGTCTGGCTACATTTTGTTGAGATTTTTTTTTCTACAGACAGGACCAAAGCTGTTCTGACCCTGGAACCCAACTGGACCCCGATCTTTACTGGAGAGGCTGTCTCACTCACGTGTAGCACAGAGGGGGAGCATGGTAACACATATTACCGATGGGAGAAGACTGAAACAGACAGTGACAGAGCTCATGAAATACGTGGCTGGGAACTGAATAAAATGTATAACATCAGCAAGGCAACAGAGACTGACAGTGGAAGCTACACCTGTATAACAGCTCCTCCTGCTTCACGCAGTAACCCAGTCAGCCTGACTGTGGCAGGTAGGATTGTTGTGTGATAAAAATAGTGTTTCAAATCTCTGTGTTTCTACAACAGCCACTCCTTTTTACTGGTCAACCCTATTAGTTTGTGATTCGTGTATACTCAGACAATTGATAGGACACTTGTTTTTATTTTCAAATGATAGCTAAGTTGATTATCATTATTATTGTTGTTGTTGTTGTTGCCATTAATGTTATTATTATTATTAAAATTATATTACATGTATACATATATTATATTATTATAATTTTCTTAAACCCTTATTTATAACTTTGTTTTTCAGCTTTAAGGCTTTAATTTAACTGATATCTCACTGAATGTTGTCTACTTATCTTTACATTTATTCAGCTAAGCCTGCACCCACAGCACACATACAATCACCTGAGGCTCCCTTCTACCCTGGTGACAAGGTTACTCTCAGCTGTGACATAGCAGAGCAGGCAACCTGGGCTCAGTATTTCTGGTACAGAGATCTTGTCCTGATTGGTAGTAATAGCAGAAGCATCACCATCTCTCTGCCTAATGATGCTGTTCAGTATGCTTGTTCAGCACAGAGAGGAAACCCACCATATTCATCCCATTGGAGTCCTAATGTAGAGATTTCATACGAAGGTGAGATTGCCACCGTGAATATTACAACATAGACGTATAAGTATTCTACAAAATTTGTGGTGTAAGCATCTCCTATCATTCCTCACAGCCCTCCCTACAGCTACACTGACTGTAGTCCCCCAGAGTGCTGTGTTCACTGGAGAGAGAGCAACCCTGAAGTGTGACATGGGGTCTGAGAGTGGCTGGAGATACAGGTGGTATAACGTTGACAGTGAGATAACAGTGACTGGAGCTCCTACTTACAGCACAGATGGTAATACTTTAACGATCCAAAAGGCACAGTTGTCTCATCAGGGCACCTACAAGTGTGAGGGACACAGAGATGGCCGACCCTCGCGCTCAACTACAAGCAATCCTGTTTCCCTCAACATAATGGGTGAGTTTGAGTGCTGCCTTTGTTGTGTGTAAATGTGAAGCACTGAGCACCATCATGGTAAACAGATTACCTCATCTGAATATTTGAACATTTCTGCTTAATTTCCTTGGAACAAAGCAGTTTATACTGTGCCCATTTCAAAATACAATGTATTTTTCAAAATAAAATCTAACAGGAAAGCCAACCCCACTGTCTCTTTTATCATCCTGACCAAACTGCCATTATAATGTTTTAATTAACTGATAATTTGCACCACATGCTGTTTTATTCTTTGCAGATTGCCCTACACCTAAAGTGACCATAATGTCACCTGAGGCTCCCTTGTACCCTGGTGACAAGGTTACTCTCAGCTGTGACATAGCAGAGCAGGCAACCTGGGCTCAGTATTTCTGGTACAGAGATCATGTCCTGATTGGTAATAATAGCAGAACTATCACCACCTCTCTCCCTAATGATGCTGGTCAGTATGCCTGTTCAGCAGAGAGAGGAAACCCACCATATCTATGCTATAGGAGTCCTAATGTAGAGATTTCTTACCGAGGTGAGATTGCCACAGTGCATATCACAACATACATGTAGAAGTATTCTACAAAAGTTTAGTATGCTGGACTACAAAATTTGTGGTGTAAGCATCTCCCATCATTCTTCACAGCCCTCCCTACAGCTACACTGACTGTAGTCCCCCAGATTGCTGTGTTCACTGGAGAGAGAGCAACCCTGAAGTGTGACATGGGGTCTGAGAGTGGCTGGAGATACAGGTGGTATAAGGATGACAGTGAGATAACAGTGACTGGAGCTCCTACTTACAGCACAGATGGTAATACTTTAACGATCCAAAAGGCACAGTTGTCTCATCAGGGCACCTACAAGTGTGAGGGACACAGAGATGGCCGGCCTTCGCGCTCAACTACAAGCAATCCTGTTTCCCTCAACATAATGGGTGAGTTTGAGTGCTGCCTTTGTTGTGTGTAAATTTGAAGCACTGAGAGCCATCATGGTAAACAGATTACCTCATCTGAATATTTGAACATTTTCCACTTTTTTTTTTGGTTGAAAATTCCAGTGTTATACAAAGAACAAAGCAGTTTATAGTATGCCCACTTCAAAATCACAATGTACTGATGACATCCAAAAATTCCAACAGGAAAGCCAACCCCACTGATCAGTTCAGACAGACCCTCACCAGTGTTCACAGGAAACACAGTTACCCTGAGATGTGACATGGGCCAGTCTACTGGATGGAGATTCTACTGGTACAGAGACACACAGACCTCTGATCCTGTGGCCCAGACTGGTGGAGACTCCTACAGCATCCGCTCTGTTGGAGTCTCTGATGGAGGACAGTACTGGTGCAGAGCTGGGAGAGGAGACCCAGCCTATATTACCAAATACAGCAATGCAGCATGGGTCAATGTCACTGGTGAGATTTTTTTAATGATTTAGTGTAATTCTGACATTGGGAAACTTTGCAGTTGTATTTACAGTGATTGATATTTTTGTGCAGACAGCCCCATAGCAGTTATGACCCTTCTAAGCAATTGGACAGACATCTTCAGTGGAGAGACGGTCACCCTCCGATGTGGCATACAGGGCGACCAACACGGTGACTGGAGGTACAGCTTGTATAGGGATGGACATGAAATATACCAATGGTGGTCAGCGTCAGAATACAAAATCATTTTGTCCAAAAGTGGTAACTACAGCTGCAGAGGAACACACAGAAGAAATTCACAGACATCACAGACCAGTGAGCCTCTCATAGTACTGGGTGAGTAAATGACAGAAAAAACACCTTTACCAAAGTAAATTGGCCATGCAAACTATGTGCACAACTTTGTGAAGAAAAATCACATTACATACATTAAAGTAGCAATTTTATATGCATATATACATGTAATTGCTGATTTGATTTGTGATTGGTAGCACATCATTAAAACAATCATTTCTCATCCTTTTTAAATTAAAAAATGAATTCATGAAACAGAAAAGCCACGTCCAGTTCTTAGAGGACCTCCACAGAGCTGGCTGACTGAAGGAGACTCAGTGACTCTGAGCTGTGAGGTTAGTGGCTCCTCTACAGGCTGGATATTCCACTGGTACAAGACTGCCCCCTACAGGTCTGGGTTGGAACATGTGTATAATAAAAGCATAAGATATTATGTAGAGCTTCTGTCAGACAGCAGCAGAGGAGCTGGAGGCTCCTACACTCTCAGCCCTGCTGCTCTCAGACACACAGGGGTTTATGTGTGCAGAGCAGAGAGAGGAGAGACAGCCTATCAGACAGAGTTCAGCCAACCTCAGCTTCTCTGGCTCACAGGTAAAATAACCTCTTCACAACTAATCATTTGTTTTAAAGTGAGCTCTGTTATTTTCTGTCTCACGTGCATTTCCTACTATTTTTTAGGTCCTTCTCCTCCATCCGTTCTGGTTGTTGTCCCTAATAAAACTCAACATTTTGAAGGGGAGTCTCTTTCCCTGAGCTGTGAGGAGATTGTGAATTCATCTGGATGGAGACTGAGATGGTTCTCAGAGTGGATGGAGTTTAACAGATGTCCCAACAGTATGACAGAAACAGGATCCTCCTGCAGCACCAGCTCAGCATTTCTATCAGTCAGTGGAGTTTACTGGTGTCAGTCTGAGTCTGGAGAGCAGAGTAATCCTGTCAACATCACAGTGCATGGTGAGTACACCTCCAGTAAAATTTTCCATTGTGACGTGTTGTTTGGAAGGACAATTATTTTTTCTACATATGCCTATGAAGTAGTCCCTGTTACTAGACGTCATTACACTTTACATTGCACATTACACTGTATCAATACACCAAGTTTGTGGTAAACAATCGTCATCAATGTTGTTTAGTTTTATTATGCTCATTATATAATTTGCTTTTATTGCTTTTATAAATGCTTTTATTTTGTAAAGCTATTTTAAGTTTTATTATATGATGATTTTGTACATCAAACAATAATTTGATTGAATACACATCTACTATACCCCAAAGTGGCTAGCACAGTGAAATTTAACTTGATCATAGTTAAACTTGATTATGACTGATCTGCATTTATGTTTTCAAACAAGTGTAATAAAACTTAAAGAAATAAAAGCTGATGATAAACAAAATAAAATAATATGTAAACAATAAGGTAATTTAAAAAGAAATCACTGAAAGTATTAAGTACAAAGCAACACACAAGGCAGTAGGAATCTTTAAGAAGAATAGTAATTTAAAAATAGATCTTTAAATTACTTTTATCTGGAATTAGAAGTGTGTTTATTGTTGATTATAAAACTAATATTTATAGTGAAGCCATTATATGATACCATACATCTGAACATCAGTGTCAGCAGGACTCCCCTATTACTCCTCCAGACAAACTGCTCTCCAAAGTGTCCCTGTTGCTGCCTGTGTTGCTGCATCTGCATGCTGGCAACTATACTGCTACATTTCACTGAGGAACTACACTGCTAGGAAACTGGCTGGTTGCTTTGTTTCATATAAGCTTGTGTATTTTACCAAACCTTACCAAGCACATAAAGTATATTGTAAAAGCAGCATGTCCCACAAGCGCATTGCAGTGACTTTGGGAAAGCAGAAGTAGCAATTAGGTGCATCTATTTTAGATTTAGTAGAAGTATTTGATATCTGGGTGTATTATTTTGACCTTATCCACTGCTATACAAATATACTGTTTTAACAAAGAACTGTTTCTGTCATGTTACTGTATTCTGTATAGCTGGTAATGTGATTCTGGAGAGTCCTGCCCACCCAGTGACTGAGGGAGATCCTCTGGCTCTGAGATGTAGATATCGCCGTCAGCCATCAAACATCAGTGCTGACTTCTATAGAGATGGGACACTCCTCCACACCTCCAGCACAGGAGAGATGACCATCCCTGCAGTCTCTAAGTCACATGAGGGCCTCTACAAGTGCAGGAACCCAAAGAAAGGAGAGTCACCAGAGAGCTGGATCACAGTAAGAGGTAATGTAATCAGATAGTCAAATCAGTATGTGCAACATAAGCTCATTCATGATAGATTCTAATGTAATTCAACCATGCTGTGTAGCTAAATGCATTTATTTCACACCAATGTCATTCAATTGTCTCATTAGTTTCTAAAACGCATGCTGTGTCTGCTGACCTGATAACTGTGGGCGCAGTTGTTGGAGTGATAGTCATCTTTGCGCTGGGCACAATACTGCTATTGATGTATTGCTACAAAAAACGCAAAGGTAACGTCTCTCTTATTCTCTCAGAAATTAGATGTATGCTCTAGTCCTGTTGAACTTGGCTAAAATGTTGCTTTTCATTTCTTAACTTACAGGAGGCACTCGTACACAAACACCACTTCCGTAAGTGTGTACTTATCCATCACTAAATCACTAAAAAACTTTCCAATGAATATTTAGTATTTCGTTTGTTTACTCTGTCAGCTGCACTACACTGGCTGGACTTTTGTCATTGGTTTATAGTGACACTGCAGCTCTTTTTCGCCCCCTAGTGGCCCACAAGGGTTCAACACTAATCAGAATCCAGACCAGGGCCAGCATGGATACCAAGCATTACCTGCTGGTTAGTTTTTAAGTGTGTGTATGTGTGTATCAGATATGTTTGTGTTCACACATTTACAATTTTGCAACACTATTTATAAAAGTGCATCATAAAAATTAATTTAATGAAACACTTTTCCCTGTAGGGACAGTAAATGTCTATGACACCATAAATACAGCGGAGCAGAATGTGGAAGGTAAAGTGCCCTTGTCTCAGTCAAACTGTTCGGATTAGACATGTGTTGCAATCATTCTATGTAGATGTAGATTAAAGTAGTATTAAGTATTAGTAAGTATTAGAAGTAGATATTGTTGTCTAGATATTCTTACTATAGGGAGCTAAGGGAGAGCATTACACTGGTATATAGATACTGAAAACCTTAGGCCTAACTGTGTTCTCCATTAGATGGTGCAACAGCTGGACTGGGTGATGTGACTTACGCAACCATTGATCAGAACAGCAGAGAGAAACCCAAAAAGAGAAAAAGTAAAGTTGTATTTTTTAAAATTACACAATATCCATAGTAAAAATGAATAAGGTAAATATAAAGATGCCTGTGCTAATATTTCTTTTCTGTCTGTCTACGAAAGATAGGGGTAAACCAGAGCCAGGTGTAGTTTACTCAGAACTGCAGCCAGTAAAGACCACAGGTAACATAAGTACCATCTTTCATTTCACATAACTGTCCCAAAAGCCATTCATTTATATTAACTGGATGTGTGTAAAAAAGGTGTTTGAGTAGAGATAATACCCTAGCATGGAGCCCTAAAGAGCTCAAGTGAGCTTTTTATTTACAGTATGAAGTTACTATGTACTTAGACTTATAATTATACCATGCTGGGTGGCTAGAGTTACCAGTATGTCTTTGTGTGCCATACGTAAGCAACGGTAAACCCTTACTAGATCCATGTTAAAATGTAACAGTAACAGTGTTCCCATTAAATTATGACCAATTTTAAGTAAATAGTGCTACACATCATGCTCACGATTTTTTCCATATATAGTGAGCATGTTAAATTTCGGCCATATTTAAGTCATTGGTGCTCACAAATTTGAATGACATTGTACTCTGATACTGATTTTCAGTAACATTGGCAAGTTGTATTAATTGTGGCTAGGCTTTAGTAATCTATGCTCACAATGTGAGCACAAACATACCTAAAAAATTCACTTGAGCTTTCCAGGGCTCCGTACAGTCATCTACAGTAATACACTCAGGAACTGCAATGTTGTCTACAGGAGAACGTGAAGATGGGCAGGGTGATATCACTTATGCGCAGGTTACAGCTAAAATGAAAAAGGGTGCTAAAGGTAGGTCTGTTTGCCTCTCACCCCCTTGTCTGGTTAAACTTGTTTTATCTAGTTAATTTTTCAAATATACCACAGTGTTCCTTTCATCCCTGAACTCCAACTCTTGCGCTCTCTCTCTCTCTCTCTCTCTCTCTCTCTAGCCAAACGCAAGGAGCCCAAAGTGGATGATGTGTACTCTGAAGTCAAATGTTCCAACACCACTGGTGAGAGCATCATTACTGCTAATAACATGTCATTACACCTTTAAATTATGGCAATGTCTGAAGATTTGCAGATACGCAACTCCCAAAGACAACATGGACCAACTCAAGATGACCCTGAAGAAACAAGAAACAAATGCCAGGGACTGTAGGCCTAGTACAGATAGTGAACACAATGGCAGATTCAGAAACAGATCGTAACTCAAATTGTTATGTTAATGTTAACCAGATGATACAAAAACATGAAGTTGCTGGGCACAAAGGCAAACACTCAAAAGTCCAAACAAATCAAGCAGTAAGGCAGAAGGCAGAAGTCAGAAGGCAGAAGGCAGGTGTACAAGCAGAGCTCAGGCAAAATCCTGTGCCCAAAAACAGGCAGACAGATAAGATACTGTACAGTGGGGCAGGAAAACGTCTGAGCAAGAAGTCCAAGGGCGAGGCAAACTCACATGGAAAAACCAGGCCTGGGTCAGCAACAGGTGAAAATGTTCAGGCAGAGGTACCAAGGCAGCAGGAAAAGTCAAAAGCCAAAAAATCAGGCACGAGTCAAAACGTTAGTTAGTGAGAACCAACAACCAACCATGATTATTTCTGGACCAATGACCTTGCCTGCTATCTTGCTACCTCTGCCTGGAAGTTTTCAACTGTTGCTGACCTGATAGCATGAGCAGGAGTAGCAAGAGTCTTATTTAAGCAGGACGAGAATCTTGCAGAGATTGTGAAGGCACTTTCACATTGCATGCGGTAGCTGCACCACTCTACGCTGAACCCCCGTGGTTTCGATCGTTTCCCCAGCGCCAGAGCAGTTTGCCGCTGCCGCAGAACAGTGCAGAAAGTGTGGTGTTTCCACGCACATGACCACACCTCTGCCATGCTACCACTTGCCGTGGCCAAAGTTCAACTTGGCTGTGATAGCAAAAGCACTGACAACAAACCATGTGACGTTAAAAATGCACAGGCCGAAACCTAAAAAATGAAACAATAAACACAGGTAAAGAATCCTGACAGAAAAATAATATGACACTCTGCTAAGAAAAATAAAATGCATTCATTTATACTTTGCAGGTTTCTGAGGACCTGCAGTAGAACCCCTTCTTGTGGAAATCACTGAACCGACTGAAAGAAAATATCAAGATAGTTAAGATTGTTTTGCCTCTCATATTGTACTTACTGTAGATGGCCATTATGGATATGTTGCAAAGATATATGAGAAAGTGTATAAATCAGGATTATGGAAGATGGGTGTCATAGCATAACATGTGTGACTGCTTTTTTATTAATCGGGTGAATATGCAGCCATTTTAGGATCTATCTATCTATCTATCTATCTATCTATCTATCTATCTATCTATCTATCTATCTATCTATCTATCTTAGATGATTGATTCAGAGTCGTTATCAGGAGTGTTTTTTTTTGTAAATAATGTCATGGTTGGTTAATACTTCATAACATGTTAATTATGTTTAAAACAATGTTTTCATTTTTATGTGTGACTTTTTATTGTTAGAAACAAAGTTTGGTTTGCTTGTTGCTTAAGTTGATATGTCTTTAAGGATATGTGACACAAAACAGGGCATGACTTTTTCACATTAAGTAATTTACTTCTAGCTTGACAAACATAGCTTTTTTTATATTTCGTAATTCATTATAGAGACAGTTTTTTCAGGAGAAGTATCGAGACAGCTATTCATGTTATCAACAGCATTTTATCTATACTTGCACTTGCCAATCTCCATATTAGTCAGCTGTCAATAAACAACATTTTTAATGCTCTCATTGTCATTCAGTCTCAGTCCTTCAAAAACTGGTTCGTATTGTCATGTACTGTAACGTCTGAAAGAAAATATAATATAAGAAAGTCTATTATCGGAAAGGAGATGAGAGACATTTGAATGTGAAAGTTGACTTATTAGATTAACCCTCTAGGCGCCATTGTCGACTTAAGTCGACAAGATGCCGCACTGAATAAAACGGTCGATTTTGTCAAATAGGGTGTCAAATTTGGTTTGAACTCCCTTCCACTAGGTGGTAGACATGTCACACTACGTCCCTGACTCAGAATTACGTTATGTTTCTATACAAAATAGTCGAGCTACAGCATGTTGAATCAGTGTGAGCAAAAGCGAAGCTAGTTTGCATGCGAGCTATATAATTAGAGCGATATTGTCAACGTCAGCGAGTGTTTGCCTTCGTTTTTCGTCTAATTTCATTAAAGAAGTTTATCTGCAATGAAGTGTTGGGTCTTCTATTCGCAGACCCTTATTCTGAAGGCGAATATCTGCCTCCAGAAGATGACGGTGATGCGTTTAGCGACGACGCTTCAGATGCGTCCCTGCCTTGCAGTGATGCAGCTGGACAAAGTGATTATTTAGCCCTACACCAAGCACAATCTTTGGATCATTTGGCCAAAGTAGATACTCATTTGCTCAATGTCAGCGATGGGAACAGTGTTTCATGGGGTGGGAATGTTTATCAGGGAGTAAGCAGGCGTGTTAGTAGTGTGGGGAACGAGGCTAGAAGTGAAGTCGGGGTCCAGTGTTTTTACTGCGCTAGCCATGTAGCTAATTTGTTTTCCGACTGTACCTTTCCCTAATCGCGGAGACAGTAACGTGGTGGAGACGTTGTCTAATGCCACTGGGTATGTTAGACGAGGTCAAAGTGTTTCTAGGAGAGCTAGGGGACAACGTAGAAGCAGGGTGAGGAGACGCAGTGAGAGTCCTACCCATGAAAATTCCTCTCCTCTCCTCTCCACTCTCCACTCGGCACAAGTGCGCAGCAGATCTGCGCGTGCTGCTCGCAGCAGGAACAGAGGCGGTGTGGCACGGGGCAGAGGAGCTAATATGCTCGTTAGTTTATCTAGGCAAGATGATGGGAATGCCGGTGTATTGTCACACCTGCTTTGAGTTGATCAATGAGGAGAGGTATCAAAATTGTCTCACGCCCTTTGATCAGCCAATTGGATATCTCCAATGCCAATTCGCCCCTAGATTTTCTGTCACTCTTTCTCTGATGATTTCTGGAATGTTCTTACAAATCTTTCAAATGTTACAAATGAGACAAAATCGCTTTGCCCATCAGTTTTTAGCCTTTGTCAGCTCAAAAAAAGCCCAACCAAAAAAACAAACAAACCTAAAAAAAAAAAAAACTACTAACGTTGTCTCTTGTCTCATCTTGTCATCTCACTCATGAGATTTTAAACTAAACAAGTCTTATGATATATGTATATATCGAATAACATATAAATGCCCCATATATGGAATCTGAGTGCCTCTGTAATAAATGGAAAATCTCTACAGCAAAAGGTCAGCCTACTGCTACATGCATTCGGTTTGGTTCTGCCATTTATTAGTAAAGATTTACACTGTTTGGTTGCTATTTACTATTTATCTGAGCATTCAGTATTGTGCAATATAGCATACACAAGGTACATACACATTTTTTGGGGGGAGGGAGTACTGCATTTTATCTTTCAAACGTGACAATTTATAAAAATTCTATAATCCAAGATGGCCGCCGCCATGTGACGTCATAATATGCAAATTAGATGGGTAAATTTAATCCCTACATAAACTTTGGATCATCCTTAATATTTCTCTAATTTACAGTAAGTCTCTATCTCTTATAA
>CM050200.1:11868209-11888209 GCA_027475355.1 Coilia nasus | reverse complement strand
AATATGTTTGTTACATGTCGCTATTGGTTATTTTGGTAGTTTCTTTTCATCATATGTTACATGCAACTTGTACCCCGTCCTGTATTTTTTTAGAAATGTGATTTGGCATTGTAGCAATGTGTAAATACAGCGTGGGTGTGCCTGAGTTTTACTGTATTTATCTATTCACACCCTACAGGTCTTCCTGAAGCTAAGCTGTTAGTTAATCCAGAGAGCCATGCGTTCACTGGAGAGACAGTCACTCTGAAGTGTGTGATAGACTCTCTCAGTGGCTGGACATATAAGTGGTACAGAAGTGCTGATGTTGTATCTGAAACTGAGGAAAACACCTTTACCATCAGAGCGGCGGCTTATTCAGATCAGGGCCAGTACTGGTGTTGGGGGAAGAGGACAGACAGACCCACAGCATCTACATCCAGTGGCATCATCTACCTTGTGGTGAAGGGTGAGTTAAGGCCAATTTAGTAGTCGAGACCACAAGTGTCGCTCCACATAAAATGACCTAAAAGAGACACAATTTCCATCTGCTAGAGTGTTACAGAGCTTGCTGTGTACAACGAAACATTTAAAAAGGCACCGAAGCTGTCACCTTCTCTCACTGGACAGCAACTCAAAGTTCTGCGCTCTGGAGCGTTGCTTAGATCCTGTGCAGCGTGCGGATGGGTTTATAGAAGTTTTAGATTTTCTAACAGATTTTTTTGTCGCCAGTGCAGAACTATGAAGTCCTCTTGCACTATGGCACCTGTCCACAACTTTATGTGTCCGTTGAGCCACACTTGTCCCCTGGGCTATCAATCTGTCTTTATAGTGGTGAGCGTATCTACTTTAAATCTCAGCTGTGAAAGCCTTGACACGAGTCTCCACAGTTTAGTTGCCTAAAAATGTTCAAAGCTCATTTCACATTTATTGAGCAAAAAAGTCAACTCTGTGTGCTTACAGTTCAAAGGTATGAATAATGCAGTGAGCATGCATGTAGAATATGTTCTGTACGTGTATACATGAATGCAACTTCACAGACATCGCTACCCTGTGCTGTACTCATTCATGGTATTCACAATGAGAATTCCAAATAGGGAAACAGTAAAAAAAGGGGAACAACGTCAGATGTCTTTCATTATGAAATGTTTATCATTGCAGATCTGCCTACTGTGAGGATAACTTTCTTGGAGCCAAGGAGCACTGTGTTCCCTGGAGAGACTGTCACTTTGAAGTGCGAGATTGCCACTTTAAACAGCTGGACCTATAAATGGTACAAAGACCTGAGTCCAGATCCAGTGTTGGAGTCTAAGGGAAACACCTTCACCATCGCAAGTGCTGCTGAGTCTGATGAGGGCCAGTACTGGTGTCAGGGGGAGAGGACAGGCAGACCCACAACATCAGAAAAGAGTAGATCAGTGGCTGTCAAAGTGAACGGTGAGCATCCTTGGTTTTCTATTCAGTTTGAAGGTACAGTTTTCTTATTGTGTCTGATTTTAATGTTCCCACTTTCAGCCACTTGGAGAAGGAGTGTGTGTGTGTGTGTGTGTGTGTGTGTGTGTGTGTGTGTGTGCGCATGTGAGTGTGTGCATGCAAGTGTGTGTGTGTGTGTGTGTGTGTGTGTGTGCGCGCGCATGCGAGTGTGTGCATGCAAGTGTGTGTGTGTGTGTGTGTCAAACAGAGGGAGAAAGAGACAGAGAGTGAGAAAGACAGAGAGAGACAGAGAGAGAGAGAGACAGTGAAAGGGATCGAGAGAGAGAGGGAAAGAGAGAGGGACAGAGAGAGACAGGGAAAGAGAGAGACAGAGTGAGTGTGAGAGAGAGAAAGACAGAGAGAGAGAGGGGGGGGGGGAGGGGGAGAGAGAGAGAGGGAAAGATAGAGACAGTGAGTGAGAGAGAGAGAAAGACAGAAAGACAGAAATAGAAAGACAGAGAGAGAGGGAGAGAGAGAGATAGAGAGAGAGACAGAGGGACAGAGAAAGAGAGAGGGGGAAAGAGATAGTGAGTGTGAGAGAGAGAGAGAAAGACAGAAAGACAGAAATAGAAAGACAGAGAGGGGGGAGAGAGGGGGGGAAGAGAGAGAGAGAGACAGAGAGAGAGGGGGGAGAGAGGGGGGAGAGGGAAAAAGAGAGCGAGAGGGAAAGAGAGAGAGAGAGCATATTCATATCTGAGGATTCATCTCTTTTAGAGTCCCCAGCTGAGCCGAAATTCTCTCTGCTGGGCCCGGTGCCACTTCTCACTGGCCAGTCCATCTCCCTGAGCTGTGAACTAGAATCTGATGGTTGGCTCTTCCACTATTACAAAACCACACCTGGCTCCCAGCCTCTTAGTGTGTCTGGCATCAACGTGTACAGCATCAGCTCTGTTAGAGTCTCTGATGGAGGACAGTACTGGTGCAGAGCTGGGAGAGGAGACCCAGTCTACTACACACAGTACAGCAATGCAGTATGGGTCAATGTCACTGGTGAGTATGTATGAATGCATGGGTGCACATATCCATACATTATGTCTGTAGATGTGTTTTTGTATTCCGTAAGTCTGTGCACATCTCCATCTGTCTTGTATATATGTAGGTTACAGTATGTTGTAGGTAGGTTATGTATGCTTGTATGTTTGTCTGTCTGTCTGCCTGCCTGTGTGTATGTATGTATGTATGTATGTATGTATGTATGTATGTATGTATGTATGTATGTATGTATTTATGTATGCATTTATGTTTCTATGTATGCATTTATGTTTGTATGATTATGTACATTTGTAACTTTTTTCAACTAATACTTAATGAATGTCTGTTCATATCACATTCCATCAGAGAGGCCGAAATCTGTGGTGACTCTGCAGTCTAATTGGACACAAGTCTTCAATGGGGAGGTAGTCACACTACGATGTGACATCCAGACAAAGGCAAGCCATGAATGGGAATACAGCTGGTACATAAATGGACATTCTGTGCATGGCAATCATCAGCTGTATGTACTCACTGTCAATCACGTAAACAAGAAAGACAGATACACATGCAGAGGAAGGCAGATAGGTGACCGATTGGAGTCGGACTCAAGTGAAGCTTTAACTTTGGATATGTTGGGTGAGTTATAATAATAATAATAATAATACTAATAATAATTAAAAAATAATAAATAGGAAAATAATAATAATGGTAATAATGTTTGTTTGCTCTGATATTTTAGATCTAGTGTCAAAAGTTGCTGATCTTAGCCACTTTACTTTGTATACCTTAAAAAAAAAACTGTAAACAGTGGAAAAAAGTTGGCAGCTGTTTCATCTTTGAAAAACTCAACCCCCCCCCATGACCTTGCTGTCCATAAGCTTACACAATGCTGGATGTTTTAGCAGAGAGACCGCAGGCAGTTCTAACAGGACCTCCACAGTCTTGGCTGACTGAAGGAGACTCAGTGACTCTGAGCTGTGTAGTTAACACAGGTGCCGCCACAGGTTGGAAATTCCTCTGGTACAAGACTGCCCCCTACAGGTCTGACCTGCCACATATCACCAGTAAAAATACAGACTACTATTTACAGCTTCTGTCAGACAGCAGCAGAGGAGCTGAAGGCTCCTACACTCTCAGCCCTGCTGCTCTCAGACACACAGGGGTTTATGTGTGCAGAGCAGAGAGAGGAGAGACAGCCTATCAGACAGAGTTCAGCCAACCTCTGCCACTTTTTATCACAGGTAAGGCATAAGCGTGCACCTTGTGTAACTATTTACAATGCACTGTGGGGCATTTGACACAAACACTAACTTATTTTTCGGACCTGTTTCCCAAGGTCTCTCTTCAGCCAGCATGGTCATCAGACCCAGCAGATCGCAGCACTTCACAGCAAATCGTCTGTCCATAAGCTGTGAGGTCCAAGGCAACACCACTGCCTGGGCCCTGAGGTGGTTCACAAAGAAACCGGAAACACCCAACTGTCCCTCTTCATGGAAACCTACACTCAGACCTGGCTGTACTACTGAGCACCTGTCCACGCTTGACAGTGGAGCATACTGGTGTCAGTCGGACACTAACGAGAAAAGTCAGGCCATCAACATAACTGTTCACAGTAAGAAGTCACATTTGTGTAATTTCTGTGAGTTGCATTTAAGTAAGGGATAGTATTTGGTGCGAAAGTCTGCTTTGCGTTGGGGTACTGCCTTAATTACTTAGTAAGTAATTCAAATTTATTTATGAAGCACATTTAAATACAGTTTGCACTGTCCACAGTGCTGTACAAGACACAATAAACGGATTAAGAAAAAAAAAATCTGAAAACAGACACAAATTACCACATATGGAGCAAAGGTACAGACACAGACACATACAGAAGTAAATAAAATAAAAAAATAAAAAGAATAATAAAAAAATATATAATTATTATAACCAACAGGTTAAATAAAATTAAAAAATTCAAATATTCATAAAATAATCAATCAAATTAAATCAATCATAAAGAGGTATGCACTTGGTCAGGGATGGTTCTGTGATGTCAGTTGCCTGCTTGCCACCTCATTTGCACAGCTTTCTACTGCTATTCACAACACATATATAATAAATAATCTATTGATTTAAAACCATTTCATGATTTGGAAAAGTAAACTGATTAATCCTGCCTAAGTATAAGTATAAGTACAAGAATAAGTATAAGATTCCCTTTATTGTCACTGGTATTAGCCATCAACCCATCCACATACAGCTACTACTCGGAAAATTAGAATATCCTGAAAAAGTGCATGCATTTCTGTAACTCAACTTTAAAGGTAAAATGTTTAAAGGCTCAGGACCCTTTTGCAAGTGTTTTGCATTACTTACCTGATTAGTGCATGACACTTTGAGCCTACAATACTGAAGTATTTCACAGTATTGTAATTTTTTTTTTGAGTTTTTGGGTTTGAGGTTTAAGCTGTAAATCATGATCAGCAAAATAACCACAAAAAAGCTTGAGATATCTCACTTTGCATGTAATGAATCTATAAAATGTATTGGTTTCCGAGTAGTACCTGTAGATGCAAACATACATGATTTGACAAGGGGGTAGGCAGGCTGCCCCCTGCTCACGTGTGTGTTAAAAGCAGAGGTTGAATTTCATTTTGTGCACTGTGTGCTGTGATGTACTGTGTGGTGACAATGACCAGTGGGACTGACTTTCACTTTCACGACTCTCATATAATGGCAACCACCCATTGCTCAGTTCGGCAGTGAACATTCATGGTGGTTGATGAGGAACCCATTTACTTTAAATCTCTTTAGGGGCATTGGATAAAGAGTCCTATATAAAAGCTTTGTATTATTGTTGTTGTACCAGACTTCATTTCATTTTGTACAGAGGGTCTGGACTGGAATGTCTTAAGGGTCATTTAGTCGGCCCCAGCAAGACCGATCCAATCAGCGAACAGAGGGTGTGTTCATTAGCGGTGATGCTGACCTTGTGTGCTGCATTTCAATTGTAGTGCGTAGATAGATAATTGCATATGTGACGACCAGGCGTTAGCGATTGGGTAAAGACAGAGGCTTGTTTTAAACTTCAGCAGAGTCCACACCTCCAGGAAGAAATCGTTTTTGACGGTGTCTGGTCCAGACCCTATGTACAAAATGAAATCAAGTACGAAGGGCTGGTTTACCAGGCTACCAGACTGATATATTTAGCACTATTATTTCTGTTTTGTCAGATGGTGCGACCATCATTGAGAGTCCGGTTCATCCAGTGAGGGAAGGACATCCTCTGAGTCTGCGCTGCCTGTATCGTACAGATCCGCCTGACTTCAGTGCTGATTTCTTCAAAGACAGATCACCTCTAAAAACTCGTACAGGTGGAGAGATGACCATCGCTGCCGTCTCAAAGGCAGATGAGGGCCTCTATCAGTGTGACAACAGGCACAGGGGAATGTCACCGGACGCCTGGGTGCTAGTAAAAGGTGTTAGTAAAATCTATGTATGTATGTATGTATGTATGTATGTACGTACGTACATCTGTCTGTCTGTCTGTCTGTCTGTCTGTCTGTCTATCTATCTATCTATCTATCTATCTATCTATCTATCTATCTATCTATCTATCTATCTATCTATCTATCTATCTATCTATCTATCTATCTATCTATCCCTCAGAACAAAAATGTTACAAAGACTTAAATTTAATACTTGTAGATCACTTTAACAATGTACTACGCTTATGCCAACAGTCTCAGAGCATGGTTCCTCTACATGGATAGCAGTGGGAGTGGCTTTGGTACTGGTGACTCTTTTAATATTGGCCATAATACTGGTCCTGCTCTTCCACTCCAAGAAGTCCAAGGGTAATTGCAGTCTTTACAGGAATCTATCTATCTATCTATCTATCTCTCTGTCTGTCTGTCTGTCTGTCTGTCTGTCTGTCTGTCTGTCTGTCTGTCTGTCTGTCTGTCTGTCTGTCTGTCTGTCTGTCTGTCTATCTATCTATCTATCTATCTATCTATCTATCTATCTAATCACAAAACAGGTAATCATGGCGTTTTTGTTGTTGCAGGTACACATGAAGCTAAAGAAACCTAGTGAGTTGTTTATTCTGTCTCTGCATTCATTCGTCTCCCTGTTTGTTTATCTGAAATAATCTGTCAACATATATGCATCCTTTTTTTGTCGCCCCCTAGTGCCCACAAATTACAGAGCAGCAGTCAGAGCAGCAGTCGCCTAAACCAGCAGGAATATACACACCTGGATAGTGGTCCGTTTACAGAATATTACTCTTATAATATGTTATGTGAAAAGAGCACAGCTATGTAATGAACATTTCTGTTTATGATTACAGGCACAGACCCTATTTATGCCACAGTCAATGTGCAAAGTGGAGAACAAGGCATGATTATTATTATTGCTATTATCATTCTTCTTCTTCTTCTTCTTCTTCTTCTTCTTCTTCTTCTTATTATTATTATTGTTGTTGTTGTTGTTATTATTTGTTTATTTGTTTTCATTTGCAGATCAAGCTGAATCAACTGATTTGACATACGCACACTTTGAATTGAAGCAAATAACAACTGAGCAGAAAATCAATAATAACAGCGGTGAGTATTGTATACAGGTACTAATTGATGTACCCCATTAGAAATATGCCACCTGTGGCCTAATGGGCAGTTGTGGCCTAATGGTTAGGGAATTGGTCTTTGGATTGGAGGCAGGGGCGTGGCCACGTGGGGGCCAGAGGATTTTTAGGTAATTATTATCTTGTGATATATACACTACTGGATGATTATGAAGACGTCACAAGTTGTTTGAAAAGAATCGGTGATATACATCACAAGTTATATGAGTGACTTTGAATGTGTTGAATATCCAATATCCAATATCTAACCAATTCAACCGCGGTAAAATCTCCATGGGAGGACCCTCCGGACCCCCATACTACATTGGTCAAAGCATGGCCACCTCTTCAATAACGCTGGCCACCCTTTGGCCACCCCATGTAAAAATGTCTAACTACGCCCCTGATTGGAGGGTTGCAGGTTTTAATTCCATACCAGTTGGAAAATAACCAATGCTCTCCTGCACCCTCATCCATGGCTGAAGTGCCCTTGAGCAGGGCATCTAACCCCCACATTGCTCCAGGGACTGTACCCTTTACCTAAATTACTGTAAGTCACTCTGGATAAGAGCGCCAGCTATGTGTAATTTAATTAAAAATATATGCTGATGTCATAGGCCTATTATATTACCTTGGGCTAAGGCCCACACTAAATACTTTACTCCGGGCCTAGGCCCGGACCGACTACGCCAGCCCCGGGGGCTATGTCCCCGGAACGAAGAATTTAGTTAAATACAGGGATGGTACACTGAAACCATAAAGTGAGGCACGCAGATTCACAGACACTCTGAGGCAAGAGGAGTATGCTTCTCTGACAACACTATTTATTTACACACAAAGGCACTATTTACAACTCATATGTCCCAGACATATGTAACCCCAACCCCTCACACACACACACACACACACAGTAACACGCGGGCCCCAACGCGCACTACTCAGGGGCCTATGCACTGGGCTGAGCCTGTGCCCAACAGAAGGAGAGGAGAACACCAATGGGGCAGTATAAGAGGCACAACCTCAAGTGGCCTATGCCGGCCAGGGGAAAATAATGAAAATCAAAACAACTCAAAATACACTACACACAAAAGGGAGCATAAAGTAAAACCACACCATAATAACATACAAACAAACAGAGAAAAAGGGAATACCAAATCAAGCCACCACGTGTGTTCACAGCAAAGGAAATAGTGAGGGGAATCCACCACCCAGGGAGCCAGCGGCATGCGCACTTGGTTGCACACTTCCTGTCCCAAAAGAGGGAGAAAGAAAAAGGGAGAAAGGAGAAGAATGAAACACAAAAAAGAAATGTTAACAGTTACTCTCAGTAATAAGCACACACACAATGACTTCACTAGTCCTATGTTAAGCTAACGGGGAGTACTAGAGCCAGAACAAATCAGTGAGCCTGCCTGCAAACTATGGCGTGCACGGCGTCGTCAAAATGAGGACAACTCTACACATTACACACACCAAGTAAACGACAAGGGCAGCGGCACTGAACTAGAATGCCTGCGAGGAGCTAAACCAAAACACATGGCTTACAGTGACACTCTATTCACCCAAATAAACGAAGCAAAAAAAATAAGCACATTCAGAGAAACAAATACATGGGTGAGCAGATACTGAGCACGCTAATAGACACAGCCGATGTTGAAACCCGCGGGGCAATGGAACTCCTGCGCGAGTTTGCACACTACAAAACGGCAGCCACTGAAGCCATGGGGTGCAGGAATCACACTTTCCAGATGTTGGCTAATCTGTTAAATTGACAAGAAAATCCCATTACGCCATTTACCACTTCAGTAATAAATGACGAAATGGCCCACATTAACGGTGAGATCACAGACAGCACAATACCTACCCTTACTCTGGAAGCTGTTCATACAAGGCCGCCATCAGTTATGAGCCGCGCGCTTCAAATTTCCCACTTCTGTTGCCGAACCAAAATCAGGGAGCATGTTAAATAAGAATCAAACAAACTTCAAGCCCCAACCGAGTCCTATGATACGGTAGCTTACCTGCTTTCCTTGACACGCTCACCTAGCTAGGCACCACCAAAGCTAGCTGGTCGCCAATAGCTTTGACACTGTCTGCAGTGGCACCGAGCGAGATCCGACCACACTACGACACAAACAAACATTTGCGCGCTAAGAAAAGCTGCTACGAACACACAGTAACCATTGTAACAGACTTCCACTTACCATACAATAGCTCCTAGCCTTCCAACGCCACCTTCCACAGCGACACCTGCACCCCTCTTCCCAAACAGAAACAGGCATACGCCTGCGTCAGGGTACGCCCCTTTAAATACGCGCCTCACCTGCCTGGTAATTAACACACACTCATAGAAGCGGTACAGGTGCCAGCGCGCATCCCATCACAATCTACCCCCCCCTTTTTAAATCGTCGCCCCGACGATAACAACTAGCTGCAGAACTCATGGAGCATCAACGGTTGACTGACCAATATCACAGGGCTCATCCTCTCTATGCGCCAATCGGGGGAGATGATGGGGGTTCGAATGTTGCCCCGCGGTAGTACGTACTGACCGACGCAGCCTTTGAGGGCTCCGACTCCCCTGGCCGCCTGATGGCGGCCAGCCTAGGGGTGGTGGGGGGTCGTCCACCAGCCCTAAGGGTGGGTCCCTCAGATCATCCTCCTGCTGTTGGGGTAAAGGGTTCCCTGTAGACGGTCCAGCCACGGTTCCAACCGCCGTGGCCCCAGGAATGACCCAGCACAGCTCCGGATCGTCCAGAGAGTCTTCCTGAGATCTTGAAAAAGGGGCCGGTTCGGCGGTCGGGGGCTGAGGAACAGCTGTTGGCCCAGCCTGAGGTTTTAGCATGTCCCGATGGACATGCCGGACCTTCTGCAGGTCCTTTGCTGGTGCGATGGTGTAAACTACTCCACCGTCCTCCGGGGCCTTAACCACCTGATAGAGGACCGAGCTCCATATATCCTGGATCTTATGACGTCCCCGAAATCCCTGGTCCTTGAGATAAACAACCTGGCCCACTTGCAGGGGCACATCACGCACCCGACCATCGTGTCTTTCTTTACGTCGGGCGGCTGCTATCTGCAGCCGCTCTCGAGCACCCTCAAAGGCCACCTGGAGTCGGGCCTGGTGCTCAGCTACCCACTCTTGTACTCTACCTGGTACGGGGTCCCGGACACGGCCCAGAAGGAAGTCGATGGGGAGTCTGGGCTCCTGCCCAAACATCAGGAGGAACGGAGACTCTCCTGTGCTTTGGTGGGGTGTGGAATTATAACAAAAGAGTACCTGGGGGAGACAGGAGGCCCAGTCACGCTTTTGGGAAGGGGGTAGTGTGCGGAGGAGGTTATGAAGCGTCCGGTTAAACCTCTCACACTGTCCATTCCCAGCAGGGTGATAAGGAGTGGTGCGAGATTTTGAAACACCATACAGAGAGCATATCTGTTGAATCAGTAGCCCTTCAAAGTTCTTCCCCTGGTCCGAATGAAGTCGACTTGGTACGCCAAACCTGTAAAACCACTCGTTTACGAGAACCTGAGCCACCGTGGTGGCCCGCTGATCTCGAGTGGGCACTGCCTGCGTGAACTTACTGAAGACATCGGTCATAACAAGCACGTTCTCCACCCCATTACGGGAGGGCTCCAGCACCGTAAAATCTATGGCCAAGATCTCGTTTGGCCTAGAAGCCAACAAATGCCCCATGAAGCCATGCCGGCCCGACCCGGAGCTCTTGGCAACCTGACAGCGTTCACACTGTTGACACCACTCCTTAATGTCCACAGACATGCCTGGCCAGTAGCATCGGAGCCTAACCAGCTCGGAGGTCCTCTCCACGCCCTGGTGGCCATGCTCCTGGTGCAGTTTGGTGAGGACATCTCTTTGAAGAACTGCCGGTAAGAGAACTTGGAGGATTTCTTCACCACTTTCTGGCCGCAAGACCCGGCGATGTAACACCCCACCCTGCTCCTGCAGGCGGTCCCACTCCCGCAGTACTAACCGTGCCTTAACCGACCTCAGCCGCCTCTCTTCCGGTGTTGGTGGAGCCTGCTTTCTCCAGAACTCCAGTACTTCTCGCAGAACTGGGTCCGCCTCTTGCAGGGCCCTCATGTCGACAGAGGGCAAGGCCGGCAGCACCGACACCATTGACTGAGTCCCTGATACAATGGGCTGTGATTGAGAAACCTCCTGCAGGGCGGCCGGTAGGACGCTACCCGGGAGGGTCTGTTCTGCCAGCTCTTGACTGGTTGTGTACTGCCTCGATAATGCATCCGCATTCCGGTTGCTGCGGCCCGATCGATACTTGATCTCAAAATCGAACACTGCAAGTTGGGCCGCCCACCGATGTTCAGTTGCCCCCAATTTGGCTGTCTTCAGATAGCTAAGTGGGTTATTGTCCGTGTACACAACACACCGCTGCCCGAGCAAGTACTCCCTGAACTTTTCCGTCATGGCCCACTTGAGCGCAAGGAATTCCAGTTTCATGGAACTATAGTTGTCCATATTGCGCTCAGTGGGCCGGAGGCCTCTGCTAGCGTAGGCAATGGGCCTCACACACCCATCCTTCTCCTGGGAGAGAACAGCTCCCAATCCCCCGTAGCTAGCATCAACCTCCAAGATGAACGGACAAGAAAAGTCAGCGTATGCGAGCACCGGTGCAGAAACTAACTTGGCCTTTAACCGCTCAAAGCTATGCTCGCACTCCTGAGTCCATGCCGCATTCATGGGTTGCCCCGACCCCCGTTTGGACTTGGTGTCTGCCAGACTAGCTACCAACTTATGCAGAGGGCTAGCCAACTTGGCAAAGCCCTCCACAAATCGTCGGTAGTAGCTCGCGAACCCCAGGAAGGAACGCAGCTCAGACACACACTTTGGCCGCTGCCACCTAGCCACTGCCTCCACCTTGGCCGGGTCGGTTGACACCCCCTTGTTGGAAATAATGTGGCCCAAATAGCCTACCTCCTGTTGGAAAAAGGCACACTTACCCAACTTCGCCTTCAGACCCTCCTGCTGAAGTCGGCTTAAGACCACCTCAAGGCGTTGTACGTGTTGCGGGATGGAGGCGGAGAACACCACGATATCATCCAAGTACAATAGCAACGACTGACCCTGCTGATCGCCAAACATCCGCTGCATCAGCCGTTGAAATGTACTTGGGGCATTGCATAGTCCGAAGGGCATGCGATTCCATTCGAACAATCCAAAAGGAGTGCAAAAGGCCGTCTTGGGTTTGTCTTTCTCTGCCACAGGGACCTGGTTGTACCCGCTGGCCAGGTCTAACGTGGAGAACCAGCGAGCTCCAGACAACGCATCAAGGCTCTCCTCAATGCGCGGAAGAGGAAATGCATCCTTCCTGGCTTTACTATTCAGAAGTCGATAGTCAACACACATTCGTAAAGTCCCGTCCTTCTTCTTAACCAACACGATAGGAGAGGCATAGGGACTGCAGCTCTCCCTAATGACTTGATCCTGCAACAGTTGGTTAATATGAGCCTTCACAGTCTCGTATTCCGACGGAGGAATGCGGCGATACCGCTGTTTAACGGGTACGTCATCCAGCAGAGGAATATCATGAGCGATAAGGTTGGTACAACCCAGGTCGCTGTCGTGAGCAGCAAAGACAGAACTATACTGCTGAAGCAAATCCCGGACCCGAGGTCGCTCCTCCTCAGGCAAAGAGCCCAAATCCACTGTCTGGAGTTCATCCTTTGGAGAGCTGGTTGCCGACTGGGAAGAGACCGTGGCCACATGAGGCCTAACTTCCGTGATGCCAGCGGGAAAGCTGACAATTTGGGCAGTGGTGACCGATCCCAAGCTGGTACGGGGGTACAAGAGGACCGTAGTTGTCCCCACATTAACCACGGGCACCAAGGTGGTACGCCGATCAACTGGAACAAGACAGGGAGACGCCAACAATCCAGCAGGAAGTCCTGATGAAAGTGGCTCAAAGAGTGTGGCCGAATTAACAGCCGAAGGGGGGCAAGTGCACGCAATAAGCTTCATGACCCCACCAGGGATGCGCACAGCTCGAGACCCTCGAACACGGGCTGTCCCTACCACCGCCTCAACAGGTTGGACTGCAGCCTGATGACAACGTTGCAGCGCCTCGAATATAGGGCCAGGGGCCTGTACGACCGGAGGAGAATCGAACAACTTGGGCCCATGGACCCCAAAGAGCTCCTGGTAACAACGGCTGATAACATTCATGCCCAGCACCCCAGGCACGGTGGGAGGAGTGCCCGGGGGATCTTGGACCACCAGGATTCCACAGCGAGGAATGGCCTTACCACACAGAACGACATCAAGCTCCAAGTAGCCAACATACGGGATGGCAAGACCATTTGCTGCACGCAACTCCAACCAGTGACAAGACTGCAGACGCTCCTGCCCCCAAGGTTCAAACTGACAGCGAAAGAAACTCTCGGTCACCGTGGACACCATGGACCCCGTGTCCAATAAGCATGGAACTGTGACCCCCCCAATCAAAACATCAATGTTGGGACAAGACGACATTAACCAGGAAACGGATGAAGGGGTAGAGCCGGTAGAAAACCCACCTGAGCTGTGGCTCAGCAACCCAGTGGGCCCCCGTTTCCCGGTGCAGCACGGTGTGATGGCCCCGACCCAGAGGGGGTGGGTCCCAAGGAAGAATGTGGGCGTGCGCGGGCCGGAACCCGCTCGCCATCACAGTCCTGTGCCAAGTGACCTGGTTGTTGGCAACGTCGACAGATAATGGGCCCACTGAATGAGGTTCGGCGTGGGCCACGAGGAGGTTGCAGTGCAGCTACTGTTTGTGTCAGTTGATTCAGCTGTTCCTGTTGGCGTTTCAGCAACGTCTTCAACTCTTGTAACTCGAAGCCATGCGAGGGGACAGAGGAAGGTGGCTGGGGGCTGCCTCTCACTGCATATTGGAGGCCATAAGCAGACGGGAGGGAAAAACTACGAGCCCGAGCACCCCCGGTCGCACCCTCCCGTTCCCACCGTAGCGCCTCCTCCCGCACTTCCAGCATGGTAGCAGTGGGCTGCCGACGAACAAATTGTTTTAGTTCCCTACGGAGAGCACCATCCACCACATGTTCCACGAATTGGTCTCGAAGCAGGACTTCGGAATTAAGCAGTCCCCCCGGTGCACACTGCTTTACCTCTTCCATCAATGCTAATAGAGCCAATGAATATTCGTGTAATGTCTCTCCCTCCTGTTGTTGTCTGGAAAAGAACTGCTGCTGCAAAGTTACATAGGACTGGGTGGGGCCATAAAGTGTATTCAGGATGGCCAAGATCGCCTCTGCATCCCCCCGCTCTGTGCTGGGGCGATACTTAATTTCCTCTTTTGCCTCTCCCTCCAAATGATCATAAACAAAGAAGGCTTGGTCGGCAGCAGATAAGCGGCGTGCCCGTATACAGGCCCTAACCTCCTCTGTCCATTCACGTATCCCTAGACCAGTCTTACCGTTGAAAATGGGGCACTTCCTTTCACGTGGGAAAACAACTAACCTCTCACTCCCTGGTGCTGAACTAGCTGTGGCTAGTGTAGGCCGGTCAGTGGAACTTGAATGTGCTTGCGAAGTTGCCTGCTCCTGTCGCAACCGTTCGTTATCAGCCCGAAGCTGAGAAATCATTTCTCGTAACTGCTCTAACTCCTCTGCCATTGTGACAATGTAATTGATTTTTTTTTTTTTTTTTTTTTTCTAATACCAAAACCAAAACCTACCTTCGGGGAAGATGCCCGGTGACAATGGCTGCCGTTTTGTCTGTGTTTACTGTGCCCGACCACCCTTACACACAACCAAATACCAAAAAGAAGGATTAACAAAAGAAAACAGAAAATACAAAAAAACAGGGGAAACGAAAAAGCAAAACCCAAAGAACACACCCCTCAAGCCTCACTGAGTGATCGGTCCTGCCGACTACGCCAAGATGTCATAGGCCTATTATATTACCTTGGGCTAAGGCCCACACTAAATACTTTACTCCGGGCCTAGGCCCGGACCGACTACGCCAGCCCCGGGGGCTATGTCCCCGGAACGAAGAATTTAGTTAAATACAGGGATGGTACACTGAAACCATAAAGTGAGGCACGCAGATTCACAGACACTCTGAGGCAAGAGGAGTATGCTTCTCTGACAACACTATTTATTTACACACAAAGGCACTATTTACAACTCATATGTCCCAGACATATGTAACCCCAACCCCTCACACACACACACACACACACAGTAACACGCGGGCCCCAACGCGCACTACTCAGGGGCCTATGCACTGGGCTGAGCCTGTGCCCAACAGAAGGAGAGGAGAACACCAATGGGGCAGTATAAGAGGCACAACCTCAAGTGGCCTATGCCGGCCAGGGGAAAATAATGAAAATCAAAACAACTCAAAATACACTACACACAAAAGGGAGCATAAAGTAAAACCACACCATAATAACATACAAACAAACAGAGAAAAAGGGAATACCAAATCAAGCCACCACGTGTGTTCACAGCAAAGGAAATAGTGAGGGGAATCCACCACCCAGGGAGCCAGCGGCATGCGCACTTGGTTGCACACTTCCTGTCCCAAAAGAGGGAGAAAGAAAAAGGGAGAAAGGAGAAGAATGAAACACAAAAAAGAAATGTTAACAGTTACTCTCAGTAATAAGCACACACACAATGACTTCACTAGTCCTATGTTAAGCTAACGGGGAGTACTAGAGCCAGAACAAATCAGTGAGCCTGCCTGCAAACTATGGCGTGCACGGCGTCGTCAAAATGAGGACAACTCTACACATTACACACACCAAGTAAACGACAAGGGCAGCGGCACTGAACTAGAATGCCTGCGAGGAGCTAAACCAAAACACATGGCTTACAGTGACACTCTATTCACCCAAATAAACGAAGCAAAAAAAATAAGCACATTCAGAGAAACAAATACATGGGTGAGCAGATACTGAGCACGCTAATAGACACAGCCGATGTTGAAACCCGCGGGGCAATGGAACTCCTGCGCGAGTTTGCACACTACAAAACGGCAGCCACTGAAGCCATGGGGTGCAGGAATCACACTTTCCAGATGTTGGCTAATCTGTTAAATTGACAAGAAAATCCCATTACGCCATTTACCACTTCAGTAATAAATGACGAAATGGCCCACATTAACGGTGAGATCACAGACAGCACAATACCTACCCTTACTCTGGAAGCTGTTCATACAAGGCCGCCATCAGTTATGAGCCGCGCGCTTCAAATTTCCCACTTCTGTTGCCGAACCAAAATCAGGGAGCATGTTAAATAAGAATCAAACAAACTTCAAGCCCCAACCGAGTCCTATGATACGGTAGCTTACCTGCTTTCCTTGACACGCTCACCTAGCTAGGCACCACCAAAGCTAGCTGGTCGCCAATAGCTTTGACACTGTCTGCAGTGGCACCGAGCGAGATCCGACCACACTACGACACAAACAAACATTTGCGCGCTAAGAAAAGCTGCTACGAACACACAGTAACCATTGTAACAGACTTCCACTTACCATACAATAGCTCCTAGCCTTCCAACGCCACCTTCCACAGCGACACCTGCACCCCTCTTCCCAAACAGAAACAGGCATACGCCTGCGTCAGGGTACGCCCCTTTAAATACGCGCCTCACCTGCCTGGTAATTAACACACACTCATAGAAGCGGTACAGGTGCCAGCGCGCATCCCATCACACTGACATAAGTACATATAAAAAGCCTGTACTCATTTTTCAGGCAATATTTTACTCCTTGCACCTGCAAATACACACACACACACACACACACACACACACACACACACGCACACACAAACAAACACACACACACAAACACACACACACAAACTACTACCACTTTCCAGACATTACACTGTACCACAGATAAATAGTTCTCCAAAAAAGTCATCCTTATAAATTGGTGCTGTACCCCACAATTGTTGTCAGCTTAATGTGTTTTTCCTATAATAATATCCTGTGGGAATGATTGTGTATGATCTAGTGTTGTCTCTGATCCCTACAGATGAACATATGCCCAGCGATGTAACGTATGCCTGTGTTAATGTTCAAGCCAAGAAGCCACGGCCAAAAGGTAGGTTTCACATCCCATTAGCTCTGAGCCCCCCATCTGAGTCTCTGTAGTTTTTAGTCAGAAGTTCCTCATTGCAACAGGCCATCAAAAGCAGGCTACTTTCTTGAGTAACCATTTTTTTTGTAGATAACCAATTTAGAGTTATGAGTGAAAATGTAATATTTTCATTTTTATTTCAGCAGAAAATATGAACTCCTGCACACCGTCCATTTCGCAAGCAAGATTTATTGCAACGTTTCGGTCATACACCTTGTGAAGTAATCTGACGAAGCCCCATGACCAAAACGGGATAAATCTTGCTTGCAGAAACTGCAGTACTGGAGTTTATATTTTCCTAAGTTAGACCACGGGTCACCTCCAATGCAGCTGTCTTTTTAGAGGTGTGCAAAAACTCATTGTGTTTTTTTTTTTTTATTTCAGTGGAAGATGAATCTACTAATGCCAACGTGACCTACGCTGTGGTCAATGTGAAAGCGAAGAAGCTACGCACAAAAGGTGGGTCCCTCGTTTTTCTGCGCTGTTCAGTCACTGCAGCACCATAGAGTTTGACATGAGTTTCAGTGTGGTTGAGGTGAGTTTATTTATTTATTATTTGTTTTGTTTGTTTGTTGCTTTCCAGATCACTGAACCTGGCCAATAATTCCCTTTAAGACTGGGATGTGTAAAGGTGGAAATATTATTTTGAATGACATAAGAATTTCATTACATATTTTTATATATGCCTTAACATGTGGTGAAAATGAATGGATATACTAGTGATCAACCATTGGACCTTTGCTTACTACACAGCATGTGTTCATCTCTATGCTTATGTTGAATGAAAATACATTAACTCATTCGATGCTAATGACGCGAAAACGCGTCTTTTACGATAGTAACGCCCAGTGCCAATGACGCGTTATCGAGTCAATTGCGTTTTTTTTCAGGGGAGGTGGGGTAATCATCTGATCTAGCTTGTGTACAAAAATCAAAGTTGTAATCACAAGGGAACCCATTCTGTGGGTAGTACCTGTATCAGTGTGGATATGTGATCATCTAACATTGTCTCAAAGAAGAGACACTGGACCTGGCTTGCTCAATTGCTCGCAGTTTTGCACACTGCTAGCTTGATCAAAATAAATCCTGTCAGCACGTATGTTGAAGCTACTGTTTTCCTAGCAACATCTCACGTTTAGCTTCTGCAAGCCACCAATAGATTAATTTCACTTTAGGTAATGCATAATGAGCAGCCTGTCGCGCTGTTTCATAGATAGCTACACCTGCACTTGACTGACCCGTCTGCGCCGACAGCAAGTCACTGACGACCCAGCTCTCTACATTTGGTAAAGCGCACGGATTCACTGCACTCTCCCAACATCATAATTTTCTGTGCTATCATTCTCATGTGTTAATCTAGTTGTTCTGTGTGCGGATCCTGTGGAATACGATGTTATTTTGCTCTGAAGGCGTTGTATATTTGGTTCGGTTTCGGTTTGCCTATCCCCTCTCTGAGCCAAGTTCCCACACTAAAATGTTACAATGTTTTATATCGTGTTTGGTGACGTTCAGAAATATTACATTTATTACCGATACTAGATGTATGGACCGGTATTTTAGATCGTGTTTATAGGTCTTCTCTGCTGTACACACACATGCATACACACGCGCGCACACACAGGGGGAGAGCTAGAAGCACTACAGTTACAGTATAACATAGTGTGCTGTACATAAATAGCTGCTAAATAATGTTGCCAGCGTTATTTTTGGTGCAGTATACAATGGGATCACTTTTCATAATGTCTCTGAAGCAAAAACAATTGTAATCAAAGACATTTTCTGCTTGAAATGTTGCTCGTTACAAAAAGCCGTTTTTCTTTTTGGTCAGAAATCAGCATTTTTAGTTACACCCACCCATGTTCTCCAGACAATTGCTAAGGAATGGAAAGAGGTACAAACAAATTTTTTTTATAAATTTTTTGATAAAGGAAAGTCTGGAGTTTCTTTTGGTTTTGTTGACACAGACATAGAACTCAATTTTCTGTGGGTCTTGAAAAAACACTGAAATGTTCAAAAAATCCTGGCACTGGGACGTGACCAACTTTGAAAATGGCTGGCACTGAATGAGTTAATAAGGTCACATATTGTATGACAGTGTATGGGGTCCTAGTTAACTAACACCCTTTTATTGATAATTAAGTAAGTGCAATTTTATCCTTAGGTTTTAGTGACCCATTAGTTCATGCTTGGTGAGTGATGTGATGTGGCATAAACATTATTTAAATATCTCCATATAATAGCTAGCAACGCCAGTTCTGACAGACTAGTTCTCAGTGTTTAGCTTATGTAGTGTATATGACTATATGACTGCCAAGGGGAGAGATGAATTGATATGACTATGTAGGAATAACTTAGCCTGGTAAACCAGCCCCTCATACTTCATTTTATTTTGTATAGAGGGTCTTGCAGTGCTGTATGAGAAAGAATGTCTTCCTGGAGGTGTTGGCTCTGCCTTTACCTAATCACTTACGTCTGATCGTCACGTATACAATTAGCCTGCCTACGCGCAACAACTAAAATGTAGCACACAAACTCAATGTCATCACTCACAAAGACTCCCTCTGTTTGCTGATTGGCTAGGATTGGCTGGTACCTAATACAGCAATGTCAATGGCAGCACGACCAGACCCTCTGTACAAAATGAAATTAAGTAAGGCAATGAATAACTAAGAGGAATAACTATTCTTGTGATTATGTAAAACCTACACATATATGGCATAAGTATTTATTATCTATCTGGAGCTTTCACTGGCTTCAAAAATAAGGTAATGAATGAGTAGGATGAACCTCCATTAAACTTCATTTTTACACCTCAACTGTAGATTTTGGTCTTTATTGATACTAAAAGATATAGAGCGT
>CM050200.1:11840709-11863209 GCA_027475355.1 Coilia nasus | reverse complement strand
GTGTGTGTGTGTGTGGGGCTTCATGTCATTACTGTGTGTTTGTTACTGTGTGTTTGTGCCTGTGTGTGACAAATGTCAGACTTCTAAAAAAAAACTTCAGAACTAACAGAAATGATAAAGGTGCATGTGTGTGTGCATGTGTGTGTGTCTGTGTGTGTGTGTGTGTGCATGTGTGTGTGTGTGTGTGGGTGCGTGTGTGTTTAGATGTGAGACAGTGTGTGGGTGGCGAGGGTGACCACCATGTGTGTGTGTGTGTGTGTGTGTGTGTGGGTGCGTGCGTGTTTAGATGTGAGACAGTGTGTGGGTGGTGAGGGTGACCACCATGTGTGTGTGTGTGTGTGTGTGTGGGTGCGTGCGTGTTTAGATGTGAGACAGTGTGTGGGTGGTGAGGGTGACCACCATGTGGGGAAATTTACAGCCACTGTCAGTGGCTCCTTCTATGCAAAACTCCACTCGTCTTTAAAAAGAGGAAATGGTAAAATATGACTAAAAATAAGCCAGATGACTGTAGGATAATGAACCTGGTGTGATTACCACTACTCTCTGAAATACATAATTTTATCCAGAGTTTTTTTTTTTTTTTTTTCAGAAATCCACCTGTTTCATCCATTTAATTCACCCAATTAATTCATTTATTGATTCTTTAAACCTGTCTGGTGACGTGGCTATATATGGTTCTGTGGTTTTGAACCAGTCATCTGTAAATAAGAGCTAATGGCCACTGATGTGACCTGTTCTGTGGAAATACGTAATGGTGTGGTGAAAACAAAGAAACCCCCTCCGCCAAGTCATTATTGATATGCAACCGCAATTAAACTTTTCTTTTTCAAATCTACTTCAAAAGTAGCTGATTCCTACAAAGTTAAAGCCCACCTCAGCAGCCAATCATAAAAGAGAATTCCATTGCTAAGGTAGATTTAAAAAAAAAACATCTAAATTTAACAAGATGATATATCATTATAAAATAAAGTGCTACATGTTGAAAAATTAATCATAGCCACTTGTTGCTGATAATGCTACACTGCCATTTGACACAAAGCCCTGTATGTGGTTGTGTTACATATATTAGATATAGGCATGATGCTAAAGTGTAGAGTGAATAGCTTGTAAAATATTTTTTCAGAGTTCATACAAAGAAACTTGATGTACATTTAACACAAAAGACTGCATTAGAAACAACAGAGACTTTCAACAAATACTGTAGTCTGTTAACCCCTGTGTGGCACATCATTTGGAGACAGGAAGTGATGTAACATGCAGACTATGACTCGATACCAAAAAAAAAAGAAAGCTGTGTGCATTGTCAGTTCCTCAAACAATTGACTTTAGTATAAAAATTCACTGGAGGAGTATGTACAACACCCAGTAAAGGAAAAACTATGAAGGCTTTCTTACTGCTTTGTAAGTACTCTCTGACTATACTATAGGAAGTGTATTGGTGTGTAAGAAGTGAAACTGTTAAAATACTGTAAAGGACTTTGTTACTGTACATATTGTCCACAACTGGAGTTAATAACTACAGGTTTGCATCACTAGTAATATTATGTGACATCAGTCTGTAATCTAAACTTTAGATCTGTGATGTTAAATACAAAAACAATAATGACATTATTATTCACTGATCAGTGGCAGTTAATGTAGCTTTTGTGATATGACTACACCCTAATGACACAGAGAAGCAGGCAGAATGTTTTGCCTACTTTCTGTAACACAATTTAACTCTAAGTAGAAGTTTGTTGCCGTTATGTAATTGTGTGTGTGTGTGTGAGAGAGACAGAGAGTGAGTGTGCGTGTGTGTGTGTGTGTGTGTGTGTGTGTGTGTGTGTGTGTGTGTGTGTGTGTGTGTGTATGTGTGTGTGTGTGAGTGTGTTCATCTTAATTTTGCTCACAAGGGTTTCTGAAATGTCTCATTAATTTGAGGAGCTTAACTTGGGAGAGCACACTTGTGTTTTTATATATATATATTTTTTTTTTTGTGTGTTGCACTGTTTTACGCCCCCTGAGTCCTCAGCCATTTGAGACACAGACAGTCTTACTAGTCAGACACTCTGGCTTGAACTGAAGATCACTATTTGATAACAGGGTTGCACTTAGTCATCCTTGCACAGACAATGATCTATGAATTCAGTTTGCAGAATAACATACTGTACAGTCTTTGCTGTGTGTGCTGAAGATTTCATAGCAGGGTTGTACTTACCCTAGTCTTTGCTGCGTGCGTGCGTGCGTGCGTGCGTGCGTGCGTGCGTGCGGGCGGGCGTGCGTGCGTGCGGGCGGGCGAGCGTGCAAGCTTGTGTGTGAGTGTGTGTGTGTGAGTGTGTGTCTACTGTATCTGTGTCTTAGTGACATGTGCATTAACATTTAACTTCCTGTCTATTACTATTATTTTTACTATAAATTATTTGTGGTATTATTAGCCCTCATCTTCTTTTGTTATCACAGTGCTGACCTGTCTTACATGTCAAGGAAACATGGCAGGTAAGCATTAAGTTATTCATATTCCTGTGTTAGCATTAAGTCATTCATATTCCTGTGTTAGCATTAAGTTATTCATATTCCTGTGTAAGCATTAAGTTATTCATATTCCTGTGTAAGCATTAAGTCTTTCATATTCCTGTGTAAGCATTAAGTCATTCATATTCCTGTGTAATCATTAAGTCTTTCATATTCCTGTGTAAGCATTAAGTCATTCATATTCCTGTGTAAGCATTAAGTCATTCATATTCCCTTTGTAAGCATTAAGTCATTCATATTCCTGTGTTGTGTAGACCGAGATGCTTCCAAAGACCTCGTAGACGTCACATTTTTTTAACACACACACACACACGCACTCACACATTTTCTTTCTCTCTGTCTCTGTCTGTCTGTCTGTCTGTTTGTCTTGCTCTCTCTTGCTCGCTCTCTCTTGCTCGCTCTCTCTTGCGCTCTCTCTCTTGCGCTCTCTCTCTTGCGCTCTCGCTCTCTCTCTCTCTCTTGCGCTGTCTCTCTCTCTCTTGCGCTCTCTCTCTCTCTCTCTCTCTCTCTCTCACACTCACACACTCACACACTCACACACACTCACTCACACTCACTCACACTCACACACACTCACACTCACACACACTCACTCACACACACACACACACACACACACACACACACACACACACACACACACACACACACACACACACACACACACACACACACCTTTCTCATTTCTCTCGCTTGTGAGTGTTTTTAGAGATGTAATCTTGTTACGCCCCACGTCAGGTAATGACTAACTGGTTGACATTGTGTGATGATGCAGGAGCCCTGAAACCGGCTGTGACCCGGCAGCCCAACTGGCCGGAGGTTATTTCAGGAGAGAGGATCACCTTGACATGTGAATTACAGGGGCACACTGGGATCTTCTATAAATGGTATAAAGATGGATTTTTTTTTGGAGATGGACGTGAACTCCACTTTCAGCCGATTAACCAACAGGACTCTGGTGCATACAAATGCATCGCAAGAGATAAGAATGAAAGATGGACTGAAAGTGACCCATACGATATTTTTGTGTTAGGTTAGAATGCCCAGTTTAATGTTACTGATGTATGACTATGTATAGTATATGAGGAAAATTAAAAAAAAAAAAAAAAAACTTGCTTAGTTCACAAGGTCAGAAACTGACAAGCTCATCTACAACTATAAAACATAGATATATTAATTGACTGCAACAAGTATTATTATTATTATTATTATTACTTTAGTGAGGGTATTTCAATAGTACACAATAGTAATTTAGCAAGAAATATTTACAAAACAAAAGACATGATTTCTGTGAGCACAACATCAGATGATATGCAACAGTGTTGTCTGTTTGTTCCTGCAGTAGATCTTCCTAAGCCTACAGTGACAGTAGTGTCTCAACCTTCTCTGCCTTCTGGAGACACAGTCACTCTGAGGTGCGACATAGCAGAGGGAGAAGGTTGGGATTATACCTGGGAGAGGCAATTTAAATTATTGCCTGACAAAAGTAAGACAATTGTAACAGGACTAGACACCGGCAAAGTTGTTCAACACCACAGAAGAGTAAGGAGGCGTTACAACAGTTTAAAGTTTTATTATGAGCTCACAGTCAAGACAGGAGAGGAGTAGGGGGGGGGGACCTGCTCACCTACAGGATACACCACACACAAGTTCACACAGCAAACAAGGAGTAGTCAAGCACAGTAATTTAACATGGCAATCAAAGGAAAAAACCACTACAAATACACTCCAGTCTATAATAAACAGATTTAAAACAAACCCAACACAATGAAATCCATTAGCCTGTGGTGAGCAGTTAACCCCTTACTACAGCCAGTGGCCCACGACTACAACTGAACACAGTTCAAATACTATAACCAGTAAAACTAATTTTATTAAATTCACAACGGAACATGGATAAAATATTCCCACTCCCACATACAAGCCATCCAGGCCTACACTGGGCCGCTGGCTGGAGCAAATGGTGGCGCACAACGTCTCAGTACAGGTTGGCCACCCTGTCTGGGACAAAAGGAGGAGAAACAAAAGGCACTAACAACACACACACTCACCCCAACAATCACACTTAAGGGCTACAATTAACTACATACATACACAACAGACCTACACATAAGAGGTCAGTCAAACAGGCGCCACACACACTCAATGAATTTAGACCCCACAACACACATCACACATAATCAAACAAAAGGGAAATCCTGCACGCCACCAACCTTACCCCCTGCACAAAAAGGAGACCCAAGAGGCCCGGCACCTTCAACTTCCTGTTTATATAGGTGGCCATCTTAACAGGTCAAGTCCTTCAACATGTCTGCCCAAATGTAACAGCTCCCCTATTGCACTGGCCCTGCAATAACACCCACCCACCATAGGTTTAGTCCACTATCTTACACCCCCCTCCACTTTTCCGTAGCCCATCCTTGGGCTAACCTCAAGCATCCCCATATCGTTGTGGTGGGATGCCTTTGGTGGTGCGATGTGACCGTCGTGGTTCTTCGGTGGCAGGGGTGAGCCCAATCGGTGTTAAAGAGGGAGGGCAAACTGTCAAAGGTGGTAGCCACCGGGTTGGCGGGTACAACCAAGGAGTCAATGGTCCAGGTCCATCCGCTGCCGAAGTTGATGGTCCAGGTCCATCTGTTGCCTCCACTTCAACAGGACCCTGTAAAGTCAGAGGACAAGGCCGAAGCAACTTTCTGTGCAACACCCTTTCTTTCCCACCCCCATTTTCAGGCTTAACCACATAAACAGGAATATCAGCATTTGGTTGTTTAATCACCACATATGGTACATTATGCCAAAAATTAGCCAATTTGCCCTGCCCCTTAGGACCAACATTACGGACCAATACCCTTTCTCCCACCATTAAAGGCCCAAGGAGACCTTGGTTGTCATGTTGCCTCTTTTGATGCTGCCCTGCCCCTGCAGTCAACTCACCAGCTCTTTTGTAGGCATAGCGCAGGCGCTCATGATGTCTTCCTACCCACTCTTCCACAGTGTTCTGTTGATCCACGGGGTATCCCAGCATCACATCCAGAGGGGTCCTGACATGCCGGCCAAACATAAGGTAGGATGGTGTATACCCTGTGGAGCTATGAACAGTGTTATTGTAGGCATGCAGCATTTCCGGTAAGTAATCAGCCCACCTCTGCTTTTTCTCATCTACCAACGTTCCCAGCATGGCCAGTAGTGTACGGTTGAAACGTTCTGTGAGACCGTTACCCTCTGGGTGGTAAGGGGTGGTGTGACTCTTTTTACAGCCATATAGATCACAGAGCTGCTTCACCACTGCTGCTTCAAAATTTGGACCCTGGTCTGAATGAAACCGGGATGGACAGCCAAAGTACTGTATAACCTGTTGCCACATCACTCTCACTGTAGTTGCAGCGGTTTGGTCTCGAGTGGCTGCTGCCCATGCAAACTTGGTGAAGTGGTCAGTCAAGACCATGATGTTTTGAAAGCCCCCAACGGCTGCTTCAAGGGACAAGAAGTCCATGGTGATCAATTCAAGAGGGTAGGAGGCCACTACCGGAGTCAAACCAACAGCTGACATACCAGGCCTTTTCCTGAGGGTACATGGTTGACATTCTGAGCACCATTTCTGAACATCGGTGGCCATGTGTGGCCAATAGTAGTTTGTCTGCAGTGTTTTCAGAGTCTTTTCAGCAGCAAAATGTCCCATCTTATCATGACAGCAGGTAAAGGCCTCCTTTTGCAAACTTTGGGGGAGCAGGAGTTGGTAGCATGGCACGTTGGTGTTCGGATCTTGGATACACCGATACAATACTCCTTCTTGCAGCTGCAGCCGGGGCATCTCTCTCAACAGCCTCAGTACTTTGGGGGCCTCCCGTTGTCGTTCAGGAGGCCGCAAAGGCCTCTTTGTCTGTAAAAACCACAACACACGCGAGATTACAGGGTCTTGCTGTTGCAGTTCTGCCCACCTTTCTGCTGTCCAGTCCTGCCCTATTCTGGAACCCCCAAAAGACTCTGGCTGGTGCTGTGCTGGTATTGTTGACACTGCTGAACATGATCCTAAGAGGCAGGCTTGCACCACTTCAACGGTAACCGCTTGGAAGCCCGGAACCTCGACACCGTCGTCTTCCTCTGGCACCGCTGCAGCACCTACTGGATATCGGGACAGAACATCAGCATTTACATTTGATTTACCAGAGCGATGTTTGACCTGGAACCTATAGCTAGCCAGCCGGGCCACCCAACGCTGCTCCACTGCCCCTAATCGTGCTGTGGCCAAATGTGCCAGAGGGTTGTTGTCTGTATATACAGTGAAGTCTGAGCCCAGGAGATACTCATGGAACTTTTCAGTGATGGCCCATTTAAGGGCCAGTAGTTCCAACTTAAAGGAGCTATAATTAGCATCATTACGTTCTGCACCCTGGAGACCCCTACTGGCATAAGCAATAACCTTTTCATGTCCCTCCTGTATCTGTGAAAGCACGGCCCCTAGGCCTTGATGACTTGCATCAGTGTAAAGCAGGAAAGGTAGTGTAAAATCCGCAAATGCCAAAACTGGCGCCTGTACAAGACCCTGCTTTAGGGATACAAATGCTGTTTCACATTCATTGGACCAATTCCAAGGAGGACACAAGGCTCTAGATTTACATTTCTTTGTAGGATGCCCCCCCAATAGCTTATGCAGTGGTGCCGCTCTTTGTGAGAATCCCTTAACAAACCTGCGATAATACCCCGCCAGGCCGAGGAATGCCCGTAGCTCTGTTGGGGAACTTGGTACCTTCCACTGCTGAACAGCCACCACTTTCTCAGGGTCTGGGGCTATGCCAGCATCAGATACCACGTGACCCAGGTAATGAACACTACTGCGGAGGAGCTTACATTTTTCCGGTTTCAACTTTAGACCCTGCTGGGAAAGGCGAGAGAAGACAAAATCAAGACGGTCAAGATGGGTATCAAAGTCTGCAGCAAAAACAATAACATCATCCAGATAAATGAGCAATGATTGATAGTTTTGATCCCCCAAACAACTTTCCATTAAACGCTGAAAGCTTGCTGGAGCATTGCACAATCCGAACGGCATTCGCTGAAACTCAAAAAGCCCCATAGGGGTTGTGAATGCAGTTTTGTCCATATCCTTCTGGTGCACTTTCACTTGCCAATAACCAGACGCAAGATCTAGGGTTGAATACCAGCGGGCCTTCTTTAGGCTGGCCAAAGCTTCCTCCACTCGTGGTAGTGGATATGAGTCTTTTCTGGTTACTTGGTTCAGCTGCCTATAGTCCACACAAAAGCGAATGGAACCATCCTTCTTTCGTACGAGCACTATAGGGGAGGACCATGGGCTGGAACTTGGTCTAATTATATCTGCATCCAACATCCGCTTCAGCAAAGCTCTCACCTCACTATACAAATTTGGGGGAATCTGACGATATCTCTGCCTAATAGGGGCTGCATCACCTGTTGGAATTTCATGCAGGATGGCATCTGTGCAGCCATAGTCTTCCTCATGCTGTGAAAAAACAGATTGATGCTTAGTTAACAACCCTGCCAGCTTGTTCTTTTGTTCAGCTGACAATTGAACCCCTGCTAGATCAAATTCAAGTGGTGGGTAGATGTTTACACTCCCTGTCCCTACAGTGTTGACTGGTACCTCGCTGACTTCACCCAGGACCAACTGTGAGTCCAGACCATCATCAAACACTTCACACACATCTAGTGCCAGCAATTCTCCCAACTTCTGATATGGATATACTGCCAGTGGTGTATTGCTGATGTTTCGAACACGCACCTGCATTTGGCCACTCCTCACCGTCACCAAGGAACGGGCCACCAACAGTCCATCTCGTGTGGGCAATGGCTCCATAAGTGCTTCATAACTTCGTCCACAAGGCCCGCTTCTGGCTTTGCAGTTCAACAGCACCTCGCGATTACCGGGTACAGTCACAGGGCGTCTGCTTGCTAAACGGGCATAGCCCACAAACCCCTCAGGTGATTTAAAGTGATGCTCTTTTTGGCATATGTGCATAGCCTTCTGCCACATGACCTTCCCTAAGGTGTTCATGGATGGTTCCTCCTTAACTTCACAGGGAGCAGTGTTCCGGAATAAAACCTGCCACACCTGTTTAATGATATTCATCCCTACCAGTCCAGGGACTGTTAGACAGGAATCTCTAACCACAATTACCCCCACATTTACTAAGCTTACACCAGCCAGGTCTACTTGCAGGGTTACATACCCTAAATACGGGATCTCTTTGCCATTGGCCGCTCTCAGCTTTAGCCAGGAGGTTGGATCCTTCAGCCGTTGACCATTCTGCCCAAAATGCTCTTCGAACCAGTCCTGGCGCATCATGGATACCTGGGAGCCAGTATCCAACAAGCATGAGACCTCAACTCCATCCATCGACACCTGGATCATAGGGCATTCTCCAACAAGACCACAAGAGGGCAGTCTAGTAGTTGAGGTGGCATTTGGCAGCATGGAGCTTGCTACATGTAATGGCAGAGAGCTTGCATTAGGTAGATCAAGTGTTGGTGTAGGCAGTGTCAAATGGGGCTGTCTTATAGGCAAATGGGTAACAGTTGGGTCAGAGACTAACTCAAAAGGTATAGGGTTCACCTCAGTTACTGCTTGTGGAAGGGTTGGGCACAAATTTTCTTCTGACCTGGGGAGTGTAGAGAATGGATCCTTTGCCACTGAGCCTGCTGTTTGATCCTCAACAGCAGGGCACACTAGTTTAAATTGGCCTGTGCATGCTGCTTAGTGCACTGGCGGGCAATATGACCCGGGGTTCTACAGTTGAAACAGATAGGGCGCCCTTGTTCATCATACTCACGCAGCCTGGAGTGTTGTCCTGCCCTTTGGTGTCTTGGGCCTGGGGAATAGCTTCGTGATCTTTGTGGGGCCTGCAGTGAGCCATAGCTCTGTTGACTCCCCTCCAGTCTGGCTTTCTGGAACTCTTCTCTAATACCCTGCAAGAGAGTCTGGGAAAGATTGTTCACCTGGAGTTCAACTTCTTTGGTCAACTCTGTTTTGAGTTCCACTTTGAGCTTCTGAAGATCATCCTCCCAAGGGCGTTGCTGTGGGGCAGTCTTCACAACTCCACAATAAGCCTGGCCATCTTCCTCCAACCCAGCACGCAGTACTGCCTCGGTTTTCACATCTGCAAATTTAAGGGTGTTATCCAATGTTACCTTTAGCCTCAGGTCCCTCTTCAGCCCACCGTCAAAAAGTCCTGCAATGAACTGGTCACGCATCAGCACATCCGGGTTCAGGATATTTTCGGCATCACTGACCATCATCTTTTGCCAACACTCCTGTAGACGAAGTGCAAAAACTCTCACACTCTCTTCAGACTGTTGCCTACAATTGAAAAACAAAGAGCGAGCGACTGAGGCAGAGGCAGGGCTGGCATACAAATCTTGTAGCTTTTGGAACACTTTAGCAACCGTATCCTTCTCAGAGTCAGGCAGAATGGCCACCTCCCGCCTTGCTTCCCCATCTAAGCAGTTAATTACCCAATCAAGCCGGCTTTCTACAGGTACAGCATACATTCTAAACCATGTTTCTAAATCACATTTCCATTGCTTAAAAGACATTTCATTTGTCCCTCTGCCCCCAGCAAATTTTAAACAAGGCATCATGTATGGAAAAAAAGCTGGCAAAGAAAAAGCTCTTGGTCTCCCACCTCCCTCATTCTGATTTTCAGACATCTTCAGTGGTGTAACACTTAATACCGGTCCTGCCGACTACGCCAAAGATGTAACAGGACTAGACACCGGCAAAGTTGTTCAACACCACAGAAGAGTAAGGAGGCGTTACAACAGTTTAAAGTTTTATTATGAGCTCACAGTCAAGACAGGAGAGGAGTAGGGGGGGGGGACCTGCTCACCTACAGGATACACCACACACAAGTTCACACAGCAAACAAGGAGTAGTCAAGCACAGTAATTTAACATGGCAATCAAAGGAAAAAACCACTACAAATACACTCCAGTCTATAATAAACAGATTTAAAACAAACCCAACACAATGAAATCCATTAGCCTGTGGTGAGCAGTTAACCCCTTACTACAGCCAGTGGCCCACGACTACAACTGAACACAGTTCAAATACTATAACCAGTAAAACTAATTTTATTAAATTCACAACGGAACATGGATAAAATATTCCCACTCCCACATACAAGCCATCCAGGCCTACACTGGGCCGCTGGCTGGAGCAAATGGTGGCGCACAACGTCTCAGTACAGGTTGGCCACCCTGTCTGGGACAAAAGGAGGAGAAACAAAAGGCACTAACAACACACACACTCACCCCAACAATCACACTTAAGGGCTACAATTAACTACATACATACACAACAGACCTACACATAAGAGGTCAGTCAAACAGGCGCCACACACACTCAATGAATTTAGACCCCACAACACACATCACACATAATCAAACAAAAGGGAAATCCTGCACGCCACCAACCTTACCCCCTGCACAAAAAGGAGACCCAAGAGGCCCGGCACCTTCAACTTCCTGTTTATATAGGTGGCCATCTTAACAGGTCAAGTCCTTCAACATGTCTGCCCAAATGTAACAGCTCCCCTATTGCACTGGCCCTGCAATAACACCCACCCACCATAGGTTTAGTCCACTATCTTACACAATCACAGTGAGCTTGCCTAATGTGAAAGTCAACTACCGTTGCTCTGGAATAAGAAAAGGGGCTGCAAATCTCCAGACCGAAGTTGATGAGGTTGACATTTCTGGTAGTGGTGAGTAGTTTATTTAAACTGATTGTTTTCATGACACATCTATGAATGGATAATATTTCTTAAAGGTGTCATTGCATCATCTTTTTATACATTTTGCAGTGGTCTCTGGTATTAATGAATGCCCTGTGAGCCGTTTTTTGTGAAAAAACAAAAACAAAAAAAGTGCTCCAATTACAGGTTGTTCTAGTTTAGTGAAGGAGATGGAGCGGGAGAATGACAGGTTCTCTGGTATGCTCGTCACAGACTACAATCATTAAAAGACCATTCGTTCATGGCACACCATATAGAAGATTTAAACAGTCTAAACAAACACACATGCTTACCTACAGTATACTTCACTAAGTGAATGTGTGCTGCAACGAGACTCCTCCGGTAATCACAACTGTGGCATGGCTTTTTGTAATTAACAAACTTACGTCACTTTGTTGTCCTTTTTCTTACTCTCTCATTTTGCCACCTATTTTCTCTCATTGACTAATGTAGGCAATCGGGGTAGAAGAAAATTTTCACATGCAGCATGCATATGCAACTCTGAGTGTCCTGTCATAATTCAAAAAGAGCAAGTAGCCCACTAAACGGTTTCTAAGGAAATTGGACCTTTAATTACTGGTTGTATAGCCACAAAAACACAGAATAATTTTGCAGATTAAAACGCAAAATAAGGTTTTGCTAATCTTATTTTACGGTTCCTTTTACGGTATAACATGTAATATTATGTATTTACACTGTACATATCTAACACTAATCCCAATCTTAACCCTTACCCTTACCCCAAGGTACAATGTACTGTAAGTACATTATGTTGCACTGCACTTCATGATGTAGACACATTATGTTACATTGCTGCCCACCTTATACAGATACACGGCAACAGGAATCGTAAACTAAAGTGTAACCAAGGGTTATTCACCAGTGTCCCATCTGTGTCTACAGATCTTCCTAAGGCCAAAGTGACTGTACTATCTCCCCAACCTCCTTTCCACTCTGGAGACAGAGTCACTCTAAGGTGTGAAGTGGCACAGGCGGACAGCTGGGATTACGGCTGGGAGAAAGACGGGAAGTCAGTTGATGGACAGGAAAGTGAACACATTTTAGTTACGCTGCCTGGTGAAAATGGGCGATACCGTTGCACTGGAAAGAAAAAAAGTCATCCAAAGTTGCAGTTCATTAGTGGATATGTCGACATTGTTGATAATGGTAAGCTATGTGTGGTACAGTAAATAGGATACATGACATTTATTATGTTCAGAGGGTTTTGCTGTTAACTCATTCAGTGCCAGCCATTTTCAAAGTTGGTCACGTCCCAGTGCCAGGATTTTTTGAACATTTCAGTGTTTTTTCAAGACCCACAGAAAATTGAGTTCTATGTCTGTGTCAACAAACCATACCAAAACCAACCAAAGGAAACTCCAGACTTTCCTTTATCATCAGAAAAAATTTTTTTGTTTGTACCTCTTTCCATTCCTTAGCAATTGTCTGGAGAACATGGGTGGGTGTAACTAAAAATGCTGACTAAAAATTTCTGACCAAAATACTGAGAAAAACGGCTTTTTGTAACGAGCAGAAAATGTCTTTGATTACAATTGTTTTTGCTTCAGAGACATCTCAAACATTATGAAAAGTGATCCCATTGTATACTGCACCAAAAATAACGCTGGCAACATTATTTAGCAGCTATTTATGTACAGCACACTTTGTTATACTGTAACTGTAGTGCTTCTAGCTCTCCCCCTGTGTGTGCGCGCGTGTGTATGCATGTGTGTGTACAGCAGAGAAGACCTATAAACACGATCTAAAATACCGGTCCATACATCTAGTATCGGTAATAAATGTAATATTTCTGAACGTCACCAAACACGATATAAAACATTGTAACATTTTAGTGTGGGAACTTCGCTCAGAGAGGGGATAGGCAAACCGAAACCGAACCAAATATACAACGCCTTCAGAGCAAAATAACATCGTATTCCACAGGATCCGCACACAGAACAACTAGATTAACACATGAGAATGATAGCACAGAAAATTATGATGTTGGGAGAGTGCAGTGAATCCGTGCGCTTTACCAAATGTAGAGAGCTGGGTCGTCAGTGACTTGCTGTCGGCGCAGACGGGTCAGTCAAGTGCAGGTGTAGCTATCTATGAAACAGCGCGACAGGCTGCTCATTATGCATTACCTAAAGTGAAATTAATCTATTGCTGGCTTGCAGAAGCTAAACGTGAGATGTTGCTAGGAAAACAGTAGCTTCAACATACGTGCTGACAGGATTTATTTTGATCAAGCTAGCAGTGTGCAAAACTGCGAGCAATTGAGCAAGCCAGGTCCAGTGTCTCTTCTTTGAGACAATGTTAGATGATCACATATCCACACTGGTACTACCCACAGAATGGGTTCCCTTGTGATTACAACTTTGATTTTTGTACACAAGCTAGATCAGATGATTACCCCACCTCCCCTGTAAAAAAACGCAATTGACTCGATAACGCGTCATTGGCACTGGGCGTTACTATCGTAAAAGACGCGTTTTCGCGTCATTGGCATCGAATGAGTTAATTGTCTTACATAGGTGCAGTTCCTAACATCCAATTGTTGCTGTGTAAATTATACAAATGGTCTGGTAGTGTATCTGAAACTGAGGTCTTTCTGTACAGTCCAGCCCCGGGTTCAAACCTGTGATCTCCAGCAACTGGGGTTTGAGAAACAGATGTGCTATTAAGTGAGCTAAAAGCAGAGCTGCTAAGTGTCTGTGGATTCATGGTAGTCAAAGGAACTAAGTTGTAAGCAACTGGATTTCTTTTTGGAGCTTTTAGACATTTCACTTTTCATCCAAAAGGCTTGACCTTGTGTGCTACATTTGAGTTGTAGTGCGTAGGTAGGCTAATTGCATACGTGACGACCAGGCATTAGCGATTGGGTAAAGGCAGATGCACTTTTTAAAAACTTCAGCAGAGTCCACACCTCCAGCAAATCGTTTCTGATGGTCTCTGTTCCAGGCCCTCTGCATGAAATGAAATGTAAGTACGAGGGGCGGGTTTACCAGGCTAGTTTACTGCACCACAGTAACCAAGGCCTTCCTGCACAGTCCAACCCCAAGCTCAAACCCACCCCATCACAGCAATTTCGTTTAGGGAGACACACAACCTACCACGTGACCTAAATGCCGGGCTCTTAGCTCAGTCAGTAGCATATCTTTTTGAAGTGTTGACTCTTGAGGGAAGTTTACTTACATGTAACACCAAGTTGGGCCAGGCAAGGCAACTTTTCATTTCATACATACAACATTTCAATGTGCTTCACAGATAATTAGAAGCAAAGATCACCAGAAAAAAACAGATGGCAGCTGGCATCCATCACATAGCCATAGTTAACATTAGTTGCATACATAGCCATAGTTGACATTAGCTGGATACATAGCCATAGTTGACATTAGCTGGATACATAGCCATAGTTGATATTAGCTACATATATAGCCATAGTTGACATTAGCTGGATACATAGCCTTAGTTGACATTAGCTTGATACATAGCCAGAGTTGACCTTAACTGGATACATATCCATAGTTGACATTAGCTCCATGCATAGCCATAGTTGACATTAGCTTGGTACATAGCTATAGTTGACATTAGCTGGATACATAGCCATAGTTGACATTAGCTGGATACATAGCCATAGTTGACACTGACTAGTGTAGGGTTCGATGTTGTGACTTTATTGTGTCTGGCTGTTCCTGTTTTTTCTTAGGCCGAGGACAAAGTCATCTTGTACTGGGAGTCTGCTCAGGCATTCTAATACTCCTTGTTTTGGGATTTGTAATGTGCTTCATACTGAAACAAAAAGGTAAGGATAGGTTTACTATATTGCACTGTGCACATGAGTTTTTTGTTTGTTTGTTTTTGGTTGTTTTCAAAGACATCATGACTCATGTGGTTCCAGAAGAATTGCTAAACATATTATCATAAAAAACAGTAGAACATGGTTGCATAATTTAATTTGTCAGAGCCTTTTTCTCCGTCACAAACAACATTGTGTATTTCTTTCTGCAGGATGTTTCTCAAGACCATCAAAGCTGTAAGTTTGTCCACCCAGATAGCCTTAAAGTTTGGCCCGGATCCGTTTTAAGCCTCTTGCCTCCGTTTCTAGCTCAGAGACAATATCTGATTGTGAACCAGATCCGTGCCAGCTAGAGGTTTCAGCTTAAACATTCTAACTGCCAGTAGTTTGGTGTTTATGTTGGTTTACAGATCTGGCCCAGGTCCCTTTTCCACTCCTTAACCGAAAGACAGCGAGCTGTGTTTGACACTGATTTGTTCCAGGTCAGTAATGCGGATCTGAGCCGGTAATGTTTAACATAGGCTCCACTGACCTGGTCCAGATGCGCTTTTCACCACTAAAACAGAAGGCTATGGAGATGTGTTTCAGATGCCATGAACAGATTTGGCCCAGATCAGCAATACAGATCTCAAATGGCATTGTTTAACATAAGCGCCCTGATAACGAACATCTGGAATATAGCCTGAATGCTCTGGATCACGCGCAGATCTACAAATGATCTCACGATATCCTTCAGCAAGGAAGGTTTCGAGAAAGAGTCCGTAAACTGCAAGTCGTTGCTACTTGTAAAGTTGCTAACTACTTAGGCTTACTAACTACAACACAACCCTGGTTCAGATGCGCTTTTCACCACTAAAACAGCAGGCTATATATAAGATGTATTTCAGATTCCATAAACTGATTTGGCCCATATGCGGGGGGTGACAGTGGCACAGATCCGTGTTAGTGCAGTTTCACGGAAGCGCCAACAGCGCATAAAGACCGTTGAATCTCGCTATACTTCCTTTATACGGATACATCCCGCATCCGTAATACGGATTGCAGCCGCCAGCGCCAAACATTTTTGGAATGGAACAGATTAAAATTTTCAGGGGAGGGGGGGACTTTGAATCTATCTATTAATAAATACTGAAAATAATAAATAAAGAAACCTTTGAACCCTGACTGCACCCTGAAATGTCTTGTTTATTGTTATACCATCTTGTCATATAATGAATAATCAATACGTATTAATTCATATGTTTATACCAATATGCTTATACCACTATCCATGTAAGTGGTACGAGCTGTCACATTCAACACCTGTCATCCATATCTATGCTCTCATCATTCAGCATCAATCAACAGCATTTTTGATAACCACTACGGCTACAGTGACCACAAGTAAGTATTTAAGTTTTTATTTGAATTTACTGGGGGATCTCAAATATGCAGTTGACATGTTCCTGGCGAATTAGGTTGGTAGGATGCTTTGCGCATCAACTACTTGGTGTTAGCAGCTGTTTGACGTTAACTTGCACATTACAGCTAGCCGGAGAGATATGTTAGTGTTGTACGAAGTAACAATGTAAATTATAAATTATAACCGAATATACTTTCTAGTATCATGGCACAGGTTTGCGCTCGATCATGTACTGGGTTTAAAAGGCAGGCTAGCCTTACATAGCGCTTTTAATAGCAGGCACACAAGTTTAAAATTCATCCTCCACTGCAACAATGCGCTCTTAAACAGAATTCCGAGCTTAGTGGAAATCAAACTTGACTTAGCTCGATAGGTTCCTAGAAGCCCTACAAATTTCTGTTAACTGCCGCTTATGTCAGGTGTCCGTGGGCAGTCTGATTTCGCTTATGATGGGGGTTTTAAATCACTTTACTATGGAGCGCGGTTTTAGAAACACCACACAAATTAGAGTAGGTGTGGTAACAAACAAGCCCTGAACAACTCTTTATGCTATGTGAGTCGAGCCCATCTGGAAATACATTTTTCAAAAATTTGTCAGAGATGTCCTTTTCTGCAATGTAGGCCTACACGTAGCCTAGCCCTTCATATGCACAGAACGGGTGCGTTATCTGTCAGACAAAATTATTAATCTCTGGGTTATTAAAATTAGGCTACAATATCCAATATAGAATATAACAATTCCTGCAAATTTCTCTATTCTGCCATTTAAGACGTTTTTCTCTATCTTGCCTTTTCCGTATAGGGCACTAGGAAAGTTTCCTATACGGATATATGCGTTAGTTTGGTTGGTTAAGGGAATATTTCATGAGGATAGTTTTGGTTATCTGGAGGGCATTATGAAATGTTTCTCTAAGAAAATACAACCTTAATTTGGTTGCCAAAACACACACACAGTTCAACAGAAGAAGGAATCCGAGATACAAACCTGAGTCGCCATTTATTTGCGTTACCTCCTGGTAGTTTCTAATAATAGTAATAATAATAATACGTTTGGTATTAGCTCAACTAATTGTTCCGCTGGCATAGGTTTTGTTTTTCAGCTAATCTTAAACATGTGTCTGTTTTCCCAGGAGCAGTGCGCAAATGTGCCTCAACAGCAAAGGCGACGGACACTGAGGTCTGGTGCCATGCCATAAGGTGGTTCGCCCTATCATCCGACAGGGTGGGGGCGCCAGGAGAGGCAGGCAATGCGCCATGCAGGCCCAGCAGCAGCTACAGCATCAGCCGCAGCAAGAATGACGCCGCCCGTGTTGTCCCCATAGATTTTAAACAGGCTGTTATTAATTGTGTTGTTTGTTATGTTGTGTTTGCCTGTGTTTGATGTAGCCTATATTAAAACGTTTTATTTTAGCATGTAGTCCACATGTCTGATCATTGCCTGTAAGCACGCTGCTTTTTTGTAAAATCTAAATATGCAAACCTGAGCTAGACTGTGTCTCACGGAGGTTAGATTTGAGTAATTTCATATCCTTCTTACATAGCCTAGCCCCAAATAAGCCGTAAATAAGGCAAAGGGAAATATAGTGATTTAAGCGGAATCATATCACATCTGGCAGTGGTCTGGCAAGCGGAGTCGTTTCACGGATCTGTACCGCATCTGTAACGCCATGATCCGACGGCGCTGGAACGGCGCTGGTCCTTGTCGGTAACAACCCTGACGAACGAAGTCAAAACGGCTTCGGCCCGATGTGCGTTTGGACTCAGGAACGAGTCAGGGAAGCGGACCCGTTTCACATCCAGCTCTAATCGTACTGCGGGTGCGACCCAGTTCCGTTACAGGGTCCAATGGCTATCTGGGCATGCACTGCTTTGTACACTATGTAAATTTTGAATGCAAGATGTGTTTGATACTCCTTATAGGATGTATGGTACTTAATGTAAGATGTGTTAGAAAAAAATAATAAGTGTAACATAGAACACTATTTTGTTTTTGTTTATAGATTCGAAACTTAAGTTTTTGTGTGTAGGGGGTGCGGTTCTCTTATGAAATGTGAAGCTAAAATCAGTTTTTGCAGAACAACTCACCAACTGTTGCTACCAAAAATACCTTGGGCTCAACAAGGTGTACAAGCTCAGTCCATAAATGGTCATTTGGTGTGTGAATGAATGCATGAAATTAGTTTCATTATAACTACAAGTTTCATTATAACTACAAAACAGACTTTCATTCCATAGGGTCACTACAATTGTCTTTGTGCTAAACTTCACAACACACTGTGTGGTCATACCATCTCCCGCTATGTGGTGCATCTAAGTTTTATTTTCCTAAGAGTGACATCTGAAGCCTATTATTAGAGTGCAGTAATTTTCCAAAGAACTCCCACTACATTAGTGTTGGTAAATACGGGCCCTTGCATAGTTTTCCAACTCCATTGAAATTGTACAGAAAGAACTGGGCCCAGTGTGCTAAGAGAGACTCATAAGACAGATATTAAGGTACAACTAAAAAACGACATTAAGAAGGATTCATTAAACTGGGCCCAGACAACAAAATAATCAGAGTGTTCACCTCAGGTTTTGTCTCCCCCTAGTGACCAAGGTGAGACAAACATTCACCAGGACCACAGCCAACAAGGTGAGACAAATAATGAACATACACAAATGTTTATATGCACAAAAGAGGTTGGTCAAGTAACTACAATACAAGAAAATTCATATATGTTATAGTATGTGTTGAACATTATTCACCAAAATGGTTAGACCCTGGCTTTTAAAAATATAACATGCCTTCTTCTCAGAGGACAAATTAATATGTTTCATGTTTGCTACTCTCTTGATTTGCAGATGATTGTCATACATATGAATCCATCTCCCCAACACACCACAGCCCAGCAGGTACCTTTAAAGGGGTCATGTTCCAGAATAAGTCTTATATCATAGTTAACACACATTGTTTACAGTGTTCACATTGGTCATGGATGGCTTTTCAGTTTCTTTTGTTTGTTTGTTTCATTCAGGTGAAAGTACACCAGCACCTGAAACAGTGTATACCTTGCTGAAGCCTGAGCAACTTATAAGTAAGATTTGTTTATTTGTGTGTGTGTGTATGTGTGTGTGTGTGTGTGTGTGTGTGTGTGTGTGGGTGTGTGCGTGTGAGTGTGTGTGTACGTGTCTGTGTGTTAATGAATTTTGTGTTTGTATGTGTGTATGTGTCTGTGTGTTATGGAATTATGTGTTTTCTTTGTGCATACTGGAACATAAGTGTGTGTAGGCATGTGTGTGTATGACGTGTGTGTGTGTGTGTGTGTGTTTGTGCGTGTGTGTGTGTGGTTAAGAGTCTCAGTGGACATAATATTGTGATTATGATGTCTAAAGACAAAAGAGACATCAGTGTTGTGTTATTGTGTTTTCTTGTGATGTTTTAGATCCAGAAGCTAACGAGGCAAATGACATAGCACTGGCCCAGGAAGAAACAGCAGCTTAAATATGTTGACATCCTCACAAATCCAGCCTGTGTGTCTGAATCCCTCTTGCCATCCTGTTTCATGAAACATTTTTTTCCTTACTTATTAATTATGTGTAAGTTACATGTTCTTGATGTTAATCAAAATTGGTAAAGCTATAGCAAAATAAATATCAAAATATATCCAATCCAAATTATTTTGTGTGTCTGTGTTTGTGTATGGGGGATCTCATCAAGATACTGAAAAAATCATGTAGCAAAAGTATGGCTGAAACGATCAGTCTTTTCATCTTGTTGTTGTGCCTGACACTGAGCAGAGAGACAGCGAGTCACAGAGAAACTGAGGAACTTAGAGTCGCATGACTGAAAGACTTCCACTCAATCTGAAAAAGAGAAGAGAAACCAAGGGAGGGACACACAACCAACCAGGGACACACACGGCAATCACCTAACCTAGACCATACCACTGTATTCCTTGTCTAAGTAATGCAACTAAATCATAAATAATTACGTAAACATAAATAAATAATAATCCCTGCATGTTGGGGAATGTTCAGCTGTGAGCTGTAGAATGAAGTCAAATACCACCCTGCCTTTGCAGTTGTTTTGCAGGCAGTCCTTTAAGGGTGTGTGTGTGTGTGTGTGTGTGTGTGTGTGTGTGTGGTCAGATATAACGTCATTAATGTAGAGAGAGGAAAATGAACTGCTGACAAATGTCTGTAGTCAAATACAAGCATGTATGTCGTTAGACATACGCAGATAGAAAGAGATAGAGAATAACAGTCAGTGTGTGCCTGTGTGTTGCAAGCACTGGCAGAAGTACCTTAGACCTTAAACTCAGTGGAACAGATGAACTTTCACTTATATAGACCAGCAACTGAAAAGAGAAGAGAAACAGAAAGTCTATCATGATTCCTGTCAGAAACCTCCCAACTACGCAAAGATTAAATGTGTGTGGTCACACTGATGTGACAGGAATTTTGTGACAATAAAAGTGAAAAAAAAAAAAAAAATGTTAAGCTCCATAGAATATAATGTTGAATTTTAGAATCTTACATTGTTGTAGAAAGCATTCTTTCCCAGAATGTTCAAAAACACACAGCTTTAAAGGTTAACAAACAACAATCCATGGAAACTACAAAAAAACAATATATATAGTATGTAGGGTAATTTTGCCGGAGTGGATGTCACCTGCAGCTGCATTAGGCTTCTAGATCAGGCATACATAAACAGGAAGTAGATGCAGAGGCTAGTCTGAATCCCATTACCCTCTCCACCCACATCAAATCCCACAGACACAGACTTCCTCCAACTCACACAGACACAGACTTCCTCCAACCATTCACTCTAGAAATGAGATACAACTAAAGATCACAGCACACTAACAGCTAGCAAAACATCTGCTCACTGACCTGACAGAACTGACAAAGATAGTCAGCAATAGCCATGATCTGGCCTTAGCAATAGAATTATGATAGCAGGACATTATTTTATGCAGTGGACCACACATAATCCACTATGTCTCTGTCAGCCCTGGGCCAAATACATGTACACACCAGGCTCAGCTTGTCCAAAGACGTCATCAGAGATGCTTTTTTTAGTATGTGAGTATATGCGCTATTTTGATTGTTACATTACATCACACTTAGCAGACACTTCTATCCAAAGCGACTTACAATAGGACACATATCAAACTACAACAGAGGACACATATCAAGTTATCAAGCTACAGTAAAAACCAAGTTTGCTGTAATGTTGAATGTTGTCTAAACTAAACCATGTACAATAACGGCACAATCTCTGCAGCTAATTACAACATTATCTTTATCCTCTGTGTGTACCTGTTGTTGTGATTTTCCACCACAAATGTGTACATGTGTAGGTGTGGTGTCTTGAAAAAGTATTAACATTTGTGAATATGTGGGTTTTCAGAAAAAAAGTTCTTCTCTGTGTTTCAGTACTTGCCTGCTTGTTATCCTGTGGTCACTCAGCAGGTAACAACACCTAGAAGTTTTGACTCTTGTGCTGCACTCCATTTGCAAAGGGATGACATTTTTGGAGGGTTTTGCCTTTATGTCATATTTTGTTTAAGTCTGGCTAATTTAGCTTAGGTGCCTGCCAGGTAAATGCCTATGCAGTACATAACTGAATCTTGAGTGACAAATACTAAAGAGGTTTAATTCACTAGTTCATATAATTCTTACATATACATATATAGCAAAGTTTTAACCCAGATGCCCTAGCATTCTTTTTTTCCACTGAACTTTTTCTCTACTGAAGTTCCCCTACCAGTAAGGCTCCTTAATGTTTTTAAGCTGGTGTGCCCCCTTCTGGTCAATATCAGTCCTAACATGTTCAACTATGTTTTCCCCTTCCCTTCTTGTCTGTGTAGTTTTTTGTAGATGAATAAATCACTGAGATATATGGACTTAAAATATTGTCATACAGAATATAGATTATTGATTCTGGTGAATAGTATAAGAACCTAAAGAGTTAGGTTAGAGAGTTAGAGGCTATCTATGGTTGCTAAAATAGCGCTAAAATTGTGCTAAGT
>CM050200.1:11818209-11830709 GCA_027475355.1 Coilia nasus | reverse complement strand
GCCATTGGGAACCTGTCACAGCAAAAGGGAAGTGGTAGCCCCTGTCAGATCTAGATCATGGCTGTTGCTGTGGAAACAGTACTCGTTCACCTGTGCACTCACTGTCACGTGTACTATCTCGTCTGTAGATGGGGAAGAGGGGAAGGGGAGGGTCGTTTTGGAGCTCAGGAAAGGGTGGGGTGACCTGAATGTTGTATCTTTTGAAATGTTAGACCAAGGTACTGCAATTTCAAAGACCTGGCAATGGCAGCTTTAACTAGCTTTAACCAGACACTATCCAAGGGGCAGTATTAACAGCTGTCTAGTCTAGCTGGTGAACAGATGAAGAATTTGCAGCAATTTACTAAATTGACATACTGGGTTAAAAAAAGACAAGGCCTGTATTTAATGTTATCCACATATAGACCAAATGCAGCTTTACACTGTAACCCTGTTTCTCTCCACAGCCCTCCCTACAGCTACACTGACTGTAGTCCCCCAGAGTCCTGTGTTCACTGGAGAGACAGTCACTATGACGTGTGTGATAGAGTCTCTCAGTGGCTGGACATATCAGTGGTATAAGGGGTCAAGCAGAGTCCCAGTGTCTGAGGGAAACACCTTCACCATTACAAGAGCTGCTGAGTCTGATGAGGGCCAGTACTGGTGTCAGGGGGAGAGGACAGACAGGCCCACAACATCACAGGGCAGTAACTCAGTGGATGTTCGCTTAAAGGGTGAGTGCATTCATCAATTCACTGATATGAGTTAAATGTTGTTATATGACAGCTATTGAACAAGGTGTTGATAATGTCTGGCGTAGTTAAGCTTTGCAAAACAAACCTCACAGAGGGGGGATCAGGCTTCAGTGTATTCATACAAACAAGATGACGTGACTGCTTTTTAAACGTTTTGACAGCTGTATTGTCACTATTTCTGCACATCGATTTAATTTCACTGCAACTGAACCGCAGGATTACGAGATAATGGCACTTTTACAGTCAACTAAATACTGCAAATTTTGCCGTGGGTGGGTCAACCTCGGAAGTGAGATCTTTACTTCAGCGTAAACCTCTGTGGTCCTATGCTGTCTCTAGCGGCGACATTTCACGGACTGCATGAATCTCGGATTGCACGAGTGACATAAGCATTCTGAAATGACAACATCTGTACACTGGATTGATACCTAGGCCTGATATCCAGGTCTGCAGTACAGCACTTTTTCTCTTGTCATTCTTTCTTTTTGTGTGACTGTTGTTTCAGGGAGTGCAAGTCCTAACCAGCTTGTCGTTGGCATATTACTGGGATCGGGAATTTCATTTGCTGTGATGTTGCTAATGGTTTTTCTGCATTGCTGTGCAAAGTCCAAAGGTAAAATTGAAAATGATGTTTTCTTTATGTACAATTTTTATGACCATTGACTATTAACTACTACATTCACAGTGTCATGTTCACATTAAAATTCAATAACAAATGTGTTGGCAATCTCTGTGACTGTATGCATGAAGCTGTTAACTCCCCATTGAATAAGCAGCTAGATAAAGATATTTGCATATCTCCCTTTAGGTTTTTGTCTCCACCAATCAGACAGGTAGGTTTTTATTGTCTTTTTTCCCCTCGTATTTACGTTCACTTATGACCTACGTACCATATACATATTTCTATACTTCAATGATTGATTATTCTATCCCCCCCTAGTGGCCAACCTGTGCAAAGCATCTATCAGAATGTTGGCCGGGCCCCTGACCAGCCTAATGGGAGTGAGGGGGACGAGGCTGTCTATGTACCTCTGCAAAGAGGTAAGTAGGTTGGGCTTCTAGTGTGAAAGACATTATATGCAATAAGAATATAATAGCTATATAATACTTTATGTCTCTCTTTTTACTCGCTCTCCCCCTCTCTGCCCATTGTCAAAAGTTCATGAAGATGTGTATGAGACCATAATGCCACGGAATCGAAATGGTAAATAAACTGTTAATTATGTACTTCCATTCCAACGTCTTACTGGTGTTTGTTGTAGTCTGAACCAGTAATTTAACAAGGAATGTACTGACACAAAAAGAAATGTCTTGTATTTTAGCACAGGATTCACTTCCTGAATCTGATCAAAAGAGCGTCATCATGAAGCAGTTTTCCCACCGTCACAAGAAGGAAGCACAAACCGAAACCATGAACTCATGAGGTTTCGTAGTCATGAGGAAGGATGGACTCTGTGGTTCACCTCTGAGGCTGATAACGGACTTATGCTAGTCCTCTCAACATTGAACTTTTAAAAATGAGACCTAATTCAGTCAAGGTGGAGTGACTTTAACAGGTCGGACTTTTCATCAGCACACTTCTCCTCCTCACTTCCAACATCATCATCATCATCATCATCATCATCATCATCATCATCACCATCTTTATCATTATGATCATAGTCATCATCGCCATCTTTATTATTTTCTACTTGCTTTGTCTTTTCCCTCCAAAATAACTGTGCATGATTTTACATCCCACAGTAATGTGGCAATACTGTACATACTGTATGTGCTTGCTTGGACTGTTGCAGAGGCCTGTGCACTCCAGTGCAAATGCCAATTGAATGGTGTGTGCCACAAAGCTCATTATTTTGTGTGTTTTCAAGAGTAAGTGAAATTATTGCTCATAGTTGTCGGATCTGAATTCCCTTGATTCTTTCTGTTTTTTACTAGCATGTCTTTTGTGAATCATTTACAGTAAATAGACAAGCAGATTAAATGGAATACATCTCACCACTAGAGGGGGAAATCTTACAGTTGGGTAAACTAATCCAAATTTTAAAGGGTTCTATATGTCAACTTTACAGCCAATGGTTTTACCCTACTTGACTTACAGTATTGAAATATCAGATGTTTTTGAATAGCAGTCACAAACATAATATCATTTGTGTGTAGTTATAAAGACATTAATTAAAATACCAATGAAATACAACTGCCCTGGCCACTGTCAACACTGTTAGTGACTTCACTAAACAAATGAACACTGGTGTATATGAGCTAATAATCCACTGTAAATTTTGTGTTACTGTACCAATGACTTTTGCTTTACATTACACAGATCTACTGTAAATAAACTTTTTTTGAACTCAACAATAAAAAACGTGCACACATAGAGTGAGCTGGAAGACCACAAACACATACTTGATCTGGTGGTCAGACTGCACACTCTGCAAGCATTACAATGTGCAGTGCACAAGCGTGTGTGTATGTATGTGTGTGTGTGTGGGGGGGGGGGGGGGGTCAACAACAACAAAGTTCATAAAACTCATTGAGCACTACCTCTCTAATTGCTTAAACATTACACAGTAAGTACAAAATGTAAAGAACAAAAGTGAGCAGATTTGTCTGATTACAAACGTTGTACTGCCACCAGACAAGAACAAAATACAAACAACAAAAATAACACTTCATAGGAACTTCGTCACAGATGCCTCTATCGCGGCTGACCACATCACGTATGACTTCAGTTCACAGCACGTCTTACAGGCAAAAATAAGCCAGACTTGACGGCTGACAGGAAAGAGGCACAGATGCAGACAGTGTTAGCTCCTCTAAATCAACTTACTAAGAACACACAACACATGATAAAACCCGTTGGATAGTATCTGACAAGTCAAGACCATATCATCATGAAGCTCATTCAAGTACTTGGTAAGTTTTTACCTCCATGATCGTGCTTAAGTATCTGCTTTCTGTAACTACATGTGAGAAAGAGAGAGAAAGAGAGAGAGAGAGAGAAAGAGAGAGAGAGAGAGAGCGAGCGAGAGAGAGATCTGTGAGCTGCACGCATGTTCATTTTGTGACAGTATTATAAGTCTGCCTCTTTCTTTCTCTCTCTCTTTCTATCTCTCTCTTTCTTTGTCCCCTCTCTCTCCGTATATATTTCCAATCCTATTAGTTAAGTTCAAGATAATGTTTCAGGACTGAAATGAACACTAAAACATATGTTTGGACTCAGTGAAGTGATGCTTGTTGTAATCACATACAAACACACACTTGCACACACATACCATGTATGCATGTACATACACATGGGCAGATATGTTGTACACAGTCAACAGAGGTGACAGACAGGAAAGTAAACGACTTTGCATAGCAATCTGTCATGAAGCTCATTCAACAAGTATTTCCACCATGACTGTGCTAAAGTACATTTGATATGTGATTATCAGAGAGAGAGGTGAGAGAGGGAGAGAGGTGGACAGAGAATGTAGGACAGATACATAAACAGGACAAAGATAGACAGTTTCTGGCACTTTTTAAATACTTTTTAATTACCTTTGCTGTCAAAATTGGTATCTTACATAAATTGATTCTTTCTTAAATTTAGTATTGGGCTCCTTGTGTTATTCAAGTTACACAATGGGTAAGCATACATTTTATCTTTTGTCTCTGACTTTTAATCTCACTTAAAAAATGTTTTTTTTTTTTTTTTGAATATTGTGAGTGCACTTTATCCTTCGTGAGTTTCTTTTTTTTTCTTCAGAGTTTCAAGATCCCACCATCAGCATTCAGTCTCCTCAGCCCCCCTTCTACAGTGGAGACAAAGTGACACTCAGGTGTGAAATACGGGGTGCAGGCTGGAAATATGAGTGGAAGAGGAATGATATCTGGATTGATTGTCTAACCAATGGAACCATCACTATCAGTATCCCTGAAGAGACTGGTCGCTATCAGTGCCGAGGTTTGAATGGGACAGTACCAAGCTACCTCAGCTCTTACATGACTATTAATGTGACTGGTAAGCTTCACATGGAATATCTCTTTTTTATGCATTAAAGATAAATGGTATTTCAATGTGCTGATAAAAAGAGCAATACATATACTGTTCTTATGCCTCTGTGTCTGTACTCACAGCGCCCCCTACAGCTAGACTGACTGCAGTCCCCCAGAGTCCTGTGTTCACTGGAGAGACAGTCACTATGACGTGTGTGATAGAGTCTCTCAGTGGGTGGAGTTACCAATGGTACAATGGTTCCAGTACTGATTCAATATTCGAGGGAAACACCTTCATCATTGCAAGTGCTGCTGAGTCTGATGAGGGCGAGTACTGGTGTCAGGGAAGGAGGACAGACAGGCAAACCCAGTCACACAGGAGTAACATCATTAAAATTCAAGTGCAGGGTGAGTCTATTTTTCTTGTAAAAGTTGTGATACTCTACATGTTTATCTGTGGTGATTTTAGATTTAGCATCTTGATTTTGATCATCTCTTGTCCTCTATTTCTGTATTACTCAGCCCTTCCTAAAGTCGCACTCTCTGCACATCCAAAGACCCCCCCTGTGTTTACTGGAGAGATGGTCACTCTGAAGTGTGACATAAAGACCTTCAATGACTGGACATATGAGTGGTACATGGGGAACCTGTTTAAGGCAATGAATGAAACTGTCCAAAATATCATCACCATGACTGCTACCAAGGCTGAAGAGGTTAAATACTGGTGTCAGGCAACGAGGAGAGGAAGACCGTCGTCATCACAAAGGAGTAATATAGTTGATATTCAAGTTAAGGGTAAGTACAGTTAGCCACACTGTTTTTGATTCCACAGCTGTAACTCCATGTATATGGCACCTGAACTTGAATTTCCACCATGCCTCCTCCTGTAGATCTACCAAAAACTAGACTGGTTATGGAGCCTAAGAGTCCTATCTACCCTGGAGAGACAGTCACCCTAAGGTGTGAGTTCCTGTCTCAACGTGCATGGAATTACAGTTGGTTTAAAGACAAGAGCTCTGAACCGGTCGAAACATCCATTAATAACACAATGACCATCAAAAACATTGATGAGTCTGCTGTGGGTCATTACTGGTGTCAGGGGAAAAGAAGAGACAGACAACCATCAACGCATCCCAGTGGAGTAGTACACCTTCACATGCAATGTAAGTACATCAAATCTTTAGACAAGTCAAGTTATTTATGATATTATGTCCTCAAAGGTAACGTCTACAAGTCTTGCTATAACTTATGACTCCATGTAATTACTACAGAGCAAGATTGGTGTACAACATTTTTCAGAAATGATAAATGATAACTGTCATTTTTTTCCACAGCTCTACCCAAAGCTAAACTAACAGCAAAACCACAAAGTCCTGTGTCTGCTGGAGACACAGTCACTATGAAGTGTGTGATAAAGTCTCACAGTAACTGGACATACAAGTGGTACAAGGACAATCATACCAGTGTTGTGCTAGAGGGCAGTAACTCCACTTTGACAAAAGCCGCTGGCACTGGTGAGGGCAGATACTGGTGCCAAGGAGTTCGACAAGACCGACCCACAACATCACAGCTCAGTAACTCAGTGGATGTTCGCTTAAAGGGTGGGTGAATTAATACTCCTTCCTGTAGAAGGTCTGGGTTTATTTTCCAAATTGTGCACAAACAAATGGCAATATACAGCAAGACTATTCTTTCCATCACCTCTGTCATCAAAAGTTAAATGGTTCCTATTTAGCTTAAATGTCAACATTGTCTCTTTAACAAGCTGGCATTATTACTGCTACAGTAATAATGGATTGATTAGAAGATATGTCTCTCCGAGTACATGATTTGAAATTTATTTGAGTTAACTTACTGTATGTCTTGACAGACTCTTTTCCAGGTTCTGATCCCCTGTCACATATTATGATTGTGGCTGTGGTAGGAGGCGTGGTTGTGGGTGTGGTCTTTACTATCATCACCCTTAAGGTTGTTCCTCGTTGCTGTCGGAGACACAGGGGTAAACTGGTGCTTTTGTCCTATTTTTTGCAAATGAGTAACTCAACCACAAGTGTTGATTGTTTAATAGGTTTGTGTCTTGTGTCTCCGCAGGTCCTGTGAACAGTTACTCACCCTCCAGTGCAGGGCTGTAAGTTGCTCTGTCAATTCTGTTCTATTACTCTATTATTCTATTATTCAGTCCATCAATTCCTGTGCCTATACTCTCCTTTGTTTACACCTGTGCAAGAATACCATATCCAACCAAGATGTCCTGTAATACATTCTCATTTACTTCATGCTATATTTATGAAATGGGAGATTTGACCTATGAGCTGATTTTGCCTTCCCTATTGTAGTTTACTTTTAATCTTTTATTAGAAAAATGTACTTAGCAGCTGTGTATTGCTCACACAAGTGTATTGTTGTACTTGATAGACTTAACCTCAAGTGGTAGAGTAAATAGCCACACCACATGTTGCTGTTGCATGCTGTTGTGCCATACAGACCTTTGTCTCCCTCTAGTGGCCTGGCTGACAGAAACACGCAAGACCTCCAGGACCAGTCTACTCTTGGTGAGGAAGTGCTACAGTATGACTTCATCTAGTGGACTCACGCTTTAACCTATAGCACTATTGCACTATGTAACAGATATGTATTTCCTATAATGAATGCTTTCTAATCGTAATAACAATATGGTAGAGCAACTTAATTTTGATAGCTTCTTCACAATATTAATATTTTACAGCAAGTTTGTCTTAAGCCATATTTTTCTCTTGAAGGAGGTCTTCCTGTGTATGAAACAATTGTACTCACAGAGCCCAAAAGAAGAGGTAAAGTATCCACAAAGAATTCTCTTCCATCAGAGTTGTGTATTTTCACAGACAATTGAGTACTGACTGGTATGTTTTCTTGTGTTTTTTTTTTTTTCAACAGTGATGGATATTGTGTATGACAAACTCTCCCTAAGCAGGATGGGTATGCATGCAAAACACAAGATGGTGCTTCTATGACTTTTCAAAAGACATTTTGTAAACAAATGAGTAATGTGCCGCCTAAATTACATGTCAGTAATGTCATGTCAGAAACTTCACATGCCTGTGCCCTGTTTCCTGTTTACACCAACCTCTATTTATATATTGCTATTAAAACAATAATAACACTAATCATATCAATAATACATTTCATTTTAAATGCTGGCTTTCAAAACACCCACCTTACCGTTTAAAATCCATCAATTAACACAAAGACCCCAACATAAGATAGCTATCAGTTTCCTCAAACATGAGTGGCAGAAGACACTTTTGTGCACATGAGTGTTACATCAGCAGCTGTTTAAGGATAAGCCCAGGAAATAAATGAAACATTATCTCTCAACAGGCATGCTAGAGGATCCATCAGATGCAGGTATATCCACTGTTGGAGGTAGGAGCTAACCTTATGTACTAATATTAGAATCACAGTAACCACATGTTAAATAATATTATGATAATATCAAGTCCTATCAATATTAAGTCTATAATATATAATGAATTTAATATCCCTACATAATTACTATGATAATAACTCTGCATGTCTGCCCTTTTTGTGTCTAGGCGACTCATCATGCCTGTCTAACCCCTATGAGCTGGCAGACTGAGGCAATGCTGTCTATTTGTGAAACAGAAACAGCTAGAAATGCAACCAAACTGTGCCGCACAACTATGTGCACAACCCATGTTGTCTGTGCAGTGTGTCATTAGGGTTAACGCTGAAGCTGTGTCCACACACACATACACACACACACACACACCCACACGTATATATTTTTGAGATGTGAGTGGTAGCTCGGGCCAGTTTTTTTTTTACTATTCTTGCTCCTATCATTGCTGTTATAAGTGGTTCCTTCATAGATCTTGTCTCCCTCTGGTAACCAGCTGGTGTCACCATCATCTTTCAGTCAAATATATCTGGCAAAGTCACTGCTAGTCACTTGTTGCAGTAAGCGTTATAGGTGGGCATACATTCGAATGTATTAAAATGTAAGATCATATCATTTAACAGTGGAGCAGCATGTGTGTGTACTTGATGCAAGAGAACCCTGTAATGTAATGTAAAGTTTTACGAAATGTATATAAGTATTTTTGCAGTTTAACTGAAATAAAATACAGTTGATGTCACGGTTTCGCTCTGGGCTTGGGTTTTTTCATGTGTGTTTTTTCATGGTTACCCACCTATTAGTCTATTAGGTTCACTTTACCGTGTTTTACTGCTCCTTCCCCGCGTTATCTGTTTATGCACTGCACCTGCACTTCCTTGTTTAGATCCTCATTAGATTATCTCTCTCACTTGTCCTCCTCGATTCACGATCGTTGTAATCATCCGTCTCAACTGCACTTCCTGGTTTGTAACAATCACAAGTTATTCAATCATTCTACTCACCTGTACTCCTCGTTCACGCTCATTTAGTCCCCGGGGTTTCCACTACTTATACTCGCCTCGTTCACTCACTCCTTGTCAGTCCGTCTGCGAACCACGGTGTATTCCCTCGGCAAGCTATTTCGACTCCTGACTTCTCTGCGTCTGTTTTGGCTGTGTACTTCCCGGTGTTGCTCGTTTTCCGCCTGTGTTTTCCCCTGTCTGTCTGTCAGTATCTCCAGTCCTCCGGTGCCGACTCCTGCCTGCCTGACTCCGCCTGACTCTCCAGCCCTTGGTCTCGACCCCGGTCCGTCCCTGGCTCTCCCTGGCTCTTCTGCTCCCCGGCATCGATCTCCGCCTGTCCCTGACTCGGCTCTACTCTCCTGCCCCTGGTCTCGACCTCCGCCTGCCCTCGACTCTGCTCTGCTCTACTGCCCTGGTAACGACTCCTGTCCGGCTGACTCACCTGCTCCTGGTCTCGACCTCCGCCTGCCCTCGACTCTGCTCTGCTCTACTGCCCTGGTAACGACTCCTGTCCGGCTGACTCACCTGCTCCTGGTCTCGACCTCCGCCTGCCCTCGACTCCGCTCTGCTCTTCTGCCCCTGGTATCGACCATCGCCCGCCCACGACTCTTCGCCCGCTTCCGGGAGTGGGTTTTGACCGCCCGTCTGCCTGGGTGTTTCACCGCGTCTTGGTGGATACCTACCGGCTCTCCGGAGCTATTGACTTTGTCCCTATTCCCCCAATCCTTAATAAACTATTGTTGAAGTTACGCTATTGGGTTCATCTGTCTGTCTGTCCGCGTTCCGTGACAGTTGAGTGTTTTGGAATTATGTGTGCCACATACATATTTTACTGTTTTTCTTTGTGTTTATGAACTCTCATACTTCTGTCTGTTATCATGTATATTTTTGGACGTTTATTTTTTATGCTCCTGAAGGCTTTGCAGCACTGTGTTGTTTTTAATTAAAATAAACTATAAAATCACATTGCTTCGGTGAATCTGCATGAGTGTGTTTTTCAACAAGATCAGATGCAAGAGTGTAAAGACTTTTTAAATCCTCATAAGAACATCAGATATTTGAAAGATTTTGGCATGCATTATTAGTTTTTATTTTTTTAAGTAAGACATTTTAAAGGGCCTAAACTTTGTGCCACATTTACTTTAAAGAGGGAACGTGACTCATCGCATGTATCATGTTTCATCCCCTGTTAGTCAGATAAATAAATAAATAAATAAATAAATAAATAGGCTCTTCTGCTTTATCAACTCAGTTGCAACTCAACTGCAGTTCACCTAAGGTGCGAAAGTAGCAAAAACTAATGTCAGCTATGTGTTAGATAAAAACCTTGGAAACTGCATGACAGTGTACTCACACCACCCTTACTCTAAAAACAACATTGATTTTATCTCATTGCTTTTCAGTTCTATGTGTTTATATACATACTGTATATAGCCCGATGTTTTATTACAATCGCACCTAGGGAGTGTGAACTGTAGCCAAGGCAAAACGCCAATACTATATGAGACAACATTAGTCTAGTTCAGTCCAAAATTACATGGGTTTGTCTTTGGTTCATGTAACACCTTTGCACAAGCTGACATGAAACTTGAGCTTGTAGTTGTTGTGTAATCTTGCGCAAACGAACCCGCAACACTTAACTTCCTTTGGCCAAGATATCCATCTTCACACTGTGAAATGTTTTTATCATTTCCAGCACAGTATCTGTCTTTAAAGGACAAACGTCACTAGAATATGTGGGAATGGAAATGTCTGACAGTGTCCAAGCATCTCATTTCATATGACCACTAGTATAGTTTAGCACTGTCGTTGTCAATATTAGAGGGAAGATGCTGACAGTCCTGAATTGATGACATCATTGTATCAACATCATCAACGAGTTACACTCAAGATATATCAGACATAAACAAGTGCAATCAGAGAAGGCAGGGTCATTGCGGGCGGACAGACACGCAGACACACAGACAGACAGATGGACACACACACACACGCACACACACACACACACACACACACACACACACACACACACACACACACACACACACACACAAACATGGACAGGGACATTGCAATACCTGGTCAATAACAATGTGTGACTTCAGGCATTGGCCAGCAGGGTGCAGCAACCAGCACCAGCAACTCAGAAGACATTCCCACTGGCATTCTTCCAATCTCACCAACTCCTCTAAACTGACACTTACAGTCAGGCCCACCGATAGGGGAGGACAAACGGGTCTGTTGTCCCGGGGCCAGGGAAAAGGGGGGCCCAGAACTGGTCCCTCCTTACATTATGGAATATGGAGGGGTGGGTGGTGGGGGGCATCAGATTATCTTGTCCTGGGCCCAGCCAAGACTCTCAGCTGGCCTGCACACACACATACACACACACACACACACACACACATACACACATACACACACGCGCGCACACACACACACACACACAGTGGGCCTGTTTACAGTATTATGGCTTAATGCCATAGGGTTATTATGGGGCAGTCCACATTGGCAAAATGCCAATACAATATTAGACAACATTAGTCTAGTTCAGCCCAAAATTACATGGGTTTGTCTTTGGTTCATGTAACACCTTTGCACAAGCTGACATTAAACTTGAGCTTGTAGTTGTTGTGTAATCTTGCGCAAACCAACCCGCAACACTTAACTTCCTTTGGCCAAGATATCCATCTTCACACTTTGAAATGTTTTCATCATTTCCAACATAGTATCTGACTTTAAAGGACAAACGTCACTAGAATATGTGGGAATGGAAATGTCTGACAGTGTCCAAGCATCTCATTTCATATGACCACTAGTATAGTTTAGCACTGTCGTTGTCAATATTAGAGGGAAGATGCTGACAGTCCTGAATTGATGACATCATTGTATCAACATCATCAACGAGTTACACTCAAGATATATCAGACATAAACAAGTGCAATCAGAGAAGGCAGGGTCAATGCGGGTGGACAGACACGCAGACACACAGACAGACAGACAGACAGATAGATACACACACACAAACATGGATAGGGACATTGCAATACCTGGTCAATAACAATGTGTGACTTCAGCCATTGGCCAGCAGGGTGCAGCAACCAGCACAAGCAACTCAGAAGAGATTCCCACTGGCATTCTTCCAATCTCACCAACTCCTCTAAACTGACACTTACAGTCAGGCCCACCGATAGGGGAGGACAAACGGGTCTCTTGTCCCGAGCCCAGGGAAAGGGGGGGCCCAGAACTGGTCCCTCCTTAAATTATGGAATATGGAGGGGTGGGGGGGCATCAGATTATCTTGTCCTGGGCCCAGCCAAGACTGTCAGTGGGCCTGCACACATGCATACACACACACACACACACACACACACACACACACACACACAC
>CM050200.1:11793209-11815709 GCA_027475355.1 Coilia nasus | reverse complement strand
TGTGTGCGTGTTTGTGTGTGTGCGTTTGTGTGGGTGTGTATATATGTATGTGTTTGTGTGTGTGTTTGTGTGTGTGTTTGTGTGTGTTTGTGTGTGTTTGTGTGTGTGTGTATGTATGTGTGTGTTTGTGTGTGTGTGTGTGTGTGTGTGTGTGTGTGTGTGTGTGTGTGTGTGTGTGTGTGTGTGTGTGTGTGTGTGTGTAAAACAGAGGAGTGTCTACTTGTTGGGGTCATACCATTCAAAAAGACAAATCTCCTGTAAAGATAGGCCTCGTGCTGAAACAGAGACTACTGGGAGTCCTGTTACACAGACATAGTTCTTCTGGAGCAGCTTTTTAAAACATATGATAATCTCTCACTGCCAGACCACAAACAGCAGTGGCCTCTGTGTGACTAAGAAAATATCTAATTATATTTAACTGTTAAACAAGCAAAGAAGCAGGGGCAGTGGTGGCCTAGCGGTTGAGGTATCAGACCTGTGACCGCAGGGTTGCAAGTTCAAGTCCTGGGTCGCCAGTAGCACCACTGAGGTACCATGAGCATGGTAACATCCCTGCGTACTGCTCCTCGGGCGCCGTTGTTATGACTGCCCCCTGGTCACGTGTGTGTGATGCGTTAAATGAAGAGGTGAATTTCATTGTGTGCACTGTGTGCTGTGATGTGCTGTGTGATCAAAAGACAAAATGGGACTTTCAAGTAACACTATTGGGAATGAGTCACAAATACACCTACTAAGGTACACCACATTGCGTGCTATGTCCCTTCACACCAAGTCTGGCAGACAGAAATGGGCCAGGCCTGACAGTTGATAAAACCTGAGATACAGATGCAGACAGCGTTAGTTCCTCTAAAACTTCATGAGCAAACAGCGCTCGTAATACAGTCCTGTGGATAACGTTTTGACAGTTTGAGATTATCCAGGCATGAAGCTCATTCAAGTCATTGGTAAGTAATCCCTCTATGATGATTGTAATGAACTATAGTTGTTATGTGATTACATAAGAGATAAGAGACAGACAAAGACACAGAGAGAGAGAGAGAGAGAGAGCGAATCTGTGAGAGCTGTGCACAAGCTATACTTCTTCATTTATTGACAGTATTGTGTGTGTGTGTGTGTGTGTGTGTGTGTGTGTGTGTGTGTGTGTGTGTGTGTGTGTGTATGTTGTTGTGTTGTGTATGTGTATGTGTATGTGTGTGTGTAAGATTCTCAATTATTTTGAGTTTTTTTCCACTAAATTACTAAATAAAATAAAATTAAAATGAATACAACAACCCCTGCTTGGGGTTAACAAGAGCATTTATCATGTCTCGGTCCCCTTAGATACAATGTGACATGTGCTTGAATTACTTGCTATCATTAGTTCCTAACAACTTAATATGACCTTATAGGTGCTAGCATTACTTGCAATTATTAGTTCCTAACATATTAATGTGACCTTATAGGTGCTAGCTTTATTTGCTATCATTAGTTTCTAACAAATTAATGATAGATGACCTATGCATTGTGACAATGTAGGACTCTCAACAAGATGGAGGTTTTGGTGTTCTAAAATCATGATGTGTTAATGAAAAATGACAAGACAAGAATCTAAAAACATTTCAAGGCCTTACTTGGCGTTAACCACAGTTTATGTGACATGACGTCACTTTTGTCACAGAGAGGCATGGGTTGGGCCTGAGAGCTAGATGTGACAGATGTAGACAGGTTTAGTTCTTCTAAATAACTCCACTCAGAAACAGAACAAACAGCCGTAATGAAAGACATAAAAGCCTGCTAATCAACCTCTGACACATCAAGGCCTACACAGTCATGAGGGTCATTCTAGCACTCTGTGAGTATGTCTTGTATGTCTTGTATGCTCTTGGTCATGATTTTAAGAGTATGAGGAAGAGATAAATAGATAAGAGGTCAGAAGGTTTCTATGTCTCACACACAGAGAGAACAGTGTTGTGCTTGCTGTTGCTTAGTGGAAAACATTAATTTTCTCTGAATGAATATGATCTTTTATTGTTTACTTGTGCATTGTATGAGTGTTGAATGGCGGATATGTATTTCTATCAACTTGTGATTTCATTATGTAATCCTATCTTCAAAAGGAAGTGAATGTGATACAGAGTCTTGCATGACACTGTATGGGGTAAAGGTGTCTGAAGATAACACATACATAAGAGCATAAATACATGTAGGGAATACACTTTTGTTCGACTTCTCAAAATTGTTTGAATGGCATCTTTACAAGTAACATATACAGCACACACAAATACAGCACTAAAGATTTCCTTCCCTGAGAAGAGAAAGAGATACACAACACATAGTCCTACATCATCCAGTATTGTCTACATTTCTATCACTGTGAAAGCAAAAGTGCAGGACATTAAATCTGATTCTTTCTCCCCCAGTGTTGTGCTCCCTCTGCTGTTCTTGCCACACAGCAGGTAAATGCACATTTTTTCATTTACATTGCAAGCACCCTGCAAGAAATTTTGTGCATTTATTAATGATTAAAACCCATTTTTCTTCAGAGAGCCTCAAAGCTGCAGTGATTCTGGACCCCGACTTTTCACCAGTTTTCTATGGAGAGCATATCAATCTTAAGTGTGACATACAGGGAGAACTAAATGCTGGTCGGTGGAATTATAGCTGGTTCGGAAATAACTCTCCACTGCATGTTTATACTGAAACAAATCCCCTTGGAAGAGTTCAGTACAGCCACAACAACAGCAATTACAGATGTTCAGCATCACCTATGGGAAGTTCAGAGCCTCCTCTTAAAAGTGAACCTTACAAACTGCTTGTGTTGGGTAAGTATCTCCAGTACAAGACATGTATTTTATTGTTAGCTTTATACAGCTGGAATGCAAATTATCAGTTAGCCACAAATCTGCCAGGGTTAAGGTTTTTAAACACAGACAAATGGTCATATGATATACCACTTCAGAATTGTAAGGTTCTTTGGTAAAGCATGTCCAATGTCATATACAAGAAGAACTAAATAATGGTAGCCATAGTACATCATTACAAAGAATATTCTCCACTGGGAGATTTTACTGAACAGAATGAAATTTAACTTGGTCAGCTTACAGTTTTAACAATATTCTCATAAACATGCAGTGCTATAGTGCTATAAAAATGCAAGCCAGCAATGATTTTTTAAAAGCAAGTACAAAAATACTTTTGTTGGGTGTGTCTCCTGGGTACTTAATTGCATCTTACTTCATAACACCTGTGATGTCTGTGACACCTGTGTCTGTACAGAGATTCCTTATCCCACCATCAGCATCCAGTCTCCTCAGCCCCCCTTCTACAGTGGAGACAGAGTCACTCTGAGGTGTGAAATACAGGGTGCAGGCTGGGAGTATGAGTGGAAGAGGGACAATAGCTGGATTCATGATCTGACCAGCCAAACCATTACAGTCTCTCTCCCTGAATATACTGGACATTATGCATGTCGTGGTCTTAGAAGGCAAATGTGGACTTACTACAGCCCTGACATTATCATTTCTATGAGTGGTAAGTTTTACATGAAATATGTATTTTTTAGTTAATCTGTAATTTAGCAACTCTTTTTAGAATTATCATAATTCATTCCTAACATATACAGTACTACTTATCCCCACTGCTGTAGTCTTAGTGATATGTAGGTATCTACTGTATAACCACCCAAAAATATGCAAAGAAATGTATTAACAGGTTTGCACATAAGTGTGCTGGTGTTTGTGTATTAAGGGAGTGAAGGGAAGGAGGATTTATACAGTATGTATACAGTATTGACCTCCACAAACTACACTACAGCACTGCTTACCTCTCCATGTTCATGCCCACAGCCCTCCCTACAGCTACACTGACTGTAGTCCCCCAGAGTCCTGTGTTCACTGGAGAGACAGTCACTATGACGTGTGTGATAGAGTCTCTCAGTGGCTGGACATATAAGTGGTATAAGGGGTCAAGCAGAGTCCCAGTGTCTGAGGGAAACACCTTCACCATTACAAGTGCTGCTGAGTCTGATGGGGGCCAGTACTGGTGTCAGGGGGAGAGGACAGACAGACAAAGAACATCACATAGGAGCAGTGCAGTTAATGTTAAGGTGAAGGGTGAGTACATCCATCTTGAATGTATCTATGATTTCCGGTTATAGACATATTATAGAGAAAACGAATCTCTTCACCCCTCTCTATTCATTACAGCCCTTCCCACCACTACACTGACTGTAGAGCCACAGAGTCCTGTGTTTCATGGAGAGACAGTCGCTATGATGTGTGTGATACAGTCTCTCAGTGGCTGGACATATAAGTGGTACAAAGATGAGACTAACAGTGTTGTGTTTGAGGGGGGCATCTTCAAGATTACAGAAGCTTCTGAGTCTGCTGAAGGCCAGTACTGGTGTCAGGGAAAGAGAACACAGAGACCCACATCCTCACAGCTCAGTGATCCAGTTCATGTTGGCTTTAAGGGTGAGTAAACCAATTGTAGTATTTTTGTTAGATGGGAAGTTGAATCAGTTGATGACTGTGCAGTTGTAAACAGCCAAACACAAATTGCATTTATTTTTAATGTTAAAGTAATTAATGTTAAAGTGAAGGGTAAGTACATCCATTTTGAATATATGTATGATTTCCTGTCATAAACATAGTATAGGTAAAATGGTTCTCCTCACCCCTCTCTATTCATTACAGCCCTCCCCACAGCCACACTGACTACAGAGCCCCAGAGTGCTGTGTTCACTGGAGAGACAGTCACTATGACGTGTGTGATAGAGTCTCTCAGTGGCTGGACATATAAGTGGTATAAGGACAGGGATAATAATGTTGTGCTAGAGGGCAGTAACTCCACTTTGACAAAAGCAGCTGGCACTGGTGAGGGCAGATACTGGTGCCAAGGAGTTCGACAAGACCGACCCACAACATCACAGCTCAGTAACTCAGTGGATGTTTGGATGAAGGGTGGGTGAATTAATACTCCTTCCTGGAGGATATCTGGGTTTATTTTCCAAATTGTGCACAAACAAATGGCAACATACAGCCAGGCCATTCTTTCCATCACCTCTGTCATCAAAAGTTAAATGGTTCCTATTTAGCTTAAATGTCAACATTGTGTCTTTAACCAGCTCTGCTACAGTAATAATGGATTCATTAGAAGATACATCTGTCCGAGTACAAGATGTGAAATTTATTTGAGTTAACTTACTGTATGTCTTGACAGACTCTTTTCCAGGTTCTGATCCCCTGTCACATATTATGATTGTGGCTGTGGTAGGAGGTGTGGTTGTGGGTGTGGTCTTCACCTTCATCATGCTAAAGGTCATTCCTCATTGCCGTCGGAGACACAGGGGTAAACTGGTGCTTTTGTGCTATTTATCCTGGCAGGAACCTTGTTTTGATTTAAGTTCTCAAAGAACTTGTGAATGAGTAACTCAACCACAAGCTTGCATGTTTTGACTCTGTTGTTTAAAAGGTTGGTGTATCTTGTGTCTCCGCAGGTCCTGTGAACAGTCACTCCCCCTCCAGTGCAGGGCTGTAAGTTGCTCTGTCAATTCTATTACCTTTCAGTCCATCAATTCATGCTCCTACACTCTAGGTTGTTTACACCTGTGCAAGAATACCATATCCAACTGAGATGCTGTGTTCATGCTGAGATAGTTCATGCTGTGTTTATGAAGTGGGTGATTCTACGTATGAGCTGATTTTTCCTTTCCTATTGTAGTGTACTTTTGATTTTTTTTTATGTAGCAGCTGTGTATTGCTTACACAAGTGTATTGTTATACTGGACGGACTTAACTTCAAGTGGTAGAGTAAATAGCAGACAGACATTGAGGAGTCACCACATTTTGCTGTTGCATGCTGTTGTGCTATACAGACCTTTGTCCCCCTCTAGTGGCCTGGCTGACAGAAACACACAAGACCTCCAGGACCAGTCTACTCTTGGTGAGGAAGTGCTACAGTATGACTTCATCTAGTGGACTCACGCTTTAACCTATAGCACTATTGCACTATGTAACAGATATGTATTTCCTATAATGAAAGCTTTCTAATGATAATAATAATATGGTAGAGCAACCTGATGTTGAAAGCTACTCCACAATATCAATATTTACAGCAGGTTTATGTTAAGCCATATTATTGTCTTGAAGGAGGACTTCCTGTGTATGAAACAATTGCACTCACAGAGCCCAAAAGAAGAGGTAAAGTATCCACAAAGAATTCTCTTCGATCACAGTTGTGTATTTTCACAGACAATTGAGTACTGACTGGTATGTTTTCTTGTGTTTTTTTCCAACAGTGATGGATACTGTGTATGACAAACTCTCCCTAAGCAGGATGGGTATGCATGCAAAACACAAGATGGCGCTTCTATGACTTTTCAAAAGACATTTTGTAAACAAACGAGTAATGTGTCACTTTAGTTACATGTCAGTAATGTCATGTCAGAAACATGCCTGTGGCCTGTTTCCTGTTTACACCAACCTCTATGCTATTAAAAACAATAATGACACTAATCTTATCAATAATACATTTCATTTAAAATGCTGGCTTTCAAAACACCCAAGGTCACCTTACTGTTTAAAATCCATCAATTAACACAAAGGCCACAACATAAGATAGCTATCAGTTTCCTCAAACATGAGTGGCAGAAGACAAATACACTTTTGTGCACATGAGTGTTACATCAGCAGCTGTTTAAGGATAAGCCCAGGAAATAAATGAAACATTATCTCTCAACAGGCATGCAAGAGGATCCATCAGATGCAGGTATATCCACTGTTGGAGGTAGGAGCTAACCTTATGTACTAATATTAGAATCACAGTAACCACATGTTAAATAATATTATGATAATATCAAGTCCTATCAATATTAAGTCTATAATATATAATGAATTTAATATCCCTACATAATTACTATGATAATAACTCTGCATGTCTGCCCTTTTTGTGTCTAGGCGACTCATCATGCCTGTCTAACCCCTATGAGCTGGCAGACTGAGGCAATGCTGTCTATTTGTGAAACAGAAACAGCTAGAAATGCAACCAAACTGTGCCGCACAACTATGTGCACAACCCATGTTGTCTGTGCAGTGTGTCATTAGGGTTGACGCTGAAGCTGTGTCCACACACACATACACACACACACACACACCCACACATATATATTTTTGAGATGTGAGTGGTAGCTCGGGCCAGTTTTTTTTTTTACTATTCTTGCTCCTATCATTGCTGTTATAAGTGGTTCCTTCATAGATCTTGTCTCCCTCTGGTAACCAGCTGGTGTCACCATCATCTTTCAGTCAAATATATCTGGCAAAGTCACTGCTAGTCACTTGTTGCAGTAAGCGTTATAGGTGGGCATACATTCGAATGTATTAAAATGTAAGATCATATCATTCATATCAACAGTGGAGCAGCATGTGTGTGTACTTGATGCAAGAGAACCCTGTAATGTAATGTAAAGTTTTTAAAAATGTATACAAGTATTTTTGCAGTTTAACTGAAATAAAATACAGTTGAGTGTTTTGGAATTATGTGTGCCACATAAATATGTTACTGTTTTTTTTGTGTTTATGAACCCTCATACCTGTCTGTCATTATGTATATTTGTGGATGTTTATTTGTGATGCTCCCGAAGGCTTTGCAGCACTGTGTTGTTTTTATTTGAAATAAACTTTAAAATCACATTGCTTCAGTGAACCTGCATGAGTGTGTTTGTCACCAAAATCAGATGCAAGAGTGTGAAGAATTTTGAAATTCTAATAAGAACATCAGATATTTTAAAGATTTTAGCATGCATTATTAATTTAGAGTAAAAGTAAGACATTTTAAAGGACCTAAACTTTGTGTCACATTTACTTTAAAGAGGGAACGTGACTCATCGCACATATCGTGTTTCATCCCCTGTTAGTCAGATAAATAAATAAATAAATAAATAAATAAATAAATAGGCTCTTCTGCTTTATCAACTCACTTGCAACTCAACTGCAGTTCACCTAAGGTGCGAAAGTAGCAAAAAATAATGTCAGCTATATGTTAGATAAAAACCTTGGAAACTGCATGTCAGTGTACTCACACCACCCTTACTCTAAAAACAACATTGATCTTATCTCATTGCTTTTCAGTTCTATGTGTTTATATATATATATATATATATAGCCCGATGTTTTATTACAATCCAAAAAGGCACCTAGGGAGTGTGAACTGTAGCCAAGGCAAAACGCCAATACTATATGAGACAACATTAGTCTAGTTCAGTCCAAAATTACATGGGTTTGTCTTTGGTTCATGTAACAGCTTTGCACAAACTGACATGAAACTTGAGCTTGTAGTTGTTGCGTAATCTTGCACAAACCAACCTGCAACACTTAACTTCCTTTGGCCAAGATATCCATCTTCACACTGTGAAATGTTTTCATCATTTCCAGCATAGTATCTGACTTTAAAGGACAAACATCACTAGAATATGTGGGAATGGAAATGTCTGACAGTGCCCAAGCATCTCATTTCATATGACCACTAGTATAGTTTAGCACTGTCATTGTCAATATTAGAGGGAAGATGCTGACAGTCCTGAATTGATGACATCATTGTGTCAACATCATCAACGAATTACACTCAAGATACAGTATATCAGACATAAACAAGTGCAATCAGAGAAGGCAGGGTCAATGCAGGCAGACAGACACACAGACACACAAACAGACAGATAGACACACACACACACACACACACACACACAAACATGGACAGGGACATTGCAATACCTGGTCAATAACAATGTGTGACTTCAGCCATTGGCCAGCAGGGTGCAGCAACCAGCACCAGCAACTCAGAAGAGATTCCCACTGGCATTCTTCCAATCTCACCAACTCCTCTAAACTGACACTTACAGTCAGGCCCACCGATAGGGGAGGAGAAACGGGTCTCTTGTCCAGGGCCCAGGGAAAGGGGGGGCCCAGAACTGGTCCCTCCTTACATTATGGAATATGGAGGGGTGGGTGGTGGGGGGCATCAGATTATCTTGTCCTGGGCCCAGCCAAGACTCTCAGCTGGCCTGCACACACACATACACACACACACACACACACACACACACACACACACACATACACACATACACACACGCGCGCACACACACACACACACACACACACACACACACACACACACACACACACACACACACACACACACACACACACACACACACACACACAGTGGGCCTGTTTACAGTATTATGGCTTAATGCCATAGGGTTATTATGGGGCAGTCCACATCACATGGCAATGTAATATTGTAGTATGACATTGTAATATTTTATTTCTAATATTTTACAAAATCAATATCTTTCTCAATATCACATTTTAATTTTTTTAAGAATTTTTGCTGAGTAATTATATGGAGTATACGGGGCAGCACTGGGCAGTGGCACTGAGGTTAACCTCGGTGTGACCAGGTCACTATTTGTAAGAAACAAAATGCATAAAATGCAGAACCAAACACACATCTACACACACACACAACACTGGGTAGCACTGGGCAGTAGCATTGAGGTTAACCTCAGTGTGAGCAGGTCTATATTTGATGTTGTGAGAAACTGGCCCTTAAGGCTAGTCAAACTGCTTTAGACCGGTTTTGTTTATAGGGCCAGGATGTTACGTAATATGTATAACTGTAACTTCATACATGTATGTAGGTGTGCGCACACTCACTCACACACACACACACACACACATAGGTATACATACAGTATGTACCTATACATATAGATGCATATATAGATACATTTTTATTATAACAGTCTACTTACATAAAGTGTAAAGGCACTTGCAGGGAAAAAAACTGGTTAGAGCAGCACAGAAGCTAACCACAGTGTGAGCAGGTCTATATTTGTCCTTGTGAGAAATGAGTCAAGGTCTCAGGCCTCGTGTCTAATTAGGCCACTACAGACCATTTAAGTCTGAGGCAAGAGTACACTGGTTTGAGCATTAATCTTTTAACTCTGTGCTATTATTTATACAGACATAACATACACAATGGCACGTATAAATACGTACATACATACAGTACGTACAGACAGACAGACAGACAGACAGACAGACAGACAGACAGACAGGCAGGCAAACATGCATGCATGCATACATACATACATACATACATACATACATACATACATACATACATACAGTACATACATACATACATACATACATACATACATACATACATACATACATACAAATAAACACGCATGCATACATGCATAGAGTAAATGAGATAAGAAGTATGTAAGTGACAAACTAGAGTAAGTACATCTATTTATTATTTATTTACAGTCCAAACATCTCCACATGAAACCAGTTTTTCATGATCGGTGTAAGTATTACATAGCCTAGGATATCAACCTTATATAATGAAAATATATTACTATATCTCATATATTACTTGTTTAAATAGTGCTATTTTAACTTCACTTTCATGGAATGTGACCAGGTGACACTGCTTAAAAAAAGACTTCAATAAAGTTACATTCTCACCAGCGCCCTCTCAGGTGAATTGCAGTAAATACAACACACCACAGACACCTCAGAGACAACTGAGAAAGTTCAGGCCTTGGTTTACAACAGTGAAAAAAAACTAATGGTTAGCTATGTGGTTGAGGCTAAAATGAGTTATAATTTATATTTGTTTAGATTATATTTAGATAATGTTGAGGCTAGAATAAGTTATAATTTACATTTGCACTATAAGTAAGTCTATCTTGAATTAGAATCCAACCTGATAGAACAACCAGAGCAAATGGAATACAAAAAAACACTACTATTTTAATTTATTTACTTATTTATTTATTTTTTAATTAATTAATTTATTTATTTATTGAACCTGAACATGTTATGTGCCAATAGCTAGCTGGACAGAGGGAGGTGTTTGCACACACACACACATCAGGAATAGGTAGCGAAAGATACAGTATATTGAGTGCCAATAAATGATATGGGATATATGGGATTGGTGGAGGAGGAGAATGAAGAGAGCAGGCACTGGCAGTGCAGAGAGTAGAACAAATGAATATGGGCATTAGTTGTGTTCTTACGGACACTATTAGCAGGGGCGCTGCTACAAGCTGTGCCCCCCCTGGGAAAAAATGTTGCCCATATCATAGTCCTCTGTGGGCCCCTGTGAAGCTCTGGGTCCTGATCTAACACCCCCCCCCCCCCCCAACCCCCCTTTAGCGGTGCGGGTAAGTGAAAGAAAAACCCCTGTGGTTAGCATCAGAGAGAGCAGAGGTGCGTGTGCTAAATACAGAGGGGCCAAGAATATCACAGACAGTGTCGGCTCCAAACAATGCAGAAACAGAAAGGGCACATCACAAATACTGTGCGTGTGCGTGTGAGTGTGTGTGTGCGTGTGTGTGTGTGTGTGTGTGTGTGTGTGCGTGTGTTTGTGTTTGTGTGTGTGTGTGTGTGCATGAGTGTGTGCATGAGTGTGTGTCTGTGTGTGTGTGTGTTTGTGTGTGTGTGTGTGTGTGTGTGGAGGGGGGGGGGGGGGGGCATTCTATTTTCTGTTTATAACAAACAGAAACTTACACAATTGTGGGGGGGGGCTTCTATTTTCTGTTTATAACAAACAGAAACTTACACAATTGTGCAAAACAAATATGGTTAAAAATGGTTAAAGATGATTGATGAATGATATTAAACTCTTAAAATATGGGGACCTTGTTTAGTGTAAAACTAAAATCTGACCAATCTCAATATATGTGTCAGTAAGTACCCATACACATACAATGTTTTACCAGGGCATTAATTTCAGTGCTGTTATGAACCAATAAACACACTGACAAACAATGACAGGAAATTGTCACAAAGGCCATTTTTTTCAGGTTGACCACAGCACACCGGTCAACACATAGGTGTGAACACTGACAGCTAAATGAGGCACAGCAGACATGTTAGGCTTAGTCTCTGCAAAGGAAGGCCTCTTAGACACAGAGTGTGTGAAAAACAGGTTTCATAAAAAGGAGTATCAGGCTCTTAATCAAACTGACACATCAAGGCTGCCACAGTTATGGAGGTTGTTCTGGCAATCTGTGAGTATTTCTTTTAAAGTATTGCATAGATTGGTTTGTGTATGTTTCAGAAAAGAATAGCAATGCACTCTACATCAGCCAGTGTTTTTGAACAGCAAACAAATACATCTTTATTAATCGTGCTGTTCAACAATTATAGCTTTACAGTATCAGTATATTGTAACAAACTGATTCACTCTTTATTTCAGTCTTGGGTTTGCTGTGTTATTCTTTTCACATGGCAGGTAAATGTACATTCTTTTTGTATCTTTCCTTTCCCTTTTAACTTTGCACTGCAAGTTGTTTTTTCTGAAGACTGCGCCTGTTCTTCCAGCGTGTCTCAGAGCTGTAGTGATTCTGGAGCCTGATGTTTCACCGGTTTTCCGTGCAGAGAATATCAGTCTTAAGTGTGATATGCAAGGAGAACTGAATCACAGTCGCTGGCAGTACCGCTGGTACAGAGATGAGTCTCCAGTGGGGAATTACACTGCACAGAATATAATTTCACTTGGCCAGGCTGATTACAGTGTCAACAACAGTCTTTTTACATGTGTGGCTTTACATGTGGGCGACAACATGACAACACGTCATCTTGAAAGTGAACCTTACAGAGTGCTTCTGTCAGGTGAGTCTCTATGGTATGAAATGTATTTATTTCCTTTAAATCAGCCTTTATAAATGTAAAGCATCACATAATGAAGGGTCCAGAGGAAACTATACAAAGTGCTTCTGTTGGGTGAATCCTCTTCTTAGCCTTAGGGATGCCGGATCTTTTTTAAACATTAGTTGAGTAATGTTTTGCATTCAACACATTATAGTTACGAAATTAGCTAATTTATTGTACGTTTTAAATAAAAAAGTTATTTGTACAACATACATAGACAGTAAATGCCTCTGTATGAATAGCCATGTGCTGGTTGATTACAAGCGTGATGTCTGTGTCATCTGTATCTCTACAGAGATCCCTCATCCCACCATCAGCATCCAGTCTCCTCAGCCCCCCTTTTACAGTGGAGACAGAGTCACTCTGAGGTGTGACGTCACACAGGGTACAGCCTGGGAGTATGAGTGGTGGAGGAACAAGAGTTGGATTCCTGGTCAGACCAGCCAAACCATTACAGTCTCTCTGCCTGAAGATATTGGACATTATGCATGTCGTGGTATCAGAAGGTATCTGCCGACTTACAACAGCCCTGACAGCATAATTACTATGAGTGGTAAGCTTTGCATGAAACACTATATAAAATGTATTGTCTTCCATTTTATCATATCTCTAACTAGACATGGCAGTTTTAATGAGTGGTAAGCTTTTTATATTATCTTCCATTTAACCATGTCTGTAAATTATTTGTAAGTTATGATACACTTTTAAATTTAAATACATGTAGCTGTCATGGCGATACACTTATTTACAGTCACAGTTACTCTCTGTTTTAATGTCCACAGCCCTTCCAACGGCTGCATTAGTCATAGTCCCCCAGAGTCCTGTGTTTACTGGAGAGACAGTCACTATGACATGTGTGATAGAGTCTCTCAGTGGCTGGACATATAAGTGGTATAAGGGGCCAAGTAGAGTCCCAGTGTCTGAGGGAAACACCTTCACCATTACAAGTGCTGCTGAGTCTGATGAGGGCCAGTACTGGTGTCAGGGGGGGAGGACAGACAGACCGACCACATCACAAAGGAGTAATAATATTCATCTTCAACTGAAATGTAAGTCCACCTTCTAGAACTATAACAAAAATCACCAACTTAAATATTTTATAGTGCATCTGTAGTGCTGTATTTTTTCTGTTTTCAGTAACCGCTGATCCAGTTAGTGTTGGACCTACTCAGCTAGCAGTTGGAATAGCTCTTGGATCAGGACTCTCCTGTGTGGTTGTCCTACTAATGCTTGGCCTGTATCACTGTGTAGTATCTAAAGGTATAGATGAAAATGACTAAGAATGTTGTGTAAGGACAATATTTTCAGTAACAAATACGTTTTCGGTACTAACAGAAACCTGTGTATGTAACTGCTGTGCTGCTGTTAATGTCTATTTTGAACACAAAATGACTCCATGTCTTTCTTTCTTTAGCCTTATGTTTCAACCCATCAGACTCGTGAGTCCTCTTTTTTTGGGGGGGGGGGGGGGGGGGGGTTTGAGCATGTGTTCAATTATTGTTTAGAGTTGCCATGTAAGAACAGCGTCACACCTTTAAAGCTTCCTGTCTGCCTCTAGTGGCGAAATGCAGGAATGCAGCTACCAGGATGTGGGGCCAGGCCCAGCACATGGCCAGGCTGTGGACAGTGAAGGGGACGAGTCTGACTACGTCAATATGAAGAGTGGTGAGTAGCTCTGTATTGTATGACATGAACTGTGGGTAATGCAGAACAGTGTGTACTGTATATACTAATATACTCTCTCTCTCTCTCTCTCTCCCTCTCTCTCTCTCTCTCTCTCTGCAGTGCTGCAAAGTACTGAAAATGTGTATGAGACAGCTGATGTGATGGACTGAAAATCAAATAGGTATGCTAAATATTCTGTTTCATCTTATGAGTTTACTGATATTTGTTGGTATTTTTAAAATTGTTGTTTTACAATGTTTCCGGGGGTTATATATACTGGCACATATCCTAAAGCATTTTTCTAGTGTTGTATTGTGAAAGGGAGTTGGTCTTGGGATTTGAGGGTCATAGGTTCGAATACCATACCAGTAGGAAGAATGTGGGTGGGAGAGTAAATAACTAGTGTTCTTCTCCACCCTCATCATGGCTGAAGTGCCTTTGAGCAAGCCACACATTGCTCCAGAACTGTACCCTGTACCTAAAATAACTGTAAGTCGCTCTGGATAAGAGCGTCAGCTAAGTAATAATAATAATAATAATAATAATAATCTTTACTTGTATAGCACAATTCATAAATACAAGATGCAGCCCAAAGTGCTTTACAGTTTGGCAAGAACACCACAAGACAACATTTCTTGCAGTCCAGTGGCGCCGGAGCGGACAAACACAATAACGAAATGATATAATGACGCAATGCCCCGTTAATGCGGGCTCTTGCGTGACGCAATAATGCAATGTCACAACAACGCAGTGCCCCGTTTATGCGGGCTCTTGCGTGGCGTAATAGTGTAAAGTAATGTATGTGAGGAAGAACGTTGATTAGAGCTCTTATGTTCTAAACATGTGCTATTCATGGCAGATGCCTCCATGAAGATTTAACAAGGCTTGGAAGAGGTCATACTCTTTCCCTCATTCACCATCTTCATCACATTGTTGTCACCATCATCATCATCATCATCATCATCACCATCATCACCATCATTGTCATCATCGCCATCATTGTCATCATTGTTTTCTTCTGTTTCATGTTTCTTTCAATCCAGGCTGAATACTTATACTAACATACTGTGCAAGGACAGTTAAGGTCACATTGCATATCGATTACATAACTCACAATAGAGGTTATGGGTTTCTAAGAATGTTGATGATCCACTAAAAGATCTGATGACGTCTCTTGCCATACTTATTTTCAGGCTGACTCTAAACATGACTTTTTACAGTGTGCCATTAGGCTCACCACTTTCATGACAGTGACAGTGACAACAAGTGCAATCAGAGATGGCAACCTGGTCCCCCATGTGGACAGACAGGGTCATTGCAATACGGGCAATAATGACAGACATAAAGACACACACATACACACACACACACACAGACAGGATCATTGCAATACCTGGTCAATCCCCTCCAGGGGACTAGGTAATTACAGTCATTGTCACCTGGGAAAGCCCCTTAAGTTTTCCTGACCTGGTTTGATGGCCATTGTCTCTTGTCCTCTTTCTCTAATCCTCTTACAGGATATAAACTTCATGAAGTTTTTGTACAGTATGTATTTATTTGTGTATTCTGTGTTGCCAGTTTAATGCTGCCCAAGTAGTCATTTTTTGTGTTATTTGCATTTAACCCGTTCATGGTAGTGGCCATTCATTCATCGTTGTACAGTAAGTGTGTTCACTTCATTCTGTTCATTGTTTTCAGTTCAATTCATTGTTTTCAAGACAATTAAAATGCATGTTACTGGCCTCTTTTTACTACTGTATTTACATTCTTTCTGATTCTCTACACTCTTTTTAAATAAGACCTCACAAAGTCAGAAAGCAGCGTGGTGAGTTAACCTATTAGCCTATATCAGTTTTATTACTCAGATATTTGTAGCTATCCCCAGCAATGTGTGAATTTGAACTTGAGTACTCATTTTGATTCAGAGTGGAGTTATGTGTGTGCATTTTCTGTATGTGGGATGTACAGTAGCCTACCTGAAAAAAAAAAAAAAATACTAATAATGGATTTTGTCTTGAAGTCATGTCTTATTTACTGTAGTAATAATCAAAGGAAGCAAAGAAGAAATGTTTGCACGAGAAAAGACTTATAGCCTTCTCTGACACTAATGTATGAATGGGTCATTTCAAGATCACTTTTTTGCAACAGACTACATCAGATTAAAATGTTACTGCCAGCTTTGCTCCCACTCTTCCGTAGGTGTTGGAGCAATCTGAGAAATCATGTCACCTTTTCCTTTCTGTGTTTCTGTGAAAAGCACATCACTATTTTCCATCTTCTCAAAACCTGTGTTACTTTACTTCCTCTGACACCAGTTCATTCAATCCACTCTCCATCCCCACCCCCTAAAAATAGCAATATCAGGCAGGAAACAGAGTGACAGATTACACCCTAAAAGGTACACTGACATACTAACGCCATTAGAAACATGGAGCTCATTCTAGCAGTCTGTGAGTATAACATCTTTTCTTGGATGTACATATGTGTGTATATAGGAGTTTAGTAGTTCAGATTGAGAGGAAAAGGGAAAATGCGTCTTCTGTCCCTAAGACACAGTTTTGTTAGCTGCTTGCTTAACATATCTCACTGATGGCAAAAAAAGTAAAAAAAGAACTACATTTTGAGAGGCCACAAAACTGAAAAGCTAAAAAACTTTCTTAATGTTGTTATATGCATTAGAGTGTGGCGTAGTTATTTACCTTGCACTGATAAATTGGAGTTATTGAGCTACATCAAAATGCTTTATAAGAGGCCTTATTTAAGAAGATATGATTACACAATTTTTACAGAAAAAATCAGTTCTAGTAGTGCTCTTTTTTGTGGTTTTCATGAGCTATGACATAAGCAAGAGTGTGATGTAATCCACAAAAGTTAGAATGTGTAGGATACTAACACAATATAAAAAAAACTTACATAATATGTGTAGGATACTAAAACAATATCTTTTAGTAAGAACATGGTTTTCCTAGGAGTGCAAAAATAGTTTCACGAAACACTGCAACAGTTTGAAATGGAGATGTTAAAGTTAACTATTTTTATATATATTATGTTATTATATGTTTTTTATAATTTGTTCGACAATGAAACAACAGAAATTTCAGAATTACGTTGAGAATTACACCTCAAACCAAAGTCATATCTGTAGTTCTATTGTGCAGAGGGTTTGTTTTCTAAATCCAGATCATTAACAAGCCTCTGGGATGTCACTGTAAAGCAAATTACTGAGATGTTGTTAAAAGAAAACTCAAGAAATAGGCTCTGACAGTCCTCAGGGCCCACTGATGTTACAGCAGCTAATGGGGGTCTATTGCGTTTCTAAAACTGTGACTGCATAGTAATAGGTATAGCGACCAGCAGCGTAGTAATGTGGAGGTCATGCACTTTATCTCTCCCTGACTTACCGTAATTTCTGTCATTGTGATGATGATGATAATGATGGTGATGATGACAGTTCAAAGGATATGAGCTAAAGTCCGCAGCCTGTGCAGAGGCAACATAGTGTGTATTTGTTGGGCTGTGTGTGTGTGTGTGTGTGTTTGTGTGTATGTCTGTGTGTGTGTGTGTGTGTGTGTGTATGTGTGTATGTGTGTGTGCATTGTGTGTATTTGTTGGGCTGTGTGTATGTGAGTGTGTGTACTTGTTGGGCTGAGTGTGTGTGTGTGTGTGTGTGTGTGTGTGTATTTGTTGGTGTGTGTGTATGCGTGTGTGTGTGTCGGTGTGTGTGCATGTGTGCGTGTGTATGTATTTGTTGGTGTGTGTGTGTGTTTTTTTTTGTGTTGTTCAAGTTGTCATGGCCGTTCTCTCACATCTTGTGTGTTAGATATCATATCTGTGCATGTGATCTCTCACTCTGATGCCTGGAACTATCTATCTTTCACAGTTTTTCAGAGTTGTTTTCTCAGGTCACGAAAACAAAAAACAACACAAACTTACAGTCCATACTGACACACGAGAGGGGTCTTTACACACACATGAGAGCGGCCTTTACACACACATGAGAGCGGCCTTTAACACTCTGGCAGTTATTTGTCAGAAAATAAGACAACAGTGGCCTGTGTAGCTAGTAAGCAACTGGAATCTTTACTTTCTGCAAAACGGGTGGATTGAGTTTACTCTCCATCCTCCCCAACCCCCACCCCCACCCTTACGCCCTCTACGACCTGCCTGTGATGTCACTTCCCCATTCTTTATCACCAGGACACCTTTACTGAGAGGCTGAAGCCAAATACAGAATGCTTATTCACCTCTAAGCCCAAACCCTTTAGCCCAAACAAAATCTTTCCTTGGGAAAAAAATGACCTGAGTTTGACCAACACAATTATCATCACACTACTTTTTGTTTTTTTATACAAGAGTTACAGTATGCCTGTACCCCTGTGTGTGTACACTTTGTGTGCACCTGCCTAAAACTTGTCAAAAAACAACTTATGCCCATCTTGTGCCTTAAGTTTCAGGCTTTTTTTTTAAGCAAGACAAAAAGAGTAGTGACTGTGAAACAGATCATTTAAACATCACAACAATTTATAAACAGTTTTATTACATCAAAAAAGTTTCATATGGTGCCTTTAAGATGAGAGGCCCTTGACTGCTTTAGGCAACACTAATGCAGCCTGTGATTTCACTTCCTGTGATACAGGTGAATTCTACTCCACCCTCCTGTCCCTCTCTCTCCCTCTGCCCAAGTGCACATTTGAGAGGCTTAGACCAAACCACACAATGCTTATTTATTCATAATCATGAAACACTTACATTTACCCTAATCTTACGAACCAAATCTACTCCTACAATCCAAGGTATGGGTCTGAATGCAGTTACTCTAACAGTCCACTTAACAATAACTGGAAAAGATAATAAAGATATTATATTTCAACACCAAAAATGGCAAAGATCTACCAAATGTGAAAATCAAGCCAAATTATAAGCTAAATATGAGTGCTGGTCAGAATTCCACAGGAATCTCTGTAGATGGCCTATGACACTGTCGGTGGTGATAAAAATTTGACAGGTGAGGTCACTTTAAGGAACAACCTCTTGCTGCTCCCAGATGGTCAATGCGTTGTACTGCAGCTAATGTCAAAACAAACTTTTTGCAGACTGTCTATGGCAAATGACTCATCAAACAAAACTATTTGACTAACAATCTGAATCACATACTTCAAACACTTCGTATAAGGCAGCTGAAGGTGAGATCACTCTGGCTTCAGACAAAATGTTAGTTCATTTGCTCTACTGTAAGCACTTTGATAGGAAAGCTCGTCTGTGGCCATGTCTGTCCACCAAACCTGGACAGACATAAAGCTACACGCACTAACAAATCCAGAGTAGGATACTAAAAATAATTCTTTTTTTTTTCAGTGTTGTGCTCAATGTTTTGTTCGTTCCACACACAAGGTAAATACCCCAGTTCCTTGGCAAAGTTGTTTGTTAGATTTTTTAATGATAATAGAGTGGTATATATTTCTCATGTTGTCTTTTACTTATAAATATGTCTGCTCAAATAACCCTACAGTACATAAGTTTATGTCACCTGTCATGTTCGTGTCACCCATGTCTGTACAGAGCTTCCTTATCCCACCATCAGCATCCAGTCTCCTCAGCCCCCCTTCTACAGTGGAGACAGAGTCACCCTGAGGTGTGACGTCACACAGGGTACAGCCTGGGGGTATGAGTGGACAAGGAACAATGTCGAGGTTCCTTCTGCAAACAGACAAACCATCGTAATCTCTCACCCTGAAGAGTCTGGTGTCTATCAGTGCTTCGCTTAAGTAGGGATTTTACGTTACGACAGCTCTTACTTGACTGTTTCTATAAATTGTAAGTCATCACATGCTTTCTGTTATCAATTAAAGATAAATGGTATTTACATGCGCAAATAATTAAATGGATAAATATGCAGCTCTTGTGTTTCTGTGTTGTATCCACAGACCTACCTATACCTACACTCACTGTAGTCCCCCAGAGTCCTGTGTTCACTGGAGACACAGTCACTATGACGTGTGTGATAGAGTCTCTCAGTGGCTGGACATATCAGTGGTATAAGGGGTCAAGCAGAGTCCCAGTGTCTGAGGGAAACACCTTCACCATTACAAGTGCTGCTGAGTCTGATGAGGGCCGGTACTGGTGTCAGGGGGAGAGGAGAGGCAGACCCACAGCATCACAAAGCAGTTATAGCCATAATATTAAAGTAAAGGGTGAGTTTGTCATTTTATTTAAAAAGTTGCAATACTGTGCATATTTATTTTAGGACATTCCAGGTTTTGCATCTATTTTGATACAGCTGACATGCAGAACATTCATCTCTCTTCATGTCTCTATTGCCCAGCCCTGCCTAAACCAACACTGTCTGCAGACCCCAAGACCATGATTGTGTTCACCGGAGAGGTGGTTACTCTGAAGTGTGAAATGCAGGATTTCAATGACTGGACATACGCGTGGTACACAGGCGGCACGGCAGAAGCAGTACGTGTTACTGTCCAAAACAGCATCGCTATGACTGTGGCCGCTAAGTCCGAGGAGGTTCAATACTGGTGTGAAGCACAAAGGGGAGGAAGACCCTCATCGTCACAAAGGAGTAATATAGTTAATATTCAAGTTAAGGGTAAGTACAGCCAGCCATGCTGTTTCTTAATCAATGTCTGTACTTCCACCTACAGTATATAGCATGACGGAATGGGTCACCTTGTCGGCGGTTATCCCTTACATAAATCATTTAGAATCAAATTTATATTCTGTCTGCTTGCCTGTTGGCTGTCTGTGTGGCATGCACATCCAAAAAAATATAATCACAAGTGCTAGAGAAGTGTTCACAAGAGTGGTCTGCATACTGTTTTGCTCCAGAAAGAGAGCAAAAGGACCAAAACACTGTGCAGACCACCTCTTGTGAAATACCTGCTACACATGTCTAGCATATCTTTTGGATGTACACACCTCTCTACTTCTTTTATACAGGCAGATAACCAACAGACAAGCAGACAGACTATAAATATGTTTATAAATGATTTATTGATGAGAAATAATGTGAAAATACATTTTAACAAATGATGAACAAAGTGTTAAATAATCCTATGGACCCGATACCCGCAAAGTCCAAATTTACACCCATTCTTCTCTGTTCTATTACTCTGGTAAGGTTAATTAAGATTACAGCCGCCGAGGCGTGCATTCGACGGAAATAATCAGTTCAGACGGAGGTGAAAGTTATATTCCATCAAGTTGATTAATTATGTCGGACGCACACCTGTAAAGTTATCTCACTTATGGCCTGGTTACCACACTCATGAATATAGGAAAAATTTTAACTTTTCTGTCAGAACATTTAAATTATTCTATCATTTCTTTACAATTAGGAATCATTGTCTGTTGTTTAATGCAACTTGTCATTAAAATGTAGACCAGAAAAGCAACCGATAAATTGGTTGTTATAGTTACCAGTCTATGGGGCATTGATATGGAACAGTGCTCGAACTGAATGCCAGAATTTCAGAACTACTTTCCATAATTGAACGGTTCGACGACATTAATGCATACTCGCCAGCCAATCAGAAAGCAGGGGTAGTTATACGGGTAGTTATTCCAAACGGTTACCTTCATTTCCACCATGGTTCCTCCCACAGCCCTACCAAAAGCCAGACTGCTTATGGAGCCTCAGAGTCCTATCTACCCTGGAGAGACAGTCACCCTAAGCTGTGAGTTCAGGTCACAACGTGCATGGTATTACAGTTGGTTTAAAGGCAACAGCTCTGAACCGGTCAAAACATCCGTTAATAACACAATGACCATCAAAAACGTTGATGAGTCTGCTGTGGGTCACTACTGGTGTCAAGGGGAAAGAAGAGACAGACCACCATCAACACATCCCAGTGGAGTAGTACACCTTCGCATGCAGTGTAAGTAAAATCTTTAGACATGTTATGTTATCAGTGTTATGTGTGTAGAATCCGGAAGTGTAGTTAAAGGTAGCTGATAGATAATAAACAAGAAAAAAAGATTTTCTTCAACTTGTTTATGACTGATGGCTGGTTGATTAATGGACCGTTAGCCTTTAATTTAATAATCCTCTTTCTCTCCACAGCCCTCCCTACAGCTACACTAACTGCATTCCCCCGGAGTGCTGTGTTCG
>CM050200.1:11763209-11790709 GCA_027475355.1 Coilia nasus | reverse complement strand
TGATGACAAAATTACACACACTTGCATCTTATGAAAACACTGTCACATCAGCAGCAACACACTAGTCTCCTTTTTATAAAACACTGCAGTCTTTCGTTTTTATTCAGTTCTGCAGAAGGCATGTCTTCGCAAAAACAAGAAAATGAAATACTCAATAATGTACATTACAGTAGTCTACTTTACAGTGCAGTAAATTCATTTTAAGTAAAAGCAACAAAAAAAACAACTACAATTCGAAATGGCAACCTGGTTCGCCAAGTGGACAGACAAGGTAATTGCGGGCAATGTCTCCTCTTTCTAAGCGTATGGTGAGCATCTCTCTCGCTAAGCATCTCTCACAATACGTAAGCAGCCATAAACTGTATATAAACTGTATACTGTGTATATATACTGTAGTTCAATCCTACTGTAAACATGCTGTAACATTCTGACTTTTCTAATGACATAATCTGGGTTTTATCTTTTGAGAAATATTGATAAATAACATTCACGAAACACAACAAGACTAATACTGTTCACTGAATATATTTTACGTAACCGATACAAATTTGGACTTGCAATGCAACATTAGTCAGTACGCTGGTGTGTATGCAAGTACACAAGTGTTTGCTTGTTGCATGGTTGCATGTTGAAAATTGAAAAACAATCATTTTCTAGAAAGAATCATGTTCACAGTAAACATGGTAAAACACAGTGCTGTTGGAGACAAAAAGCTACTGTAAGCATCATCTCTTTCCAAATTGGTGGCATGTCTCAACCTAGGGTTTTCCAGGTGGTCAACCAATGTTATTTGCATGTTATCACACATTTGTCTTCTCTGTCCATGCTCTCCTCCACTGAGCCATTGTTTTGTTATTTGAGTAGTTGAAAAAATGTGGGAAAGATTTTATTTTACTGTGTAAAAAAACTGTAACTGAGGCCTTTTTGTAGCTGGCTGATTGGTGTTCAATTTTGTAAGTAAGTATTTTCTGGTGTGTGTCTGAGTGTTGTGTGTTTTGTATGTGTTTTGTATTTTGAATAGATGTGTTTTGCCACTGATACATCGGTATTTCATTTTTGAACGAAGTGTCTTATGTGTGAAATAGTGTGTAGTGTGCTGGAGCAAGTGTGTTGCAGAATTGCAACTAAAGTGTAAAGCAGCGTTTGTGTTTAAGGTATGGTTACACTGTGTTTAAGGCATGGTAACACAACTTCAAGTTTTGTTACTTTGGTTTAAGCATATGTCTATTGCGTTCAAGCAATGGGCAAAAACTGTAATATATAAAAAGCAAATTATTTTTGTGTGTTTTCGAGAGTATGCATTATATGTATTGCTTATGGTTCACAGATATGAGTTTCCTTAATTGCCTGTAGTTTTTATTCACCTGGCTTTTGTGAATGATTTAACTGGAGAAGAATGGTAGATTAAACATATCCCACCGCTAGAGTGAAGTCTGACAGTTGAGCAAACAAAACCAAAATATAAATGTTTCTTTCAGCAGATGATGTTATCCACCTTGACTTACTAACTTACTACTGTAACTTGAGTTTTCTGAAAATCATATGTTTCTAAATAGCTGTACAGCACAAAAGATTTGTGTGTATAAATAAATTTAATTAATCACATAAAATAGCACTGAATAGGAACATCCATGCCCACAGTCAACACCGTTACTGACTAATAAACATTACTGTATATGTGCTAATGAACTGTATGTCTTGTGTTTCTGTACCACTGACTTGTTTCCCTTTACACTGAGTTAAGAGGTCTTTTGAACTCAACTATATAAAAAGTTTTTACACACACAGGGGCCGATTCTCCCCTGCGCGTAAGAGTGCATAAGTGAAAAAAGGCGCGCAACTGCGCCCCCGCAGATTCTACTGTTGATTTAAGTCTGTCATTTACATGGGAATCAGTCAGCTACGCGCTTCCAGAGGAGCCACCCCAAAATTATGGAGTGTCGCATGTAAATGAACCCTGCGCACATTCTACCCTGCATTTAAGCGGTTTTCTCTTTACGAGCCTAAAAGGGCTGTAGTAAGTTCCAGTGCCACTATAAGGCAAAATTAAGTACTGCGTTTGATGTCGGCTAGGCCTATAATGTCAACATTTGTTTTACCATATTTAACATACCAAAGTGCAGAATCAGTCATGTTTGGTTGTTGATCCTTATTCTTTAAACTTAAGGACAATGTTTCTCATAGCCATGACATAATTTTAAAAAACATCAGCTGATATCACGAAAGAACCTGTTCTCCAATTAGGTAAATTAAAAACAAATGACAGTAAGTGAATGAATGAATTATGTTCTTAATTACGTAATTGCTGTGGGTATAAATATGACCAACATGCTCTCATAATCAGAAACCAAAATGCCATCCTTGTACCTGCTTGCACTCCTGCGTCAGTGGGAGAGAGAACGCCAAAGTCGAAGACGCTTGTGTTTATAGGCCTAGAATAAATATCCTGGGTTTCACTGACATGAAGTGCATTCAGGGGTTTCGCCTGGACCGTTTTGCAACACCTTTGCACATGTGCAACACCTACAATACATCACACAACCTCAAGTGAATGTGACAGCCAAATCAAAGTGGATGAAAGAGGCCTCAGCGATGGATATGTTTGTTGCGGTTGGGTTGGAAAATGACAGCGTTCGGGGTAAGAATCGCTTGTTTATCATGCCATTCAGTTAGGGAGGAAACATCGGAGTGATTTCAGTTCTCAAATGTGAGCTCAGTAACAGTGGTCAAATAATATAAGCTGCACCATTTGAGTGCCTAGAATGTAGGCTACTCCTTACTCTCTGATTTTTCAATGAACAGTGTTGCGCTTCACAACTAATATCTATTGTTTATTTCATTAAAATGGCATATATATTTTGTAAAACCTGACTTCTTAAAGTAATGGGCTATAAAGATCATGTGCACCACTGGTTTGCTTGCATGGTTTGTTTCCCACGGACTTCCACTACTTTCACATGGGTAGTCAGAAAGTCCATGTCCCATGTTAACACTGCTTTCATTTTACATATATCACGCCCATGTTGAGTTACATGCTGTATTTCGGAGTTAAGCACTAGGGGAGCTATGATAATATGATAATCTCTCACTGCCAGATAGCAACAGCGGTGGCCTCTGTATGACTAAGAAATTATCTAGTTATATTTAACTGTTAAAGAAGCAAAGAAGTAGCGGCAGTGGTCACCTAGCGCTTAAGGTATCGAACCTGTGACTGCAGGACTGCAGGTTTGAATCCTGGGTAGCCAGTAGTGCCACTGAGGTACCCTGGGCATGGTACCATCCCTGCGCACTGCTCCCCAGGTGCTGTTGTCATGGCTGCCCCCTGCTCACATGTGTGTGATGGGTTAAATGAAGAGGTGAATTTCGCTGTGTGATGTGATATGCCGTGTGATCACAATTACAAAATGGGACTGTGTGTGTGTGTATCTGTTTTTGTGTGTGTGTGTGTGTGTGTGGCTGTCTGTCTGTGTGTGTGTGTGTATGTCTGTGTGTGTGTGTGTGTGCGTGTGTGTGTGCGTGTGTGTGTGTGTGTATGTGTGTGTGTGTGTGTGTGCATATATGTGTGTGTGTATGTGTGTGTGCGTGTGTGTGTGTGTGTGTGTGTGTGTGTGTGTGTGTGTGTGTGTGTGTGTGTGTGTGTGTGTGTGTGTGTGTGTGATCTGTGTGTGTAAAACAGAGGAGTGTCTACTTGTTGGGGTCATTCCATTCAAAAAGACAATTGTCCTGTAAAGATAGGCCTCGTGCTGAAACAGAGACTACTGGGGCTCCTCTTACACAGACATAGTTCTTCTGGAACAGCTTTTTAAAACATATGATAATCTCTCACTGCCAGACCACCAACAGCAGTGGCCTCTGTATGTGATCACAATGACAAAATGGGACTTTCAAGTAACACTATTGGGAACATAGACATACTATACATAGACGGAGCATTGGTTGCTGGGAAACGAGAAATACGGCCGCCATCTTGGAGCGGGGATCAGACTGTCTCCGCAATACAGCGAAGCCTATTTGTGATCATGAATAAGTCATTCAAGTAACAATATTCAAATATTAATGTTGTTGGGTAAGATAGAATTTGTTTTTACTCTCTATGCATTGAAAGAGATTGGTGGTTTCAGCTGATATAAAAGCGCTCAGGTGTTTATATATATAGATATCTAATGTATTGTTATGCCCAAGTTTCAAACGAGAACTAGGATGACATGCTACATACTGAACAACAGCACAATAGCAGTTTTGCTTGTTGTGCTAACTTCAACATGAAGCTATAATTATAGCAGGTGGATGGAATGCAGAAAGACCACACGAACGACGTCAAACGTTTGAACAAGGACTGTTGCAACAATATCTACAAAACACTTCAGCCAGTGTTAGTTAGCAAACTAAAACGCAACGTAAAGTAGTTTAGCAACTCAATTGTAACCTTATGGAAAAGCAATGTTAGTCAACCAATGCTGCCCTCAACCTGTCAGAGAAGTTATGCATCCTATACCTGCACGTGTTTCCAAGCGCACAACTTCTTCCTTATTCTATCTGCCACTTTCTCTTTCCCTCTTGTCTTTTTTTAATACCACGAATGTGGCCCAGAACATTTTTTTCATGGTTTTTTTTTCTCCATTGTGACTATGCGAGAGTGGAGAGCAGACTGTACATAAAACGAGTCGTTTGGCAGCCAGCGCGCCCAAGCCCACTGTCTCAACTTTTCAAAACAGAACGTTGAACCGCTAACTAAAACTGTAGCCTACAAGAAGCCGTGAATCGCTGTCTAAATTCATTTTAATACACACAGACTAATGACATAGCCATGTTTAACCAATAAACACAAAGGTAATATAAACAAACAGGCATTTATCTGTCATTTGTCAGTCTCTCTATGCGCCGTAAGTTGCCCTTCTTTTGCACCACGACCCTCTCTGAACACTAACAGCGCCTAAGAATACAAAAAAAAAAAACAGATTTGAATTTTATTTTGTTCTTAGTTTCACCTGGCGAAATAACATGCTAAAAATAATTTGGCGACCAGAATCACTGATTCAGGCTACATTAAACAGGTGTATGTTGATTTTAGCAATAGGATGTGTTGTCGTTTAGGTGGGTCAGATGCAGTGACAGATTTATTTAATAAGCATGACGAAAAGTCTTGGGCTGAACAACAGCCTGTAGTTCAATGTCAGAAGGTAGAAACAGTTGCACCAAGCCTACACTGCAGGCGATTTATCCCACTTGTAAAAGTTTGACGCTGTTGTGAGTCATGTCTTTAAATTAACCCACCAAGCAATACGGAGCAGAAAATGAAAAAAATTGAAGGGGCTGCAAATAAACTTGAGGCAACTGCTCAATTATTCACAGTTGTCACATGTCATATGTTTATTTTATCAATGTGTGTTGTTACTGAGGGGATTTGGAAGCAGCGACAGTTGCTCTTTAATTAATTAAGAATAATGAAAGCCTTCAAGAAGCCTTTGTTATAGCCTACTATAACCTACTAGCTATACAGCCAGTTTAAAATTACTGGTGTTTAGCGAGGTACTGTTAATAAAATGCGCTAACAGTTCATTTGTCCTGTCAAACGGATTAAGCTGAATGGAGCGTATCCCCGCTCCAAGATGGCGGCTCCGCGTCTCGTCAGCGCCTATTGGCAGTAACGCCCCATGCTCCGTCTATGTATAGTATGTCTGTGATTGGGAATGAGTCACCAATACGCCTACTAAGGTAGACCACATTGCATGCCAGGTCCTTTCACACCGAGTCTGGCAGACAGAAATGGGCCAGGCCTGACAGGTGATAAAATCTGAGATACAGATGCAGACAGCGTTAGTTCCTCTAAAACTTCATGAGCAAACAGAGTTCATAATACAGTCCTGTAGATAACGTTTTGACAGTTTGAGATTATCCAGGCATGAAGCTCATTCAAGTCATTGGTAAGTAATCGCTCTATGATGATTGTACTGAACTATAGTTGTTATGTGATTACATGAGAGAGAGAGAGAGAGAGAGAGAGAGAGAGAGAGAGAGAGAGAGAGAGAGAAAGAAAGAGACATCTGTGAGAGCTGTGCACAAGCTGTAGTTGTTCATTTATTGACAGTATTGTGTGTGTATGTGTGTGTATGTGTGTGTGTATGTATGTGTGTGTGTTTGTGTGTGTGCGTTTGTGTGGGTGTGTATATATGTATGTGTTTGTGTGTCTGTGTGTGTGTGTGCGTGTGTGTGTGTGTGTGTATGTATTTGTGTGTGTGTGTGTGTGTGTGTGTGTGTGTGTGTGTGTGTGTGTGTGTGTGTGTGTAAAACAGAGGAGTGTCTACTTGTTGGGGTCATACCATTCAAAAAGACAAATCTCCTGTAAAGATAGGCCTCGTGCTGAAACAGAGACTACTGGGAGTCCTGTTACACAGACATAGTTCTTCTGGAACAGCTTTTTAAAACATATGATAATCTCTCACTGGCAGATAGCAACAGCAGTGGCCTCTGTGTGACTAAGAAAATATCTAATTATATTTAACTGTTAAACAAGCAAAGAAGCAGGGGCAGTGGTGGCCTAGCGGTTGAGGTATCAGACCTGTGACCGCAGGGTTGCAAGTTCAAGTCCTGGGTCGCCAGTAGCACCACTGAGGTACCATGAGCATGGTAACATCCCTGCGTACTGCTCCTTGGGCGCCGTTGTTATGACTGCCCCCTGGTCACGTGTGTGTGATGCGTTAAATGAAGAGGTGAATTTCATTGTGTGCACTGTGTGCTGTGATGTGCTGTGTGATCAAAAGACAAAATGGGACTTTCAAGTAACACTATTGGGAATGAGTCACAAATACACCTACTAAGGTACACCACATTGCGTGCTATGTCCCTTCACACCAAGTCTGGCAGACAGAAATGGGCCAGGCCTGACAGTTGATAAAACCTGAGATACAGATGCAGACAGCGTTAGTTCCTCTAAAACTTCATGAGCAAACAGCGCTCGTAATACAGTCCTGTGGATAACGTTTTGACAGTTTGAGATTATCCAGGCATGAAGCTCATTCAAGTCATTGGTAAGTAATCCCTCTATGATGATTGTAATGAACTATAGTTGTTATGTGATTACATAAGAGATAAGAGACAGACAAAGACACAGAGAGAGAGAGAGAGAGAGAGAGAGAGAGAGCGAATCTGTGAGAGCTGTGCACAAGCTATACTTCTTCATTTATTGACAGTATTGTGTGTGTGTGTGTGTGTGTGTGTGTGTGTGTGTGTGTGTGTGTGTATGTTGTTGTGTTGTGTATGTGTATGTGTATGTGTGTGTGTAAGATTCTCAATTATTTTGAGTTTTTTTCCACTAAATTACTAAATAAAATAAAATTAAAATGAATACAACAACCCCTGCTTGGGGTTAACAAGAGCATTTATCATGTCTCGGTCCCCTTAGATACAATGTGACATGTGCTTGAATTACTTGCTATCATTAGTTCCTAACAACTTAATATGACCTTATAGGTGCTAGCATTACTTGCAATTATTAGTTCCTAACATATTAATGTGACCTTATAGGTGCTAGCTTTATTTGCTATCATTAGTTTCTAACAAATTAATGATAGATGACCTATGCATTGTGACAATGTAGGACTCTCAACAAGATGGAGGTTTTGGTGTTCTAAAATCATGATGTGTTAATGAAAAATGACAAGACAAGAATCTAAAAACATTTCAAGGCCTTACTTGGCGTTAACCACAGTTTATGTGACATGACGTCACTTTTGTCACAGAGAGGCATGGGTTGGGCCTGAGAGCTAGATGTGACAGATGTAGACAGGTTTAGTTCTTCTAAATAACTCCACTCAGAAACAGAACAAACAGCCGTAATGAAAGACATAAAAGCCTGCTAATCAACCTCTGACACATCAAGGCCTACACAGTCATGAGGGTCATTCTAGCACTCTGTGAGTATGTCTTGTATGTCTTGTATGCTCTTGGTCATGATTTTAAGAGTATGAGGAAGAGATAAATAGATAAGAGGTCAGAAGGTTTCTATGTCTCACACACAGAGAGAACAGTGTTGTGCTTGCTGTTGCTTAGTGGAAAACATTAATTTTCTCTGAATGAATATGATCTTTTATTGTTTACTTGTGCATTGTATGAGTGTTGAATGGCGGATATGTATTTCTATCAACTTGTGATTTCATTATGTAATCCTATCTTCAAAAGGAAGTGAATGTGATACAGAGTCTTGCATGACACTGTATGGGGTAAAGGTGTCTGAAGATAACACATACATAAGAGCATAAATACATGTAGGGAATACACTTTTGTTCGACTTCTCAAAATTGTTTGAATGGCATCTTTACAAGTAACATATACAGCACACACAAATACAGCACTAAAGATTTCCTTCCCTGAGAAGAGAAAGAGATACACAACACATAGTCCTACATCATCCAGTATTGTCTACATTTCTATCACTGTGAAAGCAAAAGTGCAGGACATTAAATCTGATTCTTTCTCCCCCAGTGTTGTGCTCCCTCTGCTGTTCTTGCCACACAGCAGGTAAATGCACATTTTTTCATTTACATTGCAAGCACCCTGCAAGAAATTTTGTGCATTTATTAATGATTAAAACCCATTTTTCTTCAGAGAGCCTCAAAGCTGCAGTGATTCTGGACCCCGACTTTTCACCAGTTTTCTATGGAGAGCATATCAATCTTAAGTGTGACATACAGGGAGAACTAAATGCTGGTCGGTGGAATTATAGCTGGTTCGGAAATAACTCTCCACTGCATGTTTATACTGAAACAAATCCCCTTGGAAGAGTTCAGTACAGCCACAACAACAGCAATTACAGATGTTCAGCATCACCTATGGGAAGTTCAGAGCCTCCTCTTAAAAGTGAACCTTACAAACTGCTTGTGTTGGGTAAGTATCTCCAGTACAAGACATGTATTTTATTGTTAGCTTTATACAGCTGGAATGCAAATTATCAGTTAGCCACAAATCTGCCAGGGTTAAGGTTTTTAAACACAGACAAATGGTCATATGATATACCACTTCAGAATTGTAAGGTTCTTTGGTAAAGCATGTCCAATGTCATATACAAGAAGAACTAAATAATGGTAGCCATAGTACATCATTACAAAGAATATTCTCCACTGGGAGATTTTACTGAACAGAATGAAATTTAACTTGGTCAGCTTACAGTTTTAACAATATTCTCATAAACATGCAGTGCTATAGTGCTATAAAAATGCAAGCCAGCAATGATTTTTTAAAAGCAAGTACAAAAATACTTTTGTTGGGTGTGTCTCCTGGGTACTTAATTGCATCTTACTTCATAACACCTGTGATGTCTGTGACACCTGTGTCTGTACAGAGATTCCTTATCCCACCATCAGCATCCAGTCTCCTCAGCCCCCCTTCTACAGTGAAGACAGAGTCACTCTGAGGTGTGAAATACAGGGTAAAGGCTGGGAGTATGAGTGGAAGAGGGACAATAGCCGGATTCATGATGTCACCAGCCAAACCATTACAGTCTCTCTCCCTGAATATACTGGACATTATGCATGTCGTGGTCTTAGAAGGCAAATGTGGACTTACTACAGCCCTGACATTATCATTTCTATGAGTGGTAAGTTTTACATGAAATATGTATTTTTTAGTTAATCTGTAATTTAGCAACTCTTTTTAGAATTATCATAATTAATTCCTAACATATACAGTACTACTTATCCCCACTGCTGTAGTCTTAGTGATATGTAGGTATCTACTGTATAACCACCCAAAAATATGCAAAGAAGTGTATTAACAGGTTTGCACAGTATAAGTGTGCTGGTGTTTGTGTATTAAGGGAGTGAAGGGAAGGAGGATTTATACAGTATGTATACAGTATTGACCTCCACAAACTACACTACAGCACTGCTTACCTCTCCATGTTCATGCCCACAGCCCTCCCTACAGCTACACTGACTGTAGTCCCCCAGAGTCCTGTGTTCACTGGAGAGACAGTCACTATGACGTGTGTGATAGAGTCTCTCAGTGGCTGGACATATCAGTGGTATAAGGGGTCAAGCAGAGTCCCAGTGTCTGAGGGAAACACCTTCACCATTACAAGTGCTGCTGAGTCTGATGGGGGCCAGTACTGGTGTCAGGGGGAGAGGACAGGCAGACCCACAACATCACAAAGCAGCAATGAAGTTACGATTCAGGGTGAGTGCATCCATCTTTAGTTTATACATTATTTCCTGTCGTACACATGGTGTAAAGATCAAATGCATCTCTTTACCCTTCCCCATGTATTACAGATCTCCCCACAGCCACAGTGACTACAGAGCCCCAAAGTCCTGTGCTTCATGGAGAGACGGTCACTATGACGTGTGTGATACAGTCTCTCAGTGGCTGGACATATAAGTGGTACAAAGATGAGACTAACAATATTGTGTTTGAGGGGGGCATCTTCAAGATTACAGAAGCTTCTGAGTCTGCTGAAGGCCAGTACTGGTGTCAGGGAAAGAGAACACAGAGACCCACATCCTCACAGCTCAGTGATCCAGTTCATGTTGGCTTTAAGGGTGAGTAAACCAATTGTAGTATTTTTGTTAGATGGGAAGTTGAATCAGTTGATGACTGTGCAGTTGTAAACAGCCAAACACAAATTGCATTTATTTTTAATGTTAAAGTAATTAATGTTAAAGTGAAGGGTAAGTACATCCATTTTGAATATATGTATGATTTCCTGTCATAAACATAGTATAGGTAAAATGGTTCTCCTCACCCCTCTCTATTCATTACAGCCCTCCCCACAGCCACACTGACTACAGAGCCCCAGAGTCCTGTGTTCACTGAAGACACAGTCACTATGACGTGTGTGATAGAGTCTCTCAGTGGCTGGACATATAAGTGGTATAAGGACAGGGATAATAATGTTGTGCTAGAGGGCAGTAACTCCACTTTGACAAAAGCAGCTGGCACTGGTGAGGGCAGATACTGGTGCCAAGGAGTTCGACAAGACCGACCCACAACATCACAGCTCAGTAACTCAGTGGATGTTTGGATGAAGGGTGGGTGAATTAATACTCCTTCCTGGAGGATATCTGGGTTTATTTTCCAAATTGTGCACAAACAAATGGCAACATACAGCCAGGCCATTCTTTCCATCACCTCTGTCATCAAAAGTTAAATGGTTCCTATTTAGCTTAAATGTCAACATTGTGTCTTTAACCAGCTCTGCTACAGTAATAATGGATTCATTAGAAGATACATCTGTCCGAGTACAAGATGTGAAATTTATTTGAGTTAACTTACTGTATGTCTTGACAGACTCTTTTCCAGGTTCTGATCCCCTGTCACATATTATGATTGTGGCTGTGGTAGGAGGTGTGGTTGTGGGTGTGGTCTTCACCTTCATCATGCTAAAGGTCATTCCTCGTTGCCGTCGGAGACACAGGGGTAAACTGGTGCTTTTGTGCTATTTATCCTGGCAGGAACCTTGTTTTGATTTAAGTTCTCAAAGAGCTTGTGAATGAGTAACTCAACCACAAGCTTGCATGTTTTGACTCCTTTAAAAGGTTGGTGTATCTTGTGTCTCTGCAGGTCCTGTGAACAGTCACTCCCCCTCCAGTGCAGGGCTGTAAGTTGCTCTGTCAATTCTATTACCTTTCAGTCCATCAATTCATGCTCCTACACTCTAGGTTGTTTACACCTGTGCAAGAATACCATATCCAACTGAGATGCTGTGTTCATGCTGAGATAGTTCATGCTGTGTTTATGAAGTGGGTGATTCTACGTATGAGCTGATTTTTCCTTTCCTATTGTAGTGTACTTTTGATTTTTTTTTTATGTAGCAGCTGTGTATTGCTTACACAAGTGTATTGTTATACTGGACGGACTTAACTTCAAGTGGTAGAGTAAATAGCAGACAGACATTGAGGAGTCACCACATTTTGCTGTTGCATGCTGTTGTGCTATACAGACCTTTGTCCCCCTCTAGTGGCCTGGCTGACAGAAACACACAAGACCTCCAGGACCAGTCTACTCTTGGTGAGGAAGTGCTACAGTATGACTTCATCTAGTGGACTCACGCTTTAACCTATAGCACTATTGCACTATGTAACAGATATGTATTTCCTATAATGAAAGCTTTCTAATGATAATAATAATATGGTAGAGCAACCTGATGTTGAAAGCTACTCCACAATATCAATATTTACAGCAGGTTTATGTTAAGCCATATTATTGTCTTGAAGGAGGACTTCCTGTGTATGAAACAATTGCACTCACAGAGCCCAAAAGAAGAGGTAAAGTATCAACAAAGAATTCTCTTCGATCACAGTTGTGTATTTTCACAGACAATTGAGTACTGACTGGTATGTTTTCTTGTGTTTTTTTCCAACAGTGATGGATACTGTGTATGACAAACTCTCCCTAAGCAGGATGGGTATGCATGCAAAACACAAGATGGCGCTTCTATGACTTTTCAAAAGACATTTTGTAAACAAACGAGTAATGTGTCACTTTAGTTACATGTCAGTAATGTCATGTCAGAAACATGCCTGTGGCCTGTTTCCTGTTTACACCAACCTCTATGCTATTAAAAACAATAATGACACTAATATTATCAATAATACATTTCATTTTAAATGCTGGCTTTCAAAACACCCAAGGTCACCTTACTGTTTAAAATCCATCAATTAACACAAAGGCCACAACATAAGATAGCTATCAGTTTCCTCAAACATGAGTGGCAGAAGACAAATACACTTTTGTGCACATGAGTGTTACATCAGCAGCTGTTTAAGGATAAGCCCAGGAAATAAATGAAACATTATCTCTCAACAGGCATGCAAGAGGATCCATCAGATGCAGGTTTATCCACTGTTGGAGGTAGGAGCTAACTTTATGTACTAATATTAGGATCACAGTAACCACATGTTAAATAATGTTATGTTAATATCAAGTCATATCAATATTAAGTCTATAATATATAATGAATATAATATCTCTACATAATTACTATGATAATAACTCTGCATGTCTGCCCTTTTTGTGTCTAGGAGACTCCTCATGCCTGTCTAACCCCTATGAGCTGGCAGACTGAGGCAATGCTGTCTATTTGTGAAACAGAAACAGCTAGAAATGCAACCAAACTGTGCCGCACAACTGTGTGCACAACCCATGTTGTCTGTGCAGTGTGTCATTAGCGTTAACGCTGAAGCTGTGTCCACACACACACACACACACACACACACACACACACACACACACCCACACCCACACACACACACGTATATATATACAGTGATACCTTGAAATGCTGTAGATGATTAGCTTAACATACAAGTTTTTTGAGATGCGAGTGGTAGCTCAGGCCAGTTTTTTTTTTTTTTTTTTTTTTTTTTTTACTATTCTTGCTCCTATCATTGCTGTTGTAAGTGGTTCCTTCATAGATCTTGTCTCCCTCTGGTAACCAGCTGGTGTCACCATCATCTATCAGTCAAATATATCTGGCAGAGTCACTGCTAGTCACTTGTTGCAGTAAGCGTTATAGGTGGGCATACATTTGAATGTATTAAAATATAAGATCATATCATTCAACAGTGGAGCAGCATGTGTGTGTACTTGATGCAAGAGAACCCTGTAATGTAATGTAAAGTTTTAAGAAATGTATATAAGTATTTTTGCAGTTTAACTGAAATAAAATACAGTTGAGTGTTTTGGAGTTATGTGTGCCACATAAATATTTTACTGTTTTTTTGTGTTTATGAACCCTGATACTTGTCTGTTGTCATGTATATTTTTGGATGTTTATTTGTGATGCTCCTGAAGGCTTTGCAGCACTGTGTTGTTTTTAATTGAAATAAACTATAAAATCACATTGCTTCGGTGAACCTGCATGAGTGTATTTGTCACCAAGATCAGATGCAAGAGTGTGAAGAATTTTGAAGTCCTCATAAGAACATCAGATATTTGAAAGATTTTGGCATGCATTATTAGTTTTTATTTTTTTAAGTAAGACATTTTAAAGGGCCTAAACTTTGTGCCACATTTACTTTAAAGAGGGAACATGACTCATCGCACGTATCGTGTTTCATCCCCTGTTAGTTAGATAAATAATAAAAATAAATAAATAAATAAATAAATAAATAGGCTCTTCTGCTTTATCAACTCAGTTGCAACTCAACTGCAGTTCACCTAAGGTGCGAAAGTAGCAAAACATAATGTCAGCTATGTGTTAGATAAAAACCTTGGAAACTGCATGTCAGTGTCAGTGTACTCACACCACCCTTACTCTAAAAACAACATTGATTTTATCTCATTGCTTTTCAGTTCTATGTGTTTATATACACATATATATATATATAGCCTGATGTTTTATTACAATCCAATAAGGCACCTAGGGAGTGTGAACTGTAGCCAAGGCAAAATGCCAATAGTATATGAGACAACATTAGTCTAGTTCAGTCCAAAATTACATGGGTTTGTCTTTGGTTCATGTAACACCTTTGCACAAGCTGACATGAAACTTGAGCTTGTAGTTGTTGTGTAATCTTGCGCAAACCAACCTGCAACACTTAACTTCCTTTGGCCAAGATATCCATCTTCACACTGTGAAATGTTTTCATCATTTCCAGGATAGTATCTGACTTTAAAGGACAAACGTTACTAGAATATGTGGGAATGGAAATGTCTGACAGTGTCCAAGCATCTCATTTCATATGACCACTAGTATAGTTTAGCACTGCCGTTGTCAATATTAGAGGGAAGATGCGGACAGTCCTGAATTGATGACATCATTGTATCAACATCATCAACGAGTTACACTCAAGATATATCAGACATAAACAAGTGCAATCAGAGAAGGCAGGGTCAATGCGGGCGGACAGACACGCAGACACACAGACACACAGACAGACAGATAGATACACACACAAACATGGACAGGGACATTGCAATACCTGGTCAATAACAATGTGTGACTTCAGACATTGGCCAGCAGGGTGCAGCAACCAGCACCAGCAACTCAGAAGAGATTCCCACTGGCATTCTTCCAATCTCACCAACTCCTCTAAACTGACACTTACAGTCAGGCCCACCGATAGGGGAGGACAAACGGGTCTCTTGTCCTGGGCCTAGGGAAAGGGGGGGCCCAGAACTGGTCCCTCCTTACATTATGGAATATGGAGGGGTGGGTGGTGGGGGGCATCAGATTATCTTGTCCTGGGCCCAGCCAAGACTCTCAGCTGGCCTGCACACACACATACACACACACACACACACACACACACACACACACACACACACACACACACGCACACACACACACGCGCACACACACACACACACACACACACAGTGGGCCTGTTTACAGTATTATGGCTTAATGCCATAGGGTTATTATGGGCCAGTCCACATCACATGGCAATGTAATATTGTAGTATGACATTGTAATATTTTATTTGTAATATTTTACAAAATCAATATCTTTCTCAATATCACACTTTCATTTTTTTTAAGATTTTTTGATCAGTAATTATATGGAGTACAATGTGGGCAGCACTGGGCAGTAGCATTGAGGTTAACCTTTGTGTGACCAGGTCAGTATTTGTTGTTGTGAGAAATGATACAAGGTTCTTACTCAGGCGTTATGGTCAGTCAGACCGCTTTAGACCGGCTTGGTTATAGGGCCAGTGTGTTATGGGTCAGTCAGACTGCTTCAGGCCGATTTGGTTACAGAGCCAGCATGTTGTGAGTCAGTCAGACCGCTTCAGACTGCTTCAGACCGGTTTGATTACAGAGCCAGCATGTTATATGTCAGTCAGACCCCTTCAGACCGGTTTGGTCATAGAGCCAGCATGTTGTGTGTCATTGGTAACTTCATGCATGCACAACCAAACACACATCTACAAATACACACATGCACGCACACACACACACACACACACACAACAGAAACTGTGGGTAGCACTGGGCAGTAGCATTGAGGTTAACCTCGGTGTGAGCAGGTCTATATTTGATGTTGACAGAAACTGGCCCTTAAGGCTAGTCAAACTGCTTTAGACCGGTTTTGTTTATAGGGCCAGGATGTTACGTAATATGTATAACTGTAACTTCATACATGTATGTAGGTGTGCACACACTCACACACACACACATGTAGGTATACATATATACATATACAGATAGATGCGTATATAGATACATTTTTATTATAACAGTCTACTTACATAAAGTGTACAGGCACTTGCAGGGAAAAAACGTGGTTAGAGCAGCACAGAAGCTAACCTCAGTGTGAGCAGGTCTATATTTGTCCTTGTGAGAAATGAGTCAAGGTCTCAGGCCTCATATCCAATTAGACCACTTCAGACCATTTAAGTCTGAGGCAAGAGTACACTGGCTTGAGCATTAATCTTTTAACTCTGTGCTATTATTTATACAGACATAACATACACAATGGCATGTATACATACGTACATACATACAGTACATACAGACAGACAGACAGACAGACAGGCATGCATGCATACATACATACATACATGCATACATGCATACATGCATACATACATACATACATACATACATACATACAAATAAACATGCATGCATACATGCATAGAGTAAATGAGATAAGAAGTATGTAAGTGACAAACTAGAGTAAGTACATCTATTTATTATCTATTTACAGTCCAAACATCTCCACATGAAACCAGTTTTTCATGATCTGTGTAAGTATTACATAGCCTAGGATATCAACCTTATATAATGAAAATATATTACTATATCTCATATATTACTTGTTTAAATAGTGCTATTTTAACTTCACTTTCATGGAATGTGACCAGGTGACACTGCTTAAAAAAAGACTTCAATAAAGTTACATTCTCACCAGCGCCCTCTCAGGTGAATTGCAGTAAATACAACACACCACAGACACCTCAGAGACGACTGAGAAAGTTCAGGCCTTGGTTTACAACAGTGAAAAAAAACTAATGGTTAGCTATGTGGTTGAGGCTAAAATGAGTTATAATTTATATTTGTTTAGATTATATTTAGATAATGTTGAGGCTAGAATAAGTTATAATTTACATTTGCACCATAAGTAAGTCTATCTTGAATTAGAATCCAACCTGATAGAACAACCAGAGCAAATGGAATACAAAAAAACACTACTATTTTAATTTATTTACTTATTTATTTATTTTTTAATTAATTAATTAATTTATTTATTTATTGAACTTGAATATGTTATGTGCCAATAGCTAGCTGGACAGAGGGAGGTGTTTGCACACACACATCAGGAATAGGTAGCGAAAGATACAGTATATTGAGTGCCAATAAATGATATGGGATATATGGGATTGGTGGAGGAGGAGAATGAGGAGAGCAGGCACTGGCAGTGCAGAGAGTAGAACAAATGAATATGGGCATTAGTTGTGTTCTTACGGACACTATTAGCAGGGGCGCTGTTACAAGTTGTGGCCCCCCTGGGAAATTTTTTTGCCCATATCATAGTCCTCTGTGGTGTTACAGCATAAGCAAGTCCACCCCGACGGACCAACAAACACCGAATACCACGAAGGCAACACAAAACAAACCAACAGGGTTACAAAGCTAGCTCACTTACCTGCACTGTCTAGGGGCTACAGACCTCTAGCCAGCTAAGACTGCCTCTGTAACTTGCCCTGTGATGTAGTGTACAAAACGTGAACTTGTGCTATGTCAGTGTGCTGCATGTGGGTTGCAACTAAAAGAGAAGGCCATCAAAACGCAGCTTACCCGACTCAGGTGTTCCGACGCGCAGGGCACAGCTCCGTCGCTACTCTTCCAAGAGCGGCCAGTCCAAGCTCCGAAGTTCGGTAGTAGTAGTAGTAGTAGTTCAGAGTTTTATTTTTTTTTAAACGGAAAAAACGACGGTTACACACAACAAAGGAGACTTTTCAAAACGAGTTACATCCAAAGGGAGAGAAGGAACCAGCGATGTATCTCAGGCTCTGGAAAACGCTCACTCTCCTTATAGTGACCTGATTCCCTTTTCAAACACCTGCCGCGTCAGACACCCAATCAGCTGTGCTGACGCTTTTCCGGCCTTCCCCAATAAGCATGTGTTTTTCCCTGATCAGCTGCTACGTAACAGTGGGCCCCTGTGAAGCTCTGGGTCCTGATCTAACACCCCCCCCCCCAACCCCCCTTTAGCGGTGCGGGTAAGTGAAAGAAAAACCCCTGTGGTTAGCATCAGAGAGAGCAGAGGTGCGTGTGCTAAATACAGAGGGGCCAAGAATATCACAGACAGTGTCGGCTCCGGACAATGCAGAAACAGAAAGGGCACATCACAAATACTGTGCGTGTGCGTGTGAGTGTGTGTGTGTGCGTGTGTGTGTGTGTGCGTGTGTGTGTGTGTGCGTGTGTTTGTGTTTGTGTGTGTGTGTGTGCATGTGTGCGTGTGTGTGTGTGTGTGTGTGTTTGTGTGTGTGTGTGTGTGTGTGGAGGGGGGTGTCCATTTCCATCTGTTTATAACAAACAGAAACTTACACAATTGTGCAAAACAATATGGTTACAAATGGTTAAAGATGATTGATGAATGATATTAAACTCTTAAAATATGGGGACCTTGTTTAGTGTAAAACTAAAATCTGACAAATCTCAATATGTGTCAGTATGAGTCCAAAAGTACCCATACACATACAATGTTTTACCAGGGCATTAATTTCAGTGCTGTTATGAACCAATAAACACACTGACAAACAATGACAGGAAATTGTCACAAAGGCCATTTTTTCAGTTTGACCACAGCGCACCGGTCAACACATAGGTGTGAACACTGACAGCTAAATGAGGCACAGCAGACATGTTAGGCTTAGTCTCTGCAAAGGAAGGCCACTTAGACACAGAGTGTGTGAAAAACAGGTTTCATAAAAAGGAGTATCAGGCTCTTCATCAAACTGACACATCAAGGCTGCCACAGTTATGGAGGTTGTTCTGGCAATCTGTGAGTATTTCTTTTAAAAAATTGCATAGATTGGTTTGTGTATGTTTCAGAAAAGAATAGCAATGCACTCTACATCAGCCAGTGTTTTTGAACAGCAAACAAATACATCTTTATTAATCATGCTGTTCAACAATTATAGCTTTACAGTATCATTTTAGATTATAGATTTACAGCAGCATTGTAACAAACTGATTCACTCTTTGTTTCAGTCTTGGGTTCGCTGTGTTATTCTTTTCACATGGCAGGTAAATGTACATTCTTTTTGTATCTTTCCTTTCCCTTTTAACTTTGCACTGCAAGTTGTTTTTTCTGAAGACTGCGCCTGTTCTTCCAGCGTGTCTCAGAGCTGTAGTGATTCTGGAGCCTGATGTTTCACCGGTTTTCCGTGCAGAGAATATCAGTCTTAAGTGTGATATGCAAGGGGGGGGGGGGGGGGGGGGGGGGGGGGTGGTTGAGCATGTGTTCAATTATTGTTTAGAGTTGCCATGTAAGAACAGCGTCACACCTTTAAAGCTTCCTGTCTGCCTCTAGTGGCGAAATGCAGGAATGCAGCTACCAGGATGTGGGGCCAGGCCCAGCACATGGCCAGGCTGTGGACAGTGAAGGGGACGAGTCTGACTATGTCAATATGAAGAGTGGTGAGTAGCTCTGTATTGTATGACATGAACTGTGGGTAATGCAGAACAGTGTGTACTGTATATACTAATATACTACATTCTCTCTCTCTCTCTCTCTCTCTCTCTCTCTCTCTCTCTCTCTCTCTCTCTCTCTCTGCAGTGCTGCAAAGTAGTGCTGCAAAGTACTGAAAATGTGTATGAGACAGCTGATGTGATGGACTGAAAATCAAATAGGTATGCTAAATATTCTGTTTCATCTTATGAGTTTACTGATATTTGTTGGTATTTTTAAAATTGTTGTTTCACAATGTTTCCGGGGGGTATAAATAGTGGCACATATCCTAAAGCATTTTTCTAGTGTTGTATTGTGAAAGGACAGGCCATACATACATTAGTGTTCTTAAGGAGTTGGTCTTGGGATCTGAGGGTCATAGGTTCGAATACCATAGCAGTAGGAAGAATGTGGGTGGGAGAGTAAATAACTAGTGTTCTTCTGCACCCTCATCATGGCTGAAGTGCCTTTGAGCAAGCCACACATTGCTCCAGAACTGTACCCTGTACCTAAAATAACTGTAAGTCGCTCTGGATAAGAGCGTCAGCTAAGTAATAATAATAATAATAATAATCTTTACTTGTATAGCACAATTCATAAATACAAGATGCAGCCCAAAGTGCTTTACAGTTTGGCAAGAACACCACAAGACAACATTTCTTGCAGTCCAGTGGCGCCGGAGCGGACAAACACAATAACGAAATGATATAATGACGCAATGCCCCGTTAATGCGGGCTCTTGCGTGACGCAATAATGCAATGTCACAACAACGCAGTGCCCCGTTTATGCGGGCTCTTGCGTGGCGTAATAGTGTAATGTAATGTATGTGAGGAAGAACGTTGATTAGAGCTCTTATGTTCTAAACATGTGCTATTCATGGCAGATGCCTCCATGAAGATTTAACAAGGCTTGGAAGAGGTCATACTCTTTCCCTCATTCACCATCTTCATTACATTGTTGTCACCATCATCATCATCATCATCACCATCATCACCATCATCGTCATCATTGTTTTCTTCTGCTTCATTTCTCTTTCAATCCAGGCTGAATACTTATACTAGCATACTGTGCAAGGACAGTTAAGGTCACATTGCATACCGATTACATAACTCACAATAGAGGTTATGGGTTTCTAAGAATGTTGATGATCCACTAAAAGATCTGATGACGTCTCTTGCCATACTTATTTTCAGGCTGACTCTAAACGTGACTTTTTACAGTGTGCCATTAGGCTCACCACTTTCATGACAGTGACAGTGACAACAAGTGCAATCAGAGATGGCAACCTGGTCCCCCATGTGGACAGACAGGGTCATTGCAATACGGGCAATAATGACAGACATAAAGACACACACATACACACACACACACACACAGACAGGATCATTGCAATACCTGGTCAATCCCCTCCAGGGGACTAGGTAATTACAGTCATTGTCACCTGGGAAAGCCCCTTAAGTTTTCCTGACCTGGTTTGATGGCCATTGTCTCTTGTCCTCTTTCTCTAATCCTCTTACAGGATATAAACTTCATGAAGTTTTTGTACAGTATGTATTTATTTGTGTATTCTGTGTTGCCAGTTTAATGCTGCCCAAGTAGTCAATTTTTGTGTTATTTGCATTTAACCCGTTCATGGTAGTGGCCATTCATTCATCGTTGTACAGTAAGTGTGTTCACTTCATTCTGTTCATTGTTTTCAGTTCAGTTCATTGTTTTAAAGACAATTAAAATGCATGTTACTGGCCTCTTTTTACTACTGTATTTACATTCTTTCTGATTCTCTACACTCTTTTTAAATAAGACCTCACAAAGTCAGAAAGCAGCGTGGTGAGTTAACCTATTAGCCTATATCAGTTTTATTACTCAGATATTTGTAGCTATCCCCAGCAATGTGTGAATTTGAACTTGAGTACTCATTTTGATTCAGAGTGGAGTTATGTGTGTGCATTTTCTCTATGTGGGATGTACAGTAGCCTACCTGAAAAAAAAAAAAAAATACTAATAATGGATTTTGTCTTGAAGTCATGTCTTATTTACTGTAGTAATAATCAAAGGAAGCAAAGAAGAAATGTTTGCACGAGAAAAGACTTATAGCCTTGTCTGACACTAATGTATGAATGGGTCATTTCAAGATCACTTCTTTGCAACAGACTACATAAGATTAAAATGTTACTGCCAGCTTTGCTCCCACTCTTCCGTAGGTGTTGGAGCAATCTGAGAAATCATGTCACCTTTTCCTTTCTGTGTTTCTGTGAAAAGCACATCACTATTTTCCATCTTCTCAAAACCTGTGTTACTTTACTTCCTCTGACACCAGTTCATTCAATCCACTCTCCATCCCCACCCCCTAAAAATAGCAATATCAGGCAGGAAACAGAGTGACAGATTACACCCTAAAAGGTACACTGACATACTAACGCCAATAGAAACATGGAGCTCATTCTAGCAGTCTGTGAGTATAACATCTTTTCTTGGATGTACATATGTGTGTATATAGGAGTTTAGTAGTTCAGATTGAGAGGAAAAGGGGAAATGCGTCTTCTGTCCCTAAGACGCGGTTTTGTTAGCTGCTTGCTTAACATATCTCACTGATGGCAAAAAAAGTAAAAAAGGAACTACATTTTGAGAGGCCACAAAACTGAAAAGCTAAAAAAACTTTACTGATGTTGTTATATGTATTAGAGTGTAGCATAGTTATTTACCTTGCACTGATAAATTGGAGTTATTGAGCTACATCAAAATGCTTTATAAGAGGCCTTATTTAAGAAGATATGATTACATAATTTTTACAGAAAAAATCAGTTCTAGTAGTGCTCTTTTTTGTGGTTTTCATGAGCTATGATATAAGCAAGAGTGTGATGTAATCCACAAAAGTTGGAATGTGTAGGATACTAACACAATATAAAAAAACTTACATAATATGTGTAGGATACTAAAACAATATCTTTTAGTAAGAACATAGTTTCACGAAACACTGCAAGAGTTTGAAATGGAGATGTTAAAGTTAACTATTTTTATATATATTATGTTATTATATGTTTTTTATAATTTGTTCGACAATGAAACAACAGAAATTTCAGAATTACGTTGAGAATTACACCTCAAACCAAAGTTATATCTGTAGTTCTATTGTGCAGAGGGTTTGTTTTCTAAATCCAGATCATTAACAAGCCTCTGGGATGTCACTGTAAAGCAAATTACTGAGATGTTGTTAAAAGAAAACTCAAGAAATAGGCTCTGACAGGCCTCAGGGCCCACTGATGTTACAGCAGCTAATGGGGGTCTATTGCGTTTCTAAAACTGTGACTGCATAGTAATAGGTATAGCAACCAGCAGCGTAGTAATGTGGAGGTCATGCACTTTATCTCTCCCTGACTTACCGTAATTTCTGTCATTGTGATGATGATGATAATGATGGTGATGATGACAGTTCAAAGGATATGAGCTAAAGTCCGCAGCCTGTGCAGAGGCAACATAGTGTGTATTTGTTGGGCTGTGTGTGTGTGTGTGTGTGTTTGTGTGTATGTCTGTGTGTGTGTGTGTGTGTGTGTGTGTGTGTTTGTGTGTGTATGTGTGTATGTGTGTGTGCATTGTGTGTATTTGTTGGGCTGTGTGTATGTGAGTGTGTGTACTTGTTGGGCTGAGTGTGTGTGTGTGTGTGTGTGTGTGTGTGTGTGTGTGTATTTGTTGGTGTGTGTGTATGCGTGTGTGTGTGTCGGTGTGTGTGCATGTGTGCGTGTGTATGTATTTGTTGGTGTGTGTGTGTGTTTTTTTTGTGTGCAAGTTGTCATGGCCGTTCTCTCACATCTTGTGTGTTAGATATCATATCTGTGCATGTGATCTCTCACTCTGATGCCTGGAACTATCTATCTTTCACAGTTTTTCAGAGTTGTTTTCTCAGGTCACGAAAACAAAAAACAACACAAACTTACAGTCCATACTGACACACGAGAAGGGTCTTTACACACACATGAGAGCGGCCTTTACACACACATGAGAGCGGCCTTTAACACTCTGGCAGTTATTTGTCAGAAAATAAGACAACAGTGGCCTGTGTAGCTAGTAAGCAACTGGAATCTTTACTTTCTGCAAAACGGGTGGATTGAGTTTACTCTCCATCCTCCCCAACCCCCACCCCCACCCTTACGCCCTCTACGACCTGCCTGTGATGTCACTTCCCCATTCTTTATCACCAGGACACCTTTACTGAGAGGCTGAAGCCAAATACAGAATGCTTATTCACCTCTAAGCCCAAACCCTTTAGCCCAAACAAAATCTTTCCTTGGGGAAAAAAATGACCTGAGTTTGACCAACACAATTATCATCACACTACTTTTTGTTTTTTTATACAAGAGTTACAGTATGCCTGTACCCCTGTGTGTGTACACTTTGTGTGCACCTGCCTAAAACTTGTCAAAAAACAACTTATGCCCATCTTGTGCCTTAAGTTTCAGGCTTTTTTTTAAGCAAGACAAAAAGAGTAGTGACTGTGGGTTCTTCTGGGGACATCAGGCTGGCAAAGTTGCAAGTGTGGTTTTTAAAAAGTGACTGAAAGTATAAAGTGGGGGATTCTTACCCTCCAGGAACAGGTCTGTTACCCTAACCGCTAAGTAACCACTGCTTGTCTGCAAAGTGACCCTAGATGGAGCTTGGAGAACCATTATTTGTGGTGAAACAGATCATTTAAACATCACAACAATTTATAAACAGTTTTATTACATCAAAAAAGTTTCATATGGTGCCTTTAAGATGAGAGGCCCTTGACTGCTTTAGGCAACACTAATGCAGCCTGTGATTTCACTTCCTGTGATACAGGTGAATTCTACTCCACCCTCCTGTCCCTCTCTCTCCCTCTGCCCAAGTGCACATTTGAGAGGCTTAGACCAAACCACACAATGCTTATTTATTCATAATCATGAAACACTTACATTTACCCTAATCTTACGAACCAAATCTACTCCTACAATCCAAGGTATGGGTCTGAATGCAGTTACTCTAACAGTCCACTTAACAATAACTGGAAAAGATAATAAAGATATTATATTTCAACACCAAAAATGGCAAAGATCTACCAAATGTGAAAATCAAGCCAAATTATAAGCTAAATATGAGTGCTGGTCAGAATTCCACAGGAATCTCTGTAGATGGCCTATGACACTGTCGGTGGTGATAAAAATTTGACAGGTGAGGTCACTTTAAGGAACAACCTCTTGCTGCTCCCAGATGGTCAATGCGTTGTACTGCAGCTAATGTCAAAACAAACTTTTTGCAGACTGTCTATGGCAAATGACTCATCAAACAAAACTATTTGACTAACAATCTGAATCACATACTTCAAACACTTCGTATAAGGCAGCTGAAGGTGAGATCACTCTGGCTTCAGACAAAATGTTAGTTCATTTGCTCTACTGTAAGCACTTTGATAGGAAAGCTCGTCTGTGGCCATGTCTGTCCACCAAACCTGGACAGACATAAAGCTACACGCACTAACAAATCCAGAGTAGGATACTAAAAATAATTCTTTTTTTTTTCAGTGTTGTGCTCAATGTTTTGTTCGTTCCACACACAAGGTAAATACCCCAGTTCCTTGGCAAAGTTGTTTGTTAGATTTTTTAATGATAATAGAGTGGTATATATTTCTCATGTTGTCTTTTACTTATAAATGTGTCTGCTCAAATAACCCTACAGTACATAAGTTTATGTCACCTGTCATGTTCGTGTCACCCATGTCTGTACAGAGCTTCCTTATCCCACCATCAGCATCCAGTCTCCTCAGCCCCCCTTCTACAGTGGAGACAGAGTCACCCTGAGGTGTGACGTCACACAGGGTACAGCCTGGGGGTATGAGTGGACAAGGAACAATGTCGAGGTTCCTTCTGCAAACAGACAAACCATCGTAATCTCTCACCCTGAAGAGTCTGGTGTCTATCAGTGCTTCGCTTAAGTAGGGATTTTACGTTACGACAGCTCTTACTTGACTGTTTCTATAAATTGTAAGTCATCACATGCTTTCTGTTATCAATTAAAGATAAATGGTATTTACATGCGCAAATAATTAAATGGATAAATATGCAGCTCTTGTATTTCTGTGTTGTATCCACAGACCTACCTATACCTACACTCACTGTAGTCCCCCAGAGTCCTGTGTTCACTGGAGACACAGTCACTATGACGTGTGTGATAGAGTCTCTCAGTGGCTGGACATATCAGTGGTATAAGGGGTCAAGCAGAGTCCCAGTGTCTGAGGGAAACACCTTCACCATTACAAGTGCTGCTGAGTCTGATGAGGGCCGGTACTGGTGTCAGGGGGAGAGGAGAGGCAGACCCACAGCATCACAAAGTAGTTATAGCCATAATATTAAAGTAAAGGGTGAGTTTGTCATTTTATTTAAAAAGTTGCAATACTGTGCATATTTATTTTAGGACATTCCAGGTTTTGCATCTATTTTGATACAGCTGACATGCAGAACATTCATCTCTCTTCATGTCTCTATTGCCCAGCCCTGCCTAAACCAACACTGTCTGCAGACCCCAAGACCATGATTGTGTTCACCGGAGAGGTGGTTACTCTGAAGTGTGAAATGCAGGATTTCAATGACTGGACATACGCGTGGTACACAGGCGGCACGGCAGAAGCAGTACGTGTTACTGTCCAAAACAGCATCGCTATGACTGTGGCCGCTAAGTCCGAGGAGGTTCAATACTGGTGTGAAGCACAAAGGGGAGGAAGACCCTCATCGTCACAAAGGAGTAATATAGTTAATATTCAAGTTAAGGGTAAGTACAGCCAGCCATGCTGTTTCTTAATCAATGTCTGTACTTCCACCTACAGTATATAGCATGACGGAATGGGTCACCTTGTCGGCGGTTATCCCTTACATAAATCATTTAGAATCAAATTTATATTCTGTCTGCTTGCCTGTTGGCTGTCTGTGTGGCATGCACATCCAAAAAAATATAATCACAAGTGCTAGAGAAGTGTTCACAAGAGTGGTCTGCATACTGTTTTGCTCCAGAAAGAGAGCAAAAGGACCAAAACACTGTGCAGACCACCTCTTGTGAAATACCTGCTACACATGTCTAGCATATCTTTTGGATGTACACACCTCTCTACTTCTTTTATACAGGCAGATAACCAACAGACAAGCAGACAGACTATAAATATGTTTATAAATGATTTATTGATGAGAAATAATGTGAAAATACATTTTAACAAATGATGAACAAAGTGTTAAATAATCCTATGGACCCGATACCCGCAAAGTCCAAATTTACACCCATTCTTCTCTGTTCTATTACTCTGGTAAGGTTAATTAAGATTACAGCCGCCGAGGCGTGCATTCGACGGAAATAATCAGTTCAGACGGAGGTGAAAGTTATATTCCATCAAGTTGATTAATTATGTCGGACGCACACCTGTAAAGTTATCTCACTTATGGCCTGGTTACCACACTCATGAATATAGGAAAAATTTTAACTTTTCTGTCAGAACATTTAAATTATTCTATCATTTCTTTACAATTAGGAATCATTGTCTGTTGTTTAATGCAACTTGTCATTAAAATGTAGACCAGAAAAGCAACCGATAAATTGGTTGTTATAGTTACCAGTCTATGGGGCATTGATATGGAACAGTGCTCGAACTGAATGCCAGAATTTCAGAACTACTTTCCATAATTGAACGGTTCGACGACATTAATGCATACTCGCCAGCCAATCAGAAAGCAGGGGTAGTTATACGGGTAGTTATTCCAAACGGTTACCTTCATTTCCACCATGGTTCCTCCCACAGCCCTACCAAAAGCCAGACTGCTTATGGAGCCTCAGAGTCCTATCTACCCTGGAGAGACAGTCACCCTAAGCTGTGAGTTCAGGTCACAACGT
>CM050200.1:11745709-11760709 GCA_027475355.1 Coilia nasus | reverse complement strand
TCGTCATCATCAGTCATCATCATTGTCATCATCGTCGTCATCATCATCATCACCATCATCATCGTCATCATTGTCATCATTATTTCCTTCTTTTTTTCTTTCCCTCCAGAATGATTTTGTTTGATCAATCATCATACAGAGCTGTAAAAAATACTAATATGCTTGCTTGTACAGATTCAGAGTACTGCTGTGATAGCCTGGTTAAAGACACGCACCACATTACAGTTTTTGCCCATTGCTTAAACACATTTTGCAAAATTTGGCTCGCTGTGCCAAAACTCTACACCCAAGCACATAGGACACAACACTTGGAAATAAACCATTCACATCTATGTCAAATTGAAACTCTGCAATCAAAACCTAATAATCCTTTGTCAAAATGTCACTCTGATGACAAAATTACACACACTTGCATCTTATGAAAACACTGTCACATCAGCAGCAACACACTAGTCTCCTTTTTATAAAACACTGCAGTCTTTCGTTTTTATTCAGTTCTGCAGAAGGCATGTCTTCGCAAAAACAAGAAAATGAAATACTCAATAATGTACATTACAGTAGTCTACTTTACAGTGCAGTAAATTCATTTTAAGTAAAAGCAACAAAAAAAACAACTACAATTCGAAATGGCAACCTGGTTCGCCAAGTGGACAGACAAGGTAATTGCGGGCAATGTCTCCTCTTTCTAAGCGTATGGTGAGCATCTCTCTCGCTAAGCATCTCTCACAATACGTAAGCAGCCATAAACTGTATATAAACTGTATACTGTATATATACTGTAGTTCAATCCTACTGTAAACATGCTGTAACATTCTGACTTTTCTAATGACATAATCTGGGTTTTATCTTTTGAGAAATATTGATAAATAACATTCACGAAACACAACAAGACTAATACTGTTCACTGAATATATTTTACGTAACCGATACAAATTTGGACTTGCAATGCAACATTAGTCAGTACGCTGGTGTGTATGCAAGTACACAAGTGTTTGCTTGTTGCATGGTTGCATGTTGAAAATTGAAAAACAATCATTTTCTAGAAAGAATCATGTTCACAGTAAACATGGTAAAACACAGTGCTGTTGGAGACAAAAAGCTACTGTAAGCATCATCTCTTTCCAAATTGGTGGCATGTCTCAACCTAGGGTTTTCCAGGTGGTCAACCAATGTTATTTGCATGTTATCACACATTTGTCTTCTCTGTCCATGCTCTCCTCCACTGAGCCATTGTTTTGTTATTTGAGTAGTTGAAAAAATGTGGGAAAGATTTTATTTTAGTGTGTAAAAAAACTGTAACTGAGGCCTTTTTGTAGCTGGCTGATTGGTGTTCAATTTTGTAAGTAAGTATTTTCTGGTGTGTGTCTGAGTGTTGTGTGTTTTGTATGTGTTTTGTATTTTGAATAGATGTGTTTTGCCACTGATACATCGGTATTTCATTTTTGAACGAAGTGTCTTATGTGTGAAATAGTGTGTAGTGTGCTGGAGCAAGTGTGTTGCAGAATTGCAACTAAAGTGTAAAGCAGCGTTTGTGTTTAAGGTATGGTTACACTGTGTTTAAGGCATGGTAACACAACTTCAAGTTTTGTTACTTTGGTTTAAGCATATGTCTATTGCGTTCAAGCAATGGGCAAAAACTGTAATATATAAAAAGCAAATTATTTTTGTGTGTTTTCGAGAGTATGCATTATATGTATTGCTTATGGTTCACAGATATGAGTTTCCTTAATTGCCTGTAGTTTTTATTCGCCTGGCTTTTGTGAATGATTTAACTGGAGAAGAATGGTAGATTAAACATATCCCACCGCTAGAGTGAAGTCTGACAGTTGAGCAAACAAAACCAAAATATAAATGTTTCTTTCAGCAGATGATGTTATCCACCTTGACTTACTAACTTACTACTGTAACTTGAGTTTTCTGAAAATCATATGTTTCTAAATAGCTGTACAGCACAAAAGATTTGTGTGTATAAATAAATTTAATTAATCACATAAAATAGCACTGAATAGGAACATCCATGCCCACAGTCAACACCGTTACTGACTAATAAACATTACTGTATATGTGCTAATGAACTGTATGTCTTGTGTTTCTGTACCACTGACTTGTTTCCCTTTACACTGAGTTAAGAGGTCTTTTGAACTCAACTATATAAAAAGTTTTTACACACACAGGGGCCGATTCTCCCCTGCGCGTAAGAGTGCATAAGTGAAAAAAGGCGCGCAACTGCGCCCCCGCAGATTCTACTGTTGATTTAAGTCTGTCATTTACATGGGAATCAGTCAGCTACGCGCTTCCAGAGGAGCCACCCCAAAATTATGGAGTGTCGCATGTAAATGAACCCTGCGCACATTCTACCCTGCATTTAAGCGGTTTTCTCTTTACGAGCCTAAAAGGGCTGTAGTAAGTTCCAGTGCCACTATAAGGCAAAATTAAGTACTGCGTTTGATGTCGGCTAGGCCTATAATGTCAACATTTGTTTTACCATATTTAACATACCAAAGTGCAGAATCAGTCATGTTTGGTTGTTGATCCTTATTCTTTAAACTTAAGGACAATGTTTCTCATAGCCATGACATAATTTTAAAAAACATCAGCTGATATCACGAAAGAACCTGTTCTCCAATTAGGTAAATTAAAAACAAATGACAGTAAGTGAATGAATGAATTATGTTCTTAATTACGTAATTGCTGTGGGTATAAATATGACCAACATGCTCTCATAATCAGAAACCAAAATGCCATCCTTGTACCTGCTTGCACTCCTGCGTCAGTGGGAGAGAGAACGCCAAAGTCGAAGACGCTTGTGTTTATAGGCCTAGAATAAATATCCTGGGTTTCACTGACATGAAGTGCATTCAGGGGTTTCGCCTGGACCGTTTTGCAACACCTTTGCACATGTGCAACACCTACAATACATCACACAACCTCAAGTGAATGTGACAGCCAAATCAAAGTGGATGAAAGAGGCCTCAGCGATGGATATGTTTGTTGCGGTTGGGTTGGAAAATGACAGCGTTCGGGGTAAGAATCGCTTGTTTATCATGCCATTCAGTTAGGGAGGAAACATCGGAGTGATTTCAGTTCTCAAATGTGAGCTCAGTAACAGTGGTCAAATAATATAAGCTGCACCATTTGAGTGCCTAGAATGTAGGCTACTCCTTACTCTCTGATTTTTCAATGAACAGTGTTGCGCTTCACAACTAATATCTATTGTTTATTTCATTAAAATGGCATATATATTTTGTAAAACCTGACTTCTTAAAGTAATGGGCTATAAAGATCATGTGCACCACTGGTTTGCTTGCATGGTTTGTTTCCCACGGACTTCCACTACTTTCACATGGGTAGTCAGAAAGTCCATGTCCCATGTTAACACTGCTTTCATTTTACATATATCACGCCCATGTTGAGTTACATGCTGTATTTCGGAGTTAAGCACTAGGGGAGCTATGATAATATGATAATCTCTCACTGCCAGATAGCAACAGCGGTGGCCTCTGTATGACTAAGAAATTATCTAGTTATATTTAACTGTTAAAGAAGCAAAGAAGTAGCGGCAGTGGTCACCTAGCGCTTAAGGTATCGAACCTGTGACTGCAGGACTGCAGGTTTGAATCCTGGGTAGCCAGTAGTGCCACTGAGGTACCCTGGGCATGGTACCATCCCTGCGCACTGCTCCCCAGGTGCTGTTGTCATGGCTGCCCCCTGCTCACATGTGTGTGATGGGTTAAATGAAGAGGTGAATTTCGCTGTGTGATGTGATATGCCGTGTGATCACAATTACAAAATGGGACTGTGTGTGTGTGTATCTGTTTTTGTGTGTGTGTGTGTGTGTGTGGCTGTCTGTCTGTGTGTGTGTGTGTTGATGATAATGATGGTGATGATGACAGTTCAAAGGATATGAGCTAAAGTCCGCAGCCTGTGCAGAGGCAACATAGTGTGTATTTGTTGGGCTGTGTGTGTGTGTGTGTGTGTGTGTATGTGTGTATGTGTGTGTGCATTGTGTGTATTTGTTGGGCTGTGTGTATGTGAGTGTGTGTACTTGTTGGGCTGTGTGTGTGTGTGTGTGCGTGTGTGTGTGCGTGTGTGTGTGTGTGTATGTGTGTGTGTGTGTGTGTGCATATATGTGTGTGTGTATGTGTGTGTGCGTGTGTGTGTGTGTGTGTGTGTGTGTGTGTGTGTGTGTGTGTGTGTGTGTGTGTGTGATCTGTGTGTGTAAAACAGAGGAGTGTCTACTTGTTGGGGTCATTCCATTCAAAAAGACAATTGTCCTGTAAAGATAGGCCTCGTGCTGAAACAGAGACTACTGGGGCTCCTCTTACACAGACATAGTTCTTCTGGAACAGCTTTTTAAAACATATGATAATCTCTCACTGCCAGACCACCAACAGCAGTGGCCTCTGTATGTGATCACAATGACAAAATGGGACTTTCAAGTAACACTATTGGGAACATAGACATACTATACATAGACGGAGCATTGGTTGCTGGGAAACGAGAAATACGGCCGCCATCTTGGAGCGGGGATCAGACTGTCTCCGCAATACAGCGAAGCCTATTTGTGATCATGAATAAGTCATTCAAGTAACAATATTCAAATATTAATGTTGTTGGGTAAGATAGAATTTGTTTTTACTCTCTATGCATTGAAAGAGATTGGTGGTTTCAGCTGATATAAAAGCGCTCAGGTGTTTATATATAGATATCTAATGTATTGTTATGCCCAAGTTTCAAACGAGAACTAGGATGACATGCTACATACTGAACAACAGCACAATAGCAGTTTTGCTTGTTGTGCTAACTTCAACATGAAGCTATAATTATAGCAGGTGGATGGAATGCAGAAAGACCACACGAACGACGTCAAACGTTTGAACAAGGACTGTTGCAACAATATCTACAAAACACTTCAGCCAGTGTTAGTTAGCAAACTAAAACGCAACGTAAAGTAGTTTAGCAACTCAATTGTAACCTTATGGAAAAGCAATGTTAGTCAACCAATGCTGCCCTCAACCTGTCAGAGAAGTTATGCATCCTATACCTGCACGTGTTTCCAAGCGCACAACTTCTTCCTTATTCTATCTGCCACTTTCTCTTTCCCTCTTGTCTTTTTTTAATACCACGAATGTGGCCCAGAACATTTTTTTCATGGTTTTTTTTTCTCCATTGTGACTATGCGAGAGTGGAGAGCAGACTGTACATAAAACGAGTCGTTTGGCAGCCAGCGCGCCCAAGCCCACTGTCTCAACTTTTCAAAACAGAACGTTGAACCGCTAACTAAAACTGTAGCCTACAAGAAGCCGTGAATCGCTGTCTAAATTCATTTTAATACACACAGACTAATGACATAGCCATGTTTAACCAATAAACACAAAGGTAATATAAACAAACAGGCATTTATCTGTCATTTGTCAGTCTCTCTATGCGCCGTAAGTTGCCCTTCTTTTGCACCACGACCCTCTCTGAACACTAACAGCGCCTAAGAATACAAAAAAAAAAAAACAGATTTGAATTTTATTTTGTTCTTAGTTTCACCTGGCGAAATAACATGCTAAAAATAATTTGGCGACCAGAATCACTGATTCAGGCTACATTAAACAGGTGTATGTTGATTTTAGCAATAGGATGTGTTGTCGTTTAGGTGGGTCAGATGCAGTGACAGATTTATTTAATAAGCATGACGAAAAGTCTTGGGCTGAACAACAGCCTGTAGTTCAATGTCAGAAGGTAGAAACAGTTGCACCAAGCCTACACTGCAGGCGATTTATCCCACTTGTAAAAGTTTGACGCTGTTGTGAGTCATGTCTTTAAATTAACCCACCAAGCAATACGGAGCAGAAAATGAAAAAAATTGAAGGGGCTGCAAATAAACTTGAGGCAACTGCTCAATTATTCACAGTTGTCACATGTCATATGTTTATTTTATCAATGTGTGTTGTTACTGAGGGGATTTGGAAGCAGCGACAGTTGCTCTTTAATTAATTAAGAATAATGAAAGCCTTCAAGAAGCCTTTGTTATAGCCTACTATAACCTACTAGCTATACAGCCAGTTTAAAATTACTGGTGTTTAGCGAGGTACTGTTAATAAAATGCGCTAACAGTTCATTTGTCCTGTCAAACGGATTAAGCTGAATGGAGCGTATCCCCGCTCCAAGATGGCGGCTCCGCGTCTCGTCAGCGCCTATTGGCAGTAACGCCCCATGCTCCGTCTATGTATAGTATGTCTGTGATTGGGAATGAGTCACCAATACGCCTACTAAGGTAGACCACATTGCATGCCAGGTCCTTTCACACCAAGTCTGGCAGAGAAAGAAAGAGACATCTGTGAGAGCTGTGCACAAGCTGTAGTTGTTCATTTATTGACAGTATTGTGTGTGTATGTGTGTGTATGTGTGTGTGTATGTATGTGTGTGTGTTTGTGTGTGTGCGTTTGTGTGGGTGTGTATATATGTATGTGTTTGTGTGTCTGTGTGTGTGTGTGCGTGTGTGTGTGTGTGTGTGTGTGTATGTATTTGTGTGTGTGTGTGTGTGTGTGTGTGTGTGTGTGTGTGTGTGTGTGTGTGTGTGTGTGTGTGTGTGTGTAAAACAGAGGAGTGTCTACTTGTTGGGGTCATACCATTCAAAAAGACAAATCTCCTGTAAAGATAGGCCTCGTGCTGAAACAGAGACTACTGGGAGTCCTGTTACACAGACATAGTTCTTCTGGAACAGCTTTTTAAAACATATGATAATCTCTCACTGGCAGATAGCAACAGCAGTGGCCTCTGTGTGACTAAGAAAATATCTAATTATATTTAACTGTTAAACAAGCAAAGAAGCAGGGGCAGTGGTGGCCTAGCGGTTGAGGTATCAGACCTGTGACCGCAGGGTTGCAAGTTCAAGTCCTGGGTCGCCAGTAGCACCACTGAGGTACCATGAGCATGGTAACATCCCTGCGTACTGCTCCTTGGGCGCCGTTGTTATGACTGCCCCCTGGTCACGTGTGTGTGATGCGTTAAATGAAGAGGTGAATTTCATTGTGTGCACTGTGTGCTGTGATGTGCTGTGTGATCAAAAGACAAAATGGGACTTTCAAGTAACACTATTGGGAATGAGTCACAAATACACCTACTAAGGTACACCACATTGCGTGCTATGTCCCTTCACACCAAGTCTGGCAGACAGAAATGGGCCAGGCCTGACAGTTGATAAAACCTGAGATACAGATGCAGACAGCGTTAGTTCCTCTAAAACTTCATGAGCAAACAGCGCTCGTAATACAGTCCTGTGGATAACGTTTTGACAGTTTGAGATTATCCAGGCATGAAGCTCATTCAAGTCATTGGTAAGTAATTCCTCTATGATGATTGTAATGAACTATAGTTGTTATGTGATTACATAAGAGATAAGAGACAGACAAAGACACAGAGAGAGAGAGAGAGAGAGAGAGAGAGCGAATCTGTGAGAGCTGTGCACAAGCTATACTTCTTCATTTATTGACAGTATTGTGTGTGTGTGTGTGTGTGTGTGTGTGTGTGTGTGTGTGTGTGTGTGTGTGTGTGTGTGTGTGTGTGTGTGTGTGTGTATGTTGTTGTGTTGTGTATGTGTATGTGTATGTGTATGTGTGTGTGTAAGATTCTCAATTATTTTGAGTTTTTTTCCACTAAATTACTAAATAAAATAAAATTAAAATGAATACAACAACCCCTGCTTGGGGTTAACAAGAGCATTTATCATGTCTCGGTCCCCTTAGATACAATGTGACATGTGCTTGAATTACTTGCTATCATTAGTTCCTAACAACTTAATATGACCTTATAGGTGCTAGCATTACTTGCAATTATTAGTTCCTAACATATTAATGTGACCTTATAGGTGCTAGCTTTATTTGCTATCATTAGTTTCTAACAAATTAATGATAGATGACCTATGCATTGTGACAATGTAGGACTCTCAACAAGATGGAGGTTTTGGTGTTCTAAAATCATGATGTGTTAATGAAAAATGACAAGACAAGAATCTAAAAACATTTCAAGGCCTTACTTGGCGTTAACCACAGTTTATGTGACATGACGTCACTTTTGTCACAGAGAGGCATGGGTTGGGCCTGAGAGCTAGATGTGACAGATGTAGACAGGTTTAGTTCTTCTAAATAACTCCACTCAGAAACAGAACAAACAGCCGTAATGAAAGACATAAAAGCCTGCTAATCAACCTCTGACACATCAAGGCCTACACAGTCATGAGGGTCATTCTAGCACTCTGTGAGTATGTCTTGTATGTCTTGTATGCTCTTGGTCATGATTTTAAGAGTATGAGGAAGAGATAAATAGATAAGAGGTCAGAAGGTTTCTATGTCTCACACACAGAGAGAACAGTGTTGTGCTTGCTGTTGCTTAGTGGAAAACATTAATTTTCTCTGAATGAATATGATCTTTTATTGTTTACTTGTGCATTGTATGAGTGTTGAATGGCGGATATGTATTTCTATCAACTTGTAATTTCATTATGTAATCCTATCTTCAAAAGGAAGTGAATGTGATACAGAGTCTTGCATGACACTGTATGGGGTAAAGGTGTCTGAACATAACACATACATAAGAGCATAAATACATGTAGGGAATACACTTTTGTTCGACTTCTCAAAATTGTTTGAATGGCATCTTTACAAGTAACACATACAGTACACACAAATACAGCAACAAAGATTTCCTTCCCTGAGAAGAGAAAGAGATACACAACACATAGTCCTACATCATCCAGTATTGTCTACATTTCTATCACTGTGAAAGCAAAAGTGCAGGACATTAAATCTGCTTCTTTCTCCCCCAGTGTTGTGCTCCCTCTGCTGTTCTTGCCACACAGCAGGTAAATGCACATTTTTTCATTTACATTGCAAGCACCCTGCAAGAAATTTTGTGCATTTATTAATGATTAAAACCCATTTTTCTTCAGAGAGCCTCAAAGCTGCAGTGATTCTGGACCCCGACTTTTCACCAGTTTTCTATGGAGAGCATATCAATCTTAAGTGTGACATACAGGGAGAACTAAATGCTGGTCGGTGGAATTATAGCTGGTTCGGAAATAACTCTCCACTGCATGTTTATACTGAAACAAATCCCCTTGGAAGAGTTCAGTACAGCCACAACAACAGCAATTACAGATGTTCAGCATCACCTATGGGAAGTTCAGAGCCTCCTCTTAAAAGTGAACCTTACAAACTGCTTGTGTTGGGTAAGTATCTCCAGTACAAGACATGTATTTTATTGTTAGCTTTATACAGCTGGAATGCAAATTATCAGTTAGCCACAAATCTGCCAGGGTTAAGGTTTTTAAATACAGACAAATGGTCATATGATATACCACTTCAGAATTGTAAGGTTCTTTGGTAAAGCATGTCCAATGTCATATACAAGAAGAACTAAATAATGGTAGCCATAGTACATCATTACAAAGAATATTCTCCACTGGGAGATTTTACTGAACAGAATGAAATTTAACTTGGTCAGCTTACAGTTTTAACAATATTCTCATAAACATGCAGTGCTATAGTGCTATAAAAATGCAAGCCAGCAATGATTTTTTAAAAGCAAGTACAAAAATACTTTTGTTGGGTGTGTCTCCTGGGTACTTAATTGCATCTTACTTCATAACACCTGTGATGTCTGTGACACCTGTGTCTGTACAGAGATTCCTTATCCCACCATCAGCATCCAGTCTCCTCAGCCCCCCTTCTACAGTGGAGACAGAGTCACTCTGAGGTGTGAAATACAGGGTAAAGGCTGGGAGTATGAGTGGAAGAGGGACAATAGCCGGATTCATGATGTCACCAGCGAAACCATTACAGTCTCTCTCCCTGAATATACTGGACATTATGCATGTCGTGGTCTTAGAAGGAAAATGTGGACTTACTACAGCCCTGACATTATCATTTCTATGAGTGGTAAGTTTTACATGAAATATGTATTTTTTAGTTAATCTGTAATTTAGCAACTCTTTTTAGAATTATCATCATTCATTCCTAACATATACAGTACTACTTATCCCCACTGCTGTAGTCTTAGTGATATGTAGGTATCTACTGTATAACCACCCAAAAATATGCAAAGAAATGTATTATCAGGTTTGCACAGTATAGGTGTGCTGGTGTTTGTGTATTAAGGGAGTGAAGGGAAGGAGGATTTATACAGTATGTATACAGTACTGACCTCCACAAACTACACTACAGCACTGCTTACCTCTCCATGTTCATGCCCACAGCCCTCCCTACAGCTACACTGACTGTAGTCCCCCAGAGTCCTGTGTTCACTGGAGAGAGAGTCACTATGACGTGTGTGATAGAGTCTCTCAGTGGCTGGACATATAAGTGGTATAAGGGGTCAAGCAGAGTCCCAGTGTCTGAGGGAAACACCTTCACCATTACAAGTGCTGCTGAGTCTGATGAAGGCCAGTACTGGTGTCAGGGGGAGAGGACAGACAGACAAAGAACATCACATAGGAGCAGTGCAGTTAATGTTAAGGTGAAGGGTGAGTACATCCATCTTGAATGTATCTATGATTTCCGGTTATAGACATATTATAGAGAAAACGAATCTCTTCACCCCTCTCTATTCATTACAGCCCTTCCCACCACTACACTGACTGTAGAGCCACAGAGTCCTGTGTTTCATGGAGAGACAGTCGCTATGATGTGTGTGATACAGTCTCTCAGTGGCTGGACATATAAGTGGTACAAAGATGAGACTAACAGTGTTGTGTTTGAGGGGGACATCTTCAAGATTACAGAAGCTTCTGAGTCTGATGAAGGCCAGTACTGGTGTCAGGGAAAGAGAACACAGAGACCCACATCCTCACAGCTCAGTGATCCAGTTCATGTTCAGGTGAAGGGTGAGTAAACTAAATTGTGACATTTTTGTTAGGTCACAAGTTGTCAAGTGGAATGCCAATGCATTTTTTCTTTGCATTGAACCAATGCAGTCTAAATAAATCCCAGTATACCCACCACAAACTAGACTACAATACTGCTCTTCATGTTCATGTCCACAGCCCTCCCTACAGCTACACTGACTGCAGTCCCCCAGAGTCCTATGTTCACTGGAGAGACAGTCACTATGACGTGTGTGATAGAGTCTCTCAGTGGCTGGACATATCAGTGGTATAAGGGGTCAAGCAGAGTCCCAGTGTCTGAGGGAAACACCTTCACCATTACAAGTGCTGCTGAGTCTGATGAGGGCCGGTACTGGTGTCAGGGGGAGAGGACAGGCAGACCCACAACATCACAAAGCAGCAATGAAGTTACGATTCAGGGTGAGTGCATCCATCTTTAGTTTATACATTATTTCCTGTCGTACACATGGTGTAAAGATCAAATGCATCTCTTTACCCTTCCCCATGTATTACAGATCTCCCCACAGCCACAGTGACTACAGAGGCCCAAAGTCCTGTGCTTTATGGAGAGACGGTCACTATGATGTGTGTAATAGAGTCTCTCAGTGGCTGGACATATAAGTGGTACAAAGATGAGACTAACAATATTGTGTTTGAGGGGGGCATCTTCAAGATTACAGAAGCTTCTGAGTCTGATGAAGGCCAGTACTGGTGTCAGGGAAAGAGAACACAGAGACCCACATCCTCACAGTTCAGTGATCCAGTTCATGTTGGCTTGAAGGGTGAGTAAACCAATTGTAGTATTTTTGTTAGATGGGAAGTTGAATCAGTTGATGACTGTGCAGTTGTAAACAGCCAAACACAAATTGCATTTATTTTTAATGTTAAAGTAATTAATGTTAAAGTGAAGGGTAAGTACATCCATTTTGAATATATGTATGATTTCCTGTCATAAACATAGTATAGGTAAAATGGATCTCCTCACCCCTCTCTATTCATTACAGCCCTCCCCACAGCCACACTGACTACAGAGCCCCAGAGTGCTGTGTTCACTGGAGAGACAGTCACTATGACGTGTGTGATAGAGTCTCTCAGTGGCTGGACATATAAGTGGTATAAGGACAGGGATAATAATGTTGTGCTAGAGGGCAGTAACTCCACTTTGACAAAAGCCGCTGGCACTGGTGAGGGCAGATACTGGTGCCAAGGAGTTCGACAAGACCGACCCACAACATCACAGCTCAGTAACTCAGTGGATGTTTGGATGAAGGGTGGGTGAATTAATACTCCTTCCTGGAGGATATCTGGGTTTATTTTCCAAATTGTGCACAAACAAATGGCAACATACAGCCAGGCCATTCTTTCCATCACCTCTGTCATCAAAAGTTAAATGGTTCCTATTTAGCTTAAATGTCAACATTGTCTCTTTAACCAGCTCTGCTACAGTAATAATGGATTCATTAGAAGATACATCTGTCCGAGTACAAGATGTGAAATTTATTTGAGTTAACTTACTGTATGTCTTGACAGACTCTTTTCCAGGTTCTGTTCCCCTGTCACATATTATGATTGTGGCTGTGGTAGGAGGTGTGGTGGTGGGTGTGGTCTTCACCTTCATCATGCTAAAGGTCATTCCTCGTTGCCGTCGGAGACACAGGGGTAAACTGGTGCTTTTGTCCTATTTATCCTGGCAGAAACCTTGTTTTGATTTAAGTTCTCAAAGAGCTTGTGAATGAGTAACTCAACCACAAGTTTGCATGTTTTGACTCTGTTGTTTAAAAGGTTGGTGTATCTTGTGTCTCTGCAGGTCCTGTGAACAGTCACTCCCCCTCCAGTGCAGGGCTGTAAGTTGCTCTGTCAATTCTATTACCTTTCAGTCCATCAATTCATGCTCCTACACTCTAGGTTGTTTACACCTGTGCAAGAATACCATATCCAACTGAGATGTAGTTCCTGTGTTTATGAAGTGGGTGATTCTACATATGAGCTGATTTTTCCTTTCCTATTGTAGTGTACTATTGATTTTTTTTTTATGTACTGTAGTAGCTGTGTATTGCTTACACAAGTGTATTGTTATACTGGACGGACTTAACTTCAAGTGGTAGAGTAAATAGCAGACAGACATTGAGGAGTCACCACATTTTGCTGTTGCATGCTGTTGTGCCATCCAGACCTTTGTCCCCCTCTAGTGGCCTGGCTGACAGAAACACAGAAGACCTCCAGGACCAGTCTACTCTGGGTGAGGAAGTGCTATGACTTCATCTAGTGGACTCACGCTTTAACCTATAGCACTATTGCACTATGTAACAGATATGTATTTCCTATAGTGAAATCTTTCTAATGATAATAATAATATGGTAGAGCAACCTGATGTTGAAAGCTACTCCAAAATATCAATATTTACAGCAGGTTTATGTTAAGCCATATTATTGTCTTGAAGGAGGACTTCCTGTGTATGAAACAATTGCACTCACCGAGCCCAAAAGAAGAGGTAAAGTATCCACAAAGAATTCTCTTCGATCACAGTTGTGTATTTTCACAGACAATTGAGTACTGACTGGTATGTTTTCTTGTGTTTTTTCCAACAGTGATGGATACTGTGTATGACAAACTCTCCCTAAGCAGGATGGGTATGCATGCAAAACACAAGATGGCGCTTCTATGACTTTTCAAAAGACATTTTGTAAACAAACAAGTAATGTGTCACTTTAATTACATGTCAGTAATGTCATGTCAGAAACAGGCCTGTGGCCTGTTTCCTGTTTACACCAACCTCTATGCTATTAAAAACAATAATAACACTAATCATATCAATAATACATTTCATTTTAAATGCTGCTTTTCAAAACACCCAAGGTCACCTTGCTGTTTAAAATCCATCAATTAACACAAAGAACCTAATATAAGATAGCTATCAGTTTCCTCAAACATGAGTGGCAGAAAACAAATACAAGTCATTTCTTTTGTGCACGAGTTTTATATCAGCAGCTGTATTAACATATCGCAATGTGGTTTAAGGATAAGCCCAGCAAATCAATTAAACATTATCTCTCAACAGGCATGCTAGAGGATCCATCAGATGCAGGTATATCCACTGTTGGAGGTAGGAGCTAACCTTATGTACTAATATTAGGATCACAGTAACCACATGTTAAATAATATTATGACAATATCAAGTCATATCAATATTAAGTCTATAATATATAATGAATCCCTACATAATTACTATGATAATAACTCTGCATGTCTGCCATTTTTGTGTCTAGGAGACTCATCATGCCTGTCTAACCCCTATGAGCTGGCAGACTGAGGCAATGCTGTCTATTTGTGAAACAGAAACAGCTAGAAATGCAACCAAACTGTGCCGCACAACTGTGTGCACAACCCATGTTGTCTGTGCAGTGTGTCATTAGGGTTAACGCTGAAGCTGTGTCCACACACACACACACACACACACACACATACACACACACACACACACACACACACACACACACACACACACACACACACACGTGTATATATATATATATATCACATATATATATATACAGTGATACCTTGAGATGCTGTAGATGAGTAGCTTAACATACGAGTTTTTTGAGATGTGAGTGGTAGCTCAGGCCAGTTTTTTTTTTTTTTACTATTCTTGCTCCTATCATTGCTGTTATAAGTGGTTCCTTCATAGATCTTGTCTCCCTCTGGTAACCAGCTGGTGTCACCATCATCTATCAGTCAAACATATCTGGCAGAGTCACTGCTAGTCACTTGTTGCAGTAAGCGTTATAGGTGGGCATACATTCGAATGTATTAAAATGTAAGATCATATCATTCTACAGTGGAGCAGCATGTGTGTGTACTTGATGCAAGAGAACCCTGTAATGTAATGTAAAGTTTTTAAAAATGTATACAAGTATTTTTGCAGTTTAACTGAAATAAAATACAGTTGAGTGTTTTGGAATTATGTGTGCCACATAAATATGTTACTGTTTTTTTTGTGTTTATGAACCCTCATACCTGTCTGTCATTATGTATATTTGTGGATGTTTATTTGTGATGCTCCCGAAGGCTTTGCAGCACTGTGTTGTTTTTATTTGAAATAAACTTTAAAATCACATTGCTTCAGTGAA
>CM050200.1:11728209-11740709 GCA_027475355.1 Coilia nasus | reverse complement strand
CGTGTGAGTGTGTGTGTGCGTGTGTGTGTGTGTGTGTGTGTGTGTGCGTGTGTTTGTGTTTGTGTGTGTGTGTGTGTGCATGAGTGTGTGCATGTGTGCGTGTCTGTGTGTGTGTGTGTTTGTGTGTGTGTGTGTGTGTGTGGAGGGGGGGGGGGGGGGGGGCATTTGCTTCTATTTTCTGTTTATAACAAAAAGAAACTTACACAATTGTGCAAAACAAATATGGTTAAAAATGGTTAAAGATGATTGATGAATGATATTAAACTCTTAAAATATGGGGACCTTGTTTAGTGTAAAACTAAAATCTGACCAATCTCAATATATGTGTCAGTAAGTACCCATACACATACAATGTTTTACCAGGGCATTAATTTCAGTGCTGTTATGAACCAATAAACACACTGACAAACAATGACAGGAAATTGTCACAAAGGCCATTTTTTCAGGTTGACCACAGCACACCGGTCAACACATAGGTGTGAACACTGACAGCTAAATGAGGCACAGCAGACATGTTAGGCTTAGTCTCTGCAAAGGAAGGCCTCTTAGACACAGAGTGTGTGAAAAACAAGTTTCATAAAAAGGAGTATCAGGCTCTTAATCAAACTGACACATCAAGGCTGCCACAGTTATGGAGGTTGTTCTGGCAATCTGTGAGTATTTCTTTTAAAGTATTGCATAGATTGGTTTGTGTATGTTTCAGAAAAGAATAGCAATGCACTCTACATCAGCCAGTGTTTTTGAACAGCAAACAAATACATCTTTATTAATCGTGCTGTTCAACAATTATAGCTTTACAGTATCAGTATATTGTAACAAACTGATTCACTCTTTATTTCAGTCTTGGGTTTGCTGTGTTATTCTTTTCACATGGCAGGTAAATGTACATTCTTTTTGTATCTTTCCTTTCCCTTTTAACTTTGCACTGCAAGTTGTTTTTTCTGAAGACTGCGCCTGTTCTTCCAGCGTGTCTCAGAGCTGTAGTGATTCTGGAGCCTGATGTTTCACCGGTTTTCCGTGCAGAGAATATCAGTCTTAAGTGTGATATGCAAGGAGAACTGAATCACAGTCGCTGGCAGTACCGCTGGTACAGAGATGAGTCTCCAGTGGGGAATTACACTGCACAGAATATAATTTCACTTGGCCAGGCTGATTATAGTGTCAACAACAGTCTTTTTACATGTGTGGCTTTACATGTGGGCGACAACATGACAACACGTCATCTTGAAAGTGAACCTTACAGAGTGCTTCTGTCAGGTGAGTCTCTATGGTATGAAATGTATTTATTTCCTTTAAATCAGCCTTTATAAATGTAAAGCATCACATAATGAAGGGTCCAGAGGAAACTATACAAAGTGCTTCTGTTGGGTGAATCCTCTTCTTAGCCTTAGGGATGCCGGATCTTTTTTAAACATTAGTTGAGTAATGTTTTGCATTCAACACATTATAGTTACGAAATTAGCTAATTTATTGTACGTTTTAAATAAAAAAGTTATTTGTACAACATACATAGACAGTAAATGCCTCTGTATGAATAGCCATGTGCTGGTTGATTACAAGCGTGATGTCTGTGTCATCTGTATCTCTACAGAGATCCCTCATCCCACCATCAGCATCCAGTCTCCTCAGCCCCCCTTTTACAGTGGAGACAGAGTCACTCTGAGGTGTGACGTCACACAGGGTACAGCCTGGGAGTATGAGTGGTGGAGGAACAAGAGTTGGATTCCTGGTCAGACCAGCCAAACCATTACAGTCTCTCTGCCTGAAGATATTGGACATTATGCATGTCGTGGTATCAGAAGGTATCTGCCGACTTACAACAGCCCTGACAGCATAATTACTATGAGTGGTAAGCTTTGCATGAAACACTATATAAAATGTATTGTCTTCCATTTTATCATATCTCTAACTAGACATGGCAGTTTTAATGAGTGGTAAGCTTTTTATATTATCTTCCATTTAACCATGTCTGTAAATTATTTGTAAGTTATGATACACTTTTAAATTTAAATACATGTAGCTGTCATGGCGATACACTTATTTACAGTCACAGTTACTCTCTGTTTTAATGTCCACAGCCCTTCCAACGGCTGCATTAGTCATAGTCCCCCAGAGTCCTGTGTTCACTGGAGAGACAGTCACTATGACATGTGTGATAGAGTCTCTCAGTGGCTGGACATATAAGTGGTATAAGGGGCCAAGCAGAGTCCCAGTGTCTGAGGGAAACACCTTCACCATTACAAGTGCTGCTGAGTCTGATGAGGGCCAGTACTGGTGTCAGGGGGGGAGGACAGACAGACCGACCACATCACAAAGGAGTAATAATATTCATCTTCAACTGAAATGTAAGTCCACCTTCTAGAACTATAACAAAAATCACCAACTTAAATATTTTATAGTGCATCTGTAGTGCTGTATTTTTTCTGTTTTCAGTAACCGCTGATCCAGTTAGTGTTGGACCTACTCAGCTAGCAGTTGGAATAGCTCTTGGATCAGGACTCTCCTGTGTGGTTGTCCTACTAATGCTTGGCCTGTATCACTGTGTAGTATCTAAAGGTATAGATGAAAATGACTAAGAATATTGTGTAAGGACAATATTTTCAGTAACAAATACGTTTTCAGTACTAACAGAAACCTGTGTATGTAACTGCTGTGCTGCTGTTAATGTCTATTTTGAACACAAAATGACTCCATGTCTTTCTTTCTTTAGCCTTATGTTTCAACCCATCAGACTCGTGAGTCCTCTTTTTTTTGGGGGTGGGGGGGGGGTGGGGGGGGGTTGAGCATGTGTTCAATTATTGTTTAGAGTTGCCATGTAAGAACAGCGTCACACCTTTGAAGCTCCCTGTCTGCCTCTAGTGGCGAAATGCAGGAATGCAGCTACCAGGATGTGGGGCCAGGCCCAGCACATGGCCAGGCTGTGGACATTGAAGGGGACGAGTCTGACTACGTCAATATGAAGAGTGGTCAGTACCTCTGTATTGTATGACATGAACTGTGGCTAATGCAGAACAGTGTGTATATACTACATTCTCTCTCTCTCTCTCTCTCTCTCTCTCTCTCTCTCTCTCTCTCTCTCTCTCTCTCTATCTCTCTGTCTGTCTCTCTGCAGTGCTGCAAAGTACTGAAAATGTGTATGAGACAGCTGATGTGATGGACTGAAAATCAAATAGGTATGCTAAATATTCTGTTTCATCTTATGAGTTTACTGATATTTGTTGGTATTTTTAAAATTGTTGTTTCACAATGTTTCCGGGGGGTATATATAGTGGCACATATCCTAAAGCATTTTTCTAGTGTTGTATTGTGAAAGGACAGGCCATACATACATTAGTGTTCTTAGGGAGTTGGTCTTGGGATTTGAGGGTCATAGGTTCGAATACCATACCAGTAGGAAGAATGTGGGTGGGAGAGTAAATAACTAGTGTTCTTCTGCACCCTCATCATGGCTGAAGTGCCTTTGAGCAAGCCACACATTGCTCCAGAACTGTACCCTGTACCTAAAATAACTGTAAGTCGCTCTGGATAAGAGCGTCAGCTAAGTAATAATAATAATAATAATAATAATAATCTTTACTTGTATAGCACAATTCATAAATACAAGATGCAGCCCAAAGTGCTTTACAGTTTGGCAAGAACACCACAAGACAACATTTCTTGCAGTCCAGTGGTGCCGGAGCGGACAAACACAATAACGAAACGATATAATGACGCAATGCCCCGTTAATGCGGGCTCTTGCGTGACGCAATAATGCAATGTCACAACGACGCAGTGCCCCGTTTATGCGGGCTCTTGCGTGGCGTAATAGTGTAATGTAATGTATGTGAGGAAGAACGTTGATTAGAGCTCTTATGTTCTAAACATGTGCTATTCATGGCAGATGCCTCCATGAAGATTTAACAAGGCTTGGAAGAGGTCATACTCTTTCCCTCATTCACCATCTTCATTACATTGTTGTCACCATCATCATCATCATCATCATCACCATCATCGTCATCATTGTTTTCTTCTGCTTCATTTCTCTTTCAATCCAGGCTGAATACTTATACTAGCATACTGTGCAAGGACAGTTAAGGTCACATTGCATACCGATTACATAACTCACAATAGAGGTTATGGGTTTCTAAGAATGTTGATGATCCACTAAAAGATCTGATAACATCTCTTGCCATACTTATTTTCAGGCTGACTCTAAACATGACTTTTTACAGTGTGCCATTAGGCTCACCACTTTCATGACAGTGACAGTGACAACAAGTGCAATCAGAGATGGCAACCTGGTCCCCCATGTGGACAGACAGGGTCATTGCAATACGGGCAATAATGACAGACATAAAGACACACACATACACACACACACACACACAGACAGGATCATTGCAATACCTGGTCAATCCCCTCCAGGGGACTAGGTAATTACAGTCATTGTCACCTGGGAAAGCCCCTTAAGTTTTCCTGACCTGGTTTGATGGCCATTGTCTCTTGTCCTCTTTCTCTAATCCTCTTACAGGATATAAACTTCATGAAGTTTTTGTACAGTATGTATTTATTTGTGTATTCTGTGTTGCCAGTTTAATGCTGCCCAAGTAGTCATTTTTTGTGTTATTTGCATTTAACCCGTTCATGGTAGTGGCCATTCATTCATCGTTGTACAGTAAGTGTGTTCACTTCATTCTGTTCATTGTTTTCAGTTCAGTTCATTGTTTTAAAGACAATTAAAATGCATGTTACTGGCCTCTTTTTACTACTGTATTTACATTCTTTATGATTCTCTACACTCTTTTTAAATAAGACCTCACAAAGTCAGAAAGCAGCGTGGTGAGTTAACCTATTAGCCTATATCAGTTTTATTACTCAGATATTTGTAGCTATCCCCAGCAATGTGTGAATTTGAACTTGAGTACTCATTTTGATTCAGAGTGGAGTTATGTGTGTGCATTTTCTGTATGTGGGATGTACAGTAGCCTACCTGAAAAAAAAAATAATACTAATAATGGATTTTGTCTTGAAGTCATGTCTTATTTACTGTAGTAATAATCAAAGGAAGCAAAGAAGAAATGTTTGCACGAGAAAAGACTTATAGCCTTGTCTGACACTAATGTATGAATGGGTCATTTCAAGATCACTTCTTTGCAACAGACTACATCAGATTAAAATGTTACTGCCAGCTTTGCTCCCACTCTTCCGTAGGTGTTGGAGCAATCTGAGAAATCATGTCACCTTTTCCTTTCTGTGTTTCTGTGAAAAGCACATCACTTTTTTTCCATCTTCTCAAAACCTGTGTTACTTTACTTCCTCTGACACCAGTTCATTCAATCCACTCTCCATCCCCACCCCCTAAAAATAGCAATATCAGGCAGGAAACAGAGTGACAGATTACACCCTAAAAGGTACACTGACATACTAACGCCATTAGAAACATGGAGCTCATTCTAGCAGTCTGTGAGTATAACATCTTTTCTTGGATGTACATATGTGTGTATATAGGAGTTTAGTAGTTCAGATTGAGAGGAAAAGGGAAAATGCGTCTTCTGTCCCTAAGACACAGTTTTGTTAGCTGCTTGCTTAACATATCTCACTGATGGCAAAAAAAGTAAAAAAAGAACTACATTTTGAGAGGCCACAAAACTGAAAAGCTAAAAAACTTTCTTAATGTTGTTATATGCATTAGAGTGTGGCGTAGTTATTTACCTTGCACTGAGAAATTGGAGTTATTGAGCTACATCAAAATGCTTTATAAGAGGCCTTATTTAAGAAGATATGATTACACAATTTTTACAGAAAAAATCAGTTCTAGTAGTGCTCTTTTTTGTGGTTTTCATGAGCTATGACATAAGCAAGAGTGTGATGTAATCCACAAAAGTTAGAATGTGTAGGATACTAACACAATATTAAAAAAACTTACATAATATGTGTAGGATACTAAAACAATAATCTTTTAGTAAGAACATGGTTTTCCTAGGAGTGCAAAAATAGTTTCACGAAACACTGCAAGAGTTTGAAATGGAGATGTTAAAGTTAACTGTTTTTATATATATTATGTTATTATATGTTTTTTATAATTTGTTCGACAATGAAACAACAGAAATTTCAGAATTACGTTGAGAATTACACCTCAAACCAAAGTTATATCTGTAGTTCTATTGTGCAGAGGGTTTGTTTTCTAAATCCAGATCATTAACAAGCCTCTGGGATGTCACTGTAAAGCAAATTACTGAGATGTTGTTAAAAGAAAACTCAAGAAATAGGCTCTGACAGGCCTCAGGGCCCACTGATGTTACAGCAGCTAATGGGAGCAATCTGAGAAATCATGTCACCTTTTCCTTTCTGTGTTTCTGTGAAAAGCACATCACTTTTTTTCCATCTTCTCAAAACCTGTGTTACTTTACTTCCTCTGACACCAGTTCATTCAATCCACTCTCCATCCCCACCCCCTAAAAATAGCAATATCAGGCAGGAAACAGAGTGACAGATTACACCCTAAAAGGTACACTGACATACTAACGCCATTAGAAACATGGAGCTCATTCTAGCAGTCTGTGAGTATAACATCTTTTCTTGGATGTACATATGTGTGTATATAGGAGTTTAGTAGTTCAGATTGAGAGGAAAAGGGAAAATGCGTCTTCTGTCCCTAAGACACAGTTTTGTTAGCTGCTTGCTTAACATATCTCACTGATGGCAAAAAAAGTAAAAAAAGAACTACATTTTGAGAGGCCACAAAACTGAAAAGCTAAAAAACTTTCTTAATGTTGTTATATGCATTAGAGTGTGGCGTAGTTATTTACCTTGCACTGAGAAATTGGAGTTATTGAGCTACATCAAAATGCTTTATAAGAGGCCTTATTTAAGAAGATATGATTACACAATTTTTACAGAAAAAATCAGTTCTAGTAGTGCTCTTTTTTGTGGTTTTCATGAGCTATGACATAAGCAAGAGTGTGATGTAATCCACAAAAGTTAGAATGTGTAGGATACTAACACAATATTAAAAAAACTTACATAATATGTGTAGGATACTAAAACAATAATCTTTTAGTAAGAACATGGTTTTCCTAGGAGTGCAAAAATAGTTTCACGAAACACTGCAAGAGTTTGAAATGGAGATGTTAAAGTTAACTGTTTTTATATATATTATGTTATTATATGTTTTTTATAATTTGTTCGACAATGAAACAACAGAAATTTCAGAATTACGTTGAGAATTACACCTCAAACCAAAGTTATATCTGTAGTTCTATTGTGCAGAGGGTTTGTTTTCTAAATCCAGATCATTAACAAGCCTCTGGGATGTCACTGTAAAGCAAATTACTGAGATGTTGTTAAAAGAAAACTCAAGAAATAGGCTCTGACAGGCCTCAGGGCCCACTGATGTTACAGCAGCTAATGGGTGTCTATTGTGTTTCTGAAACTGTGGCTGCATAGTAATAGGTATAGCGACCAGCAGCGTAGTAATGTGGAGGTCATGCACTTTATCTCTCCCTGACTTACCGTAATTTCTGTCATTGTGATGATGATGATAATGATGGTGATGATGACAGTTCAAAGGATATGAGCTAAAGTCCGCAGCCTGTGCAGAGGCAACATAGTGTGTATTTGTTGGGCTGTGTGTGTGTGTGTGTGTGTGTGTATGTGTGTATGTGTGTGTGCATTGTGTGTATTTGTTGGGCTGTGTGTATGTGAGTGTGTGTACTTGTTGGGCTGAGTGTGTGTGTGTGTGTGTGTGTGTGTGTGTGTGTGTGTGTGTGTGTGTGTATTTGTTGGTGTGTGTGTATGCGTGTGTGTGTGTCGGTGTGTGTGCATGTGTGCGTGTGTATGTATTTGTTGGTGTGTGTGTGTTTTTTTTTTTGTGTTGTGCAAGTTGTCATGGCCGTTCTCTCACATCTTGTGTGTTAGATATCATATCTGTGCATGTGATCTCTCACTCTGATGCCTGGAACTATCTATCTTTCACAGTTTTTCAGAGTTGTTTTCTCAGGTCACGAAAACAAAAAACAACACAAACTTACAGTCCATACTGACACACGAGAGGGGTCTTTACACACACATGAGAGCGGCCTTTACACACACATGAGAGCGGCCTTTAACACTCTGGCAGTTATTTGTCAGAAAATAAGACAACAGTGGCCTGTGTAGCTAGTAAGCAACTGGAATCTTTACTTTCTGCAAAACGGGTGGATTGAGTTTACTCTCCATCCTCCCCAACCCCCACCCCTACCCTTACGCCCTCTACGACCTGCCTGTGATGTCACTTCCCCATTCTTTATCACCAGGACACCTTTACTGAGAGGCTGAAGCCAAATACAGAATGCTTATTCACCTCTAAGCCCAAACCCTTTAGCCCAAACAAAATCTTTCCTTGGGGAAAAACATGACCTGAGTTTGACCAACACAATTATCATCACACTACTTTTTGTTTTTTTATACAAGAGTTACAGTATGCCTGTACCCCTGTGTGTGTACACTTTGTGTGCACCTGCCTAAAACTTGTCAAAAAACAACTTATGCCCATCTTGTGCCTTAAGTTTCAGGCTTTTTTTTAAGCAAGACAAAAAGAGTAGTGACTGTGGGTTCTTCTGGGGACATCAGGCTGGCAAAGTTGCAAGTGTGGTTTTTAAAAAGTGACTGAAAGTATAAAGTGGGGGATTCTTACCCTCCAGGAACAGGTCTGTTACCCTAACCGCTAAGTAACCACTGCTTGTCTGCAAAGTGACCCTAGATGGAGCTTGGAGAACCATTATTTGTGGTGAAACAGATCATTTAAACATCACAACAATTTATAAACAGTTTTATTACATCAAAAAAGTTTCATATGGTGCCTTTAAGATGAGAGGCCCTTGACTGCTTTAGGCAACACTAATGCAGCCTGTGATTTCACTTCCTGTGATACAGGTGAATTCTACTCCACCCTCCTGTCCCTCTCTCTCCCTCTGCCCAAGTGCACATTTGAGAGGCTTAGACCAAACCACACAATGCTTATTTATTCATAATCATGAAACACTTACATTTACCCTAATCTTACGAACCAAATCTACTCCTACAATCCAAGGTATGGGTCTGAATGCAGTTACTCTAACAGTCCACTTAACAATAACTGGAAAAGATAATAAAGATATTATATTTCAACACCAAAAATGGCAAAGATCTACCAAATGTGAAAATCAAGCCAAATTATAAGCTAAATATGAGTGCTGGTCAGAATTCCACAGGAATCTCTGTAGATGGCCTATGACACTGTCGGTGGTGATAAAAATTTGACAGGTGAGGTCACTTTAAGGAACAACCTCTTGCTGCTCCCAGATGGTCAATGCGTTGTACTGCAGCTAATGTCAAAACAAACTTTTTGCAGACTGTCTATGGCAAATGACTCATCAAACAAAACTATTTGACTAACAATCTGAATCACATACTTCAAACACTTCGTATAAGGCAGCTGAAGGTGAGATCACTCTGGCTTCAGACAAAATGTTAGTTCATTTGCTCTACTGTAAGCACTTTGATAGGAAAGCTCGTCTGTGGCCATGTCTGTCCACCAAATCTGGACAGACATAAAGCCACACGCACTAACAAATCTAGAGTAGGATACTAAAAATAATTCTTTTTTTTTTCAGTGTTGTGCTCAATGTTTTGTTCGTTCCACACACAAGGTAAATACCCCAGTTCCTTGGCAAAGTTGTTTGTTAGATTTTTTAATGATAATAGAGTGGTATATATTTCTCATGTTGTCTTTTACTTATAAATGTGTCTGCTCAAATAACCCTACAGTACATAAGTTTATGTCACCTGTCATGTTCGTGTCACCCATGTCTGTACAGAGCTTCCTTATCCCACCATCAGCATCCAGTCTCCTCAGCCCCCCTTCTACAGTGGAGACAGAGTCACCCTGAGGTGTGACGTCACACAGGGTACAGCCTGGGGGTATGAGTGGACAAGGAACAATGTCGAGGTTCCTTCTGCAAACAGACAAACCATCGTAATCTCTCACCCTGAAGAGTCTGGTGTCTATCAGTGCTTCGCTTATATAGGGATTTCACGTTACGACAGCTCTTACTTGACTGTTTCTATAAATTGTAAGTCATCACATGCTTTCTGTTATCAATTAAAGATAAATGGTATTTACATGCGCAAATAATTAAATGGATAATTAAATGGGGGCTGGTTGGGTGATTGCAGATTTGTATTATTCTGGCATATTTTGGTTTCAAAACTGTTGTGACATACTAATGTACAAACTAAACTACAGGTACAAGGCTTTGTGTTGAATGATCGGCATACATTAATGAATGGATAACACGTACTGACTATGAATTAATTAACACAGAATATAAACAACACACTTGAGCTCTGACTTTGTGTAATGCTCTCCAAACTCTTAAGTGATATGTAACACACAGCATGTTGTAGGAAAGCCCAAAAACTTCACACAAAACCACACCCTTTTCAGATTTCTAACTATACACTAATACTCCATGTACTGTAAAAGAACTACAGACCTTTTGCATAGAACTAGATTTTTAAATTCAAAATTATATGATTTTTGTTTTGAGTGCGGAAATGTACTATAGTATTAAGAATGAAGTACTTGCAGCACAGCAGTCACTTGCAGTACAGCACTTTTCCAACATCATGCTTTCTATCTTCAGTTTCAGGGAGTAAAGTTCCTAATCAGCTTGTTGTTGGCATAGTCGTGGGAACAGGAATCACACTGCTTGTCGTGCTACTAATGCTTGTTCTGCATTGCTGTGCAAAATCCAAAGGTAAAACTGAAAATGATACCTGATATATTTACAATTTCAAAATGAACACTGACTATTACCTAGTCCATCTACAATATAATGTTGTGTTTAGTATCAAACATGTTAAAATTAAATAAAAACTGTGTTAGCAATCTCTGTGATCGTTTACATGTAGGTGTTAATTCAATCAAATAAGCAGCTGAGTAAACACATTTGCATGTCTCCCTTTAGGTTGGTGTATCCCCCAATCAGACACGTAGGTTTTTCTTTAACTCAATCGAATTTATGTTCAAGCCTTAGTGTAGTTACTTTAAGGGATTGGTGCCATAATTCCTTCTACCCCCCTCTAGTGTTCAACCAGTGCAAAGCATTTATCACAATGTTGGCCGAGCCCACCACCACGTTGGGCAGAGTGAAGGAGACCAATCTGTCTACATAGCACTGCAGAGGGGTGAGTAGGTTTCTATACTAATGTGACAAACCCTTATTTGTAATAGAAAGGAGTATATGTATAATACCTGTGTATAATATCTCTCTGTCTCTGTCTCTGTCTCTCTCTCTCTCTGCACATTGCCAAAAGTTGACAAAGATGTGTATGAGACACTTACTTCACGGGAATAAAATGGTGCAGTAAATCATATATCCTCAATCAATGTATTACTATATACATTATTATTACCATTTGTTGCAGTCTAAAGCAATTTCAGACTTTTGCAGAAAGAAATGTACTGACACGTCAGTATTTTACCGTGTAATTGACTTCCTGAATCCAGTCCAAAAAGTGTCATTGTGAAGAAGTTTTCTCACCACCACAAGAAGGAAATAAAAGAAAAGTTAAACCATGTAAACCATGAACTAATGCGGTTTCCCAGTGTTGTCACAGAAAAGGATAGATCACAGCTACCTCTGTGTCACCCCTACTGTATGCATGGACTCACACTCATTCACTCAACATTTCCTTTTCAAAACTGGACTAGTTTTTACATTGGTTCATGAGGACTGAATGTTAGAAGTCATACTCTTCATCATTTCCCTCCTTTACGTCATCATCATCAGTCATCATCATTGTCATCATCGTCATCATCATCATCATCATCATCATCATCATCATCATCATCATCGTCATCATCAGTCATTATCATTGTCATCATCGTCGTCATCATCATCATCACCATCATCATCATCATCATCATCATCATCATCATCATCATTGTCATCATTGTCATCATTATCATCATTGTCATCATCATCATCATCATCATCATTATTTCCTTCTTTTTTTCTTTCCCTCCAGAATGATTTTGTTTGATCAATCATCATACAGAGCTGTAAAAAATACTAATATGCTTGCTTGTACAGATGCAGAGTACTGCTGTGATAGCCTGGTGAAAGACACGCACCACATTAATGTATAAAAAGCAAATTATTTTTTTGTGTTTTCCAGAGTATGTATTGACTGTATTGCTTATGCTTATGGTTCACAGATATGAGTTTCCTAAATTGCCTGTAGTTTTTATTCGCCTGGCTTTTGTGAATGATTTAACTAGAGAAGAATGGTAGATTAAACATATCCCACCACTAGAGTGAAGTATGACAGTTGAGCAAACAAAACCAAAATATAAATGTTTCTTTCAGCAGATGATGTTATCCAGCTTGACTTACTAACTTACTACTGTAACTTGAGTTTTCTGAAAATCATGTTTCTTAATAGCTGTACAGCACAAAAGATTTGTGTGTATAAATAAATTTAATTAATTACATAA
>CM050200.1:11695709-11723209 GCA_027475355.1 Coilia nasus | reverse complement strand
TTATGGCATGTTCTGTGGTGTTAGAGGTCTTTGTTGTGATCGTGCATGACGTATTTTGTGCAGTTCCCACCTTCTTGGTCCAAGATATTGGCAACTCAAAATCCCAATTTTTACATTTACCCATATCACTAGGTGGCGCTATGCTTCAAGTGAGAGTTTATGGGCTGGGTCAATACATCTCTGTAACACCGACTTACTAACACAAAATCGTTGTCTTGGGCAAAATTGTTGACAAGTTTTTTAACAGAAACTGTTTTTTGACACCTAGCTTCGCCAATAAACATCGCCCCCTATGACGAAATGTCACAAAATTTAGTACACATGAAAAGAAAGCTGTTTAGAGATGGCATGTCAACTTTGATCAAATTTGAGCAATTAAAAGCCAAGATACGGCCATTTGAAGAATTTTAAGCTATGTGTTAAATGTTCATTGACGTGTAACTTCGGAACGGTTTATCTCAAGATAAATCCTTTGATAACTTTTTGTCAGCATTTTCTGTAGATGACATATACCAATTTTGGTGAGATTCACATGAACGGCCTATGACGAGTTCGTTCAGATTCATTTTCGCAGTATTTAAATTTCACGGAAATTGTTTTCATTGGAAGTGGGCGTCGACCAGTGTTTTCAATGCGTGAGGGTCAATAGATTTCACGATAAAAAAAAAATTTGTTGTAAACATAAGCATTCTCTAGATACCAGGCAAAATGACATTCTCTACAATTACAGCGCCCCCTATGGACTACATTTTATGGCATGTTCTGTGGTGTTAGAGGTCTATGTTGTGATCGTGCATGACGTATTTTGTGCAGTTCCCACCTTCTCGGTCCAAGATATTGGCAACTCAAAATCCCAATTTTTACATTTACCCATATCACTAGGTGGCGCTATGCTTCAAGTGAGAGTTTATGGGCTGGGTCAATACATCTCTGTAACACCGACATACTAACACAAAATCGTTGTCTTGGGCAAAATTGTTGACGAGTTATTTAACAAAAACTGTTTTTTGACACCTAGCTTCGCCAATAAACATCGCCCCCTATGACGAAATGTCACAAAATTTAGTACACATGAAAAGAAAGCTGTTTAGAGATGGCATGTCAACTTTGACCAAATTTGAGCAATTAAAAGCCAAGATACGGCATTTGAAGAATTTAAAGCTACGTGTTAAATGTTCATTGACGTGTAACTTCGGAACGGTTTATCTCAAGATAAATCCTTTGATAACTTTTTGTCAGCATTGTCTGTAGATGACATATACCAATTTTGGTGAGATTCACATGAACGGCCTATGACGAGTTCGTTCAGATTCGTTTTCGCAGTATTAAAATTTCACGGAAATTGTTCTCGTTGGAAGTGGGCGTCGACCAGTGTTTTCAATGCGTGAGGGTCAACAGATTTCACGATAAAAAAACATTGTTGTAAACGTAAGCATTCTCTAGATAATAGGCAAAATGACATTTTCTGCAATTACAGCGCCCCCTATGGACCAAATTTTATGGCACGTTCTGTGGTGTTAGAGGTCTTTGTGGTGATCGTGCATGACGTATTTTGCGTAGTTCCCACCTTCTCGGTCCAAGATATTGGCAACTCAAAATCCCAATTTTTGCATTTACCCATATCACTAGGTGGCGCTATGCTTCAAGTGAGAGTTTATGGGCTGGGTCGATACATCTCTGTAACACCGACATACTAACACAAAATCGTTGTCTTGGGCAAAATTGTTGACGAGTTTTTTAACAAAAACTGTTTTTTGACACCTAGCTTCGCCAATAAACATCGCCCCCTACAGTATGACGAAATGTCACAAAATTTAGTACACATGAAAAGAAAGCTGCTTAAAGATGGGATGTCAACTTTGACCAAATTTGAGCAATTATAAGCCAAGATACGGCCATTTGAAGAATTTTAAGCTACGTTTTAAATGTTCATTGACGTGTAACTTCGGAACGGTTTATCTCAAGATAAATCCTTTGATAACTTTTTGTCAGCATTGTCTATAGATGACATATACCAAATTTGGTGAGATTCACCTGAACGGCCTATGACGAGTTTGTTCAGATTCGTTTTCGCAATATTAAAATTTCACGGAAATTGTTCTCGTTGGAAGTGGGCGTCGACCAGTGTTTTCAATGCGTGAGGGTCAATAGATTTCACGTTAAAAAAAATTTTTTTGTAAACCTAAGCATTCTCTAGATAATAAGCAAAATGACATTTTGTACAATTACAGCGCCCCCTATTGACCAAATTGTATGGCACATGCTGTGGTTATAGAGGTCTTCGTGCTGATCGTGCATGACATATTTTGCGCAGTTCCCACCTTCTCGGTCCAAGATATTGGCAACTCAATATCCCAATTTTTGCATTTACCCATATCACTAGGTGGCACTATGCTTCAAGTGAGCGTTTATTGCCTGGGTCGATACGTCTCTGTATCACCGACATATCACAAAAATGTTATGTTGTTGGCTGAAACGTTCACTGAGCTATTCAGCAAAACCTTTGCCGGTCTCCCCCTCTTTGACGTACGCTGGCACAGCGGGGGGGTGGCCCCGGGAGACCAAAAGCTTCTATTCGCTCGAAATGTTCTAGGGCTACATGCCTACAAAGATTCATGTCCCCCCGAGTTTCAGTGTCCCGGGAATCGTTGACGGACTTTCACTGAAAAAAAAGAAGAAGGAAAAAAAAAAAAAAAAAAAGGGGAAAAAAGTCGCGGCAACTCTATAATGACCGCTTTCGCTAGCTTCGCTAGCGGCGGTCATAATGAACTATAGTTGTTATGTGATTACATAAGAGATAAGAGACAGACAAAGACACAGAGAGAGAGAGAGAGAGAGAGAGAGAGAGAGAGAGAGAGAGAGATTGAATCTGTGAGAGCTGTGCACAAGCTACTGTATACTTCTTCATTTATTGACAGTATTGTGTTTGTGTGTGTGTGTGTGTGTGTGTGTGTGTGTGTTGTTGTGTTGTGTATGTGTGTGTATGTGTGTGTGTAAGATTCTCAATTATTTTGAGTTTTTTTTCCACTAAATTACTAAATAAAATTAAATTAAAATGAATACAACAACCCCTGCTTGGGGTTAACAAGAGCATTTCTCATGTCTCGGTCCCCTTAGATACAATGTGACATTATATGTTCTTGAATTACTTGCTATCATTAGTTCCTAACAACTTAATATGACCTTATAGGTGCTAGCATTACTTGCAATTATTAGTTCCTAACATATTAATGTGACCTTATAGGTGCTAGCTTTATTTGCTATCATTAGTTTCTAACAAATTAATGATAGATGACCTATGCATTGTGACAATGTAGGACTCTCAACAAGATGGAGGTTTTGGTGTTCTAAAATCATGATGTGTTAATGAAAAATGACAAGACAAGAATCTAAAAACATTTCAAGACCTTACTTGGCGTTAACCACAGTTTATGTCACATGACGTCACTTTTGTCACAGAGAGGCATGGGTTGGGCCTGAGAGCTAGATGTGACAGATGTAGACAGGTTTAGTTCCTCTAAATAACTCCACTCAGAAACAGAACAAACAGCCGTAATGAAAGACTTGAAAGCCTGCTAATCAACCTCTGACACATCAAGGCCTACACAGTCATGAGGGTCATTCTAGCACTCTGTGAGTATGTCTTGTATGTCTTGTATGCTCTTGGTCATGATTTAAGTCAGTATGAGGAAGAGCTAAATAGATAATAGGTCAGAAGGTTTCTATGTCTCACACACAGAGAGAACAGTGTTGTGCTTGCTGTTGCTTAGTGGAAAACATTAATTTTCTCTGAATGAATATGATCTTTTATTGTTTACTTGTGCCTTGTATGAGTGTTGAATGGCGGATATGTATTTCTATCAACTTGTGATTTCATTATGTAATCCTATGTTCAAAAGGAAGTGAATGTGATACAGAGTCTTACATGACACTGTATGGGGTAAAGGTGTCCAAAGGTGAACATAACACATACACAAGATCATAAATACATGTAGGGAATACACTTTTGTTCGACTTCTCAAAATTGTTTGAATGGCATCTTTACAAGTAACATATACAGTACACACAAATACAGCAACAAAGATTTCCTTCCCTGAGAAAAGAAAGAGATACACAACACATAGTCCTACATCATCCAGTATTGTCTACATTTCTATCACTGTGAAAGCAAAAGTGCAGGACATTAAATCTGCTTCTTTCTCCCCCAGTGTTGTGCTCCCTCTGCTGTTCTTGCCACACAGCAGGTAAATGCACATTTTTTCATTTACATTGCAAGCACCCTGCAAGAAACGTTGTGCATTTATTAATGATTAAAACCCATTTTTCTTCAGAGAGCCTCAAAGCTGTAGTGATTCTGGACCCAGACTTTTCACCAGTTTTCTGCGCAGAGCAAATCAATCTGAAGTGTGACATACAGGGAGAACTAAATGCTGGTCGGTGGAGTTATAGCTGGTTCAGAGATAACTCTCCACTGTATGTTTATACTGAAACAATTTCCCGTGGAAGAGTTCAGTACAGCCACAACAACAGTGATTACAGATGTTCAGCATCACGTATTGGAAGTTCAGAGCCTCCTCTTGAGAGTGAACCTTACAAACTGCTTGTGTTGGGTAAGTATCTCCAGTAAAAGAAATGTATTTTATTGTCAGCTTTATACAGTTGGAAGGCAGATTATCAGTTAGGCACAAATGCTTATTGCATTACCTTGCAATGTGTAATGTATGTCATTACCTGGTATGTGTGAGAGTGTGCCAGGGTTAAGGTTTGTAAACACAGAAAAATGCTTATGTGATATATGACTTGAAAGTTGGAAGGGTCTTTGGTGAAAAAACAGAAGAGGTCGCACTTTGCATAACACTTTTGCAAAGTGCAGCCTCTTCTTTTTTCTGTTACCTCTTCTGTTTCATTCGATTTTTAGATTTAGGCCAGCACTCTAATAAATCTCTAATATTATACATTGAGTGAAGCCTGCTCCTATCCTCGCTTTACGAGATTCTTTGGTGAAGCATGCCCAATATCATATACAGTACAAGAAGAACCTAATGATGGTACCCATAGCACATCATTACAGAGAACATTGTCCACTGGGAGATTTTACTGAACAGAATGAAATTTAATTTGGTCAGTTCACAGTTTTAATAATGTCCTTATAAATATGTAGTATCACAAAATGTAGACCAGCGATGACCCCTTAAAAGCAAGTAGAACAATTAGGGTTTTATTATTATTAGAGCTCCTCTGATGATATCTTATTTCATAACACCTGTGATGTCTGTGACACCTGTATCTCTACAGAGGATCCTCATGCCTCCATCAGCATCCAGTCTCCTCAGCCCCCCTTCTACAGTGGAGACAGAGTCACTCTGAGGTGTGATGGCACACAGGGTGCAGGCTGGGTATATCGGTGGTGGAGGAACAAGAGATTGATTCATGATCTGACCAACCGAACCATTACAGTCTCTATCCCTGAAGATACTGAACATTATGAATGCCGAGGTTACAGAAGGCAAATAATGACTTACAAGAGCCCTGACAGTATAATTTCTATGAGTGGTAAGCTTTACATGAAATATGTAATTTTTAGTTAATCAGTAATTTAGCAATTCTTTATGATTTTTAGATTTATCATCATTCATTTTTAACATATACTTATCCCCACCGCTGTATTCTTAGTGATATGTAGGTATCTACTGTATACCCACCTAAAAATCTCTTGGGTGTTTGTATATCCACCCAAAAATATGCAAAGAAATGTATCAGTAGGTTTGTGCAGTATATGTGTGCTGGTGTTTGTGTGTTTAGGGAGTGAAGGGAAGGAGGAGTTATCACAGTATACAGTACCAATCTCCACAAACTAGACTACAGCACTGCTTATCTCTCCATGGTCATGTCCACAGCCCTCCCTACAGCTACATTAACCATGGAGCCCCAGAGTCCTGTGTTCACTGGAGAGACAGTCACTATGACGTGTGTGATAGAGTCTCTCAGTGGCTGGACATATAAGTGGTATAAGGGGTCAAGCAGAGTCCCAGTGTCTGAGGGAAACACCTTCACCATTACAAGTGCTGCTGAGTCTGATGAGGGCCAGTACTGGTGTCAGGGGGAGAGAACCGGCAGACAAAGAACATCACATAGGAGTAAGGAAGTTAATGTTAAGGTGAAGGGTGAGTACATCCATCTTGAATTTATCTATGATTTCCTGTTATAGACATAGTATAGAGAAAACGAATCACTTCACCCCTCTCGATTCATTACAGCCCTTCCCACCACTACACTGACTGCAGAGCCCCAGAGTCCTGTGTTTCATGGAGAGACGGTCACTATGAAGTGCGAGGTAGAGGTTTATAGTAACTGGACATATAAGTGGTACAAGGACAAGAACAACAATGTTGTGTTTGAGGGGGACATCTTCAAGATTACAGAAGTTTCTGAGTCTGATGAAGGCCAGTACTGGTGTCAGGGAAAGAGAACACAGAGACCCACATCCTCACAGCTCAGTGATCCAGTTCACGTTCACGTGAAAGGTAAGTAAACTAAATTGTGATATTTTTGCTATGTCAACAAGTTGAATGCCAATGTATTTTTTCTTTGCATTAAACCAGTGCAGTCTAAATAAATCCCTGTATACCCACCACAAACTAGACTACAATACTGCTCTCCATGTTCATGTCCACAGCCCTCCCTACAGCTACACTGACTACAGTCCCCCAGAGTCCTGTGTTCACTGGAGAGACAGTCACTATGACGTGTGTGATAGAGTCTCTCAGTGGCTGGACATATCAGTGGTATAAGGGGTCAAGCAGAGTCCCAGTGTCTGAGGGAAACACCTTCACCATTACAAGTGCTGCTGAGTCTGATGAGGGCCAGTACTGGTGTCAGGGGGAGAGGAGAGCCAGACCCACAACATCACAAAGCAGCAATGAAGTTACAATTCAGGGTGAGTGCATCCATCTTTAGTTTATACATTATTTCCTGTCGTACACATGGTGTAAAGATCAAATGCATGTCTTTACCCTTCCCCATGTATTACAGACCTTCCCACAGCCACAGTGACTACAGAGCCCCAAAGTCCTGTGTTTCATGGAGAGACAGTCACTATGAAGTGTGTGATACAGTCTCTCAGTGGCTGGACATATAAGTGGTACAAAGATGAGACTAACAATATTGTGTTTGAGGGGGACATCTTCAAGATTACAGAAGCTTCTGAGTCTGATGAAGGCCAGTACTGGTGTCAGGGAAAGAGAACACAGAGACCCACATCCTCACAGCTCAGTGATCCAGTTCATGTTGGCTTGAAGGGTGAGTGCATCATCATATTTCTGTCAGGAAATGAACTGATAAAGTATAAAGGCAGTAATTAATCAGGTAATTCAAATAATGTTCAAAAATAACAAATTCTTGCACTAATTTATGAGGCATTCCATATATTCTGACTCTACATTCATTCACTTTGGAGATTTGCATATGAAAGGAAAAAAGTGGGTGATGTAACATTTACTGTGTTCACAAGGTACTGTACCAGAACATACTACTACAACATGTTTATATGGTAATTTTAGAAATAATATTATCATTTCGCTTCCAAGTGTAAATGTTATTTTCACAAAATGACTGTTATTGTCTACAAATACTCTAGTGTGTAAGTGTCTAGTGTGTGATTAACTGTATTAACCTGAAGTTCAAACACTAAGTGTGGTTTAAAATGTGAATCCTGAACAAAACCTTTGATGTACACTAACTAAATAGTTTTGATGTTTTATGTGTTTTTCAGGAAGGGTCAGTCCTACTCAGCTGGCAGTTGGAATAGCTCTTGGAGCAGGACTCTGCTTTGTCGTAATGGTTGTCCTCTTTCGCTGCACACAATCCAAAGGTATTTCATAACCACGATAACTAAGCAGTTACTGCACACATAAGTAATATAGAGTATGATTTAAAATTAATATGATGACACTGTGTGGCCAACATCTTAGCAGCTGAATAAAAGATCTTTTCATGTTTCCCTCTAGCTTTGTGTATCCAACCATCAGACTCGTAAGTGCATGCCTTTTTGTCCTAGTAACCACATTAAATTGTGACATAGTTACTTTATAGATTGCTACGTTAAGGCTTTCTATCTCCCTCTAGTGGCCAAGCTGTGCAAAGCATCTATCAGAATGTTGGCCGGGCCCCTAACCAGCCTAATGGGAGTGAGGGGGATCAGTCTGTCTATGTACCTCTGCAAAGAGGTAAGTAGGTTTGGCTTCTAGTGTGAAAGACATTTGGAGCTGTAATAAAGATTATATATAACAATGCCCTCCCTCACTCAATCACTCTGTTTCTCTCCCCCTCTCTCTCTTTCTCTCTCTGCTTCTATCTGTATCTCTCTCTGTATATCTCTCTCTCTCCACTGATAAAAGTCACTGAGGATGTCTATGAAGAAATGAATGCAAGTGACAGAAATGGAGAAGGTAGGGTAAATATTTGCTTGTGGTATTATTTGGTATTTGGTAATATATGGTAATATTTACTTGCTCAGTGGTAATTGTGTTATTGACACAGAAGATAAGAAACACAGTTTGTGAACTCACAATGTTTCCCAGTGTTCAAAAGAGTAACTCAAGTGAAGTCAAGTCAAGCCAAATTTATATCTTTAGGACATTTTGAAAAGAACAAAGTGTTGACCAAAGTGGTGTAGAGCTAAAACGTAAGATGACTGGCAAAGGAACACAGATACCAAGGCAGAGTAAAGAGTAATTACAACATGGAACATAAATAAAAGTAATTAAAAGGCAACACCTGGTAACAATGTTAGTAAAAAAATGGATGAACCACGGATGGAGCACTCTTACCTGTGTGACCTCTGAGGGTGAACATAGACTCACTCTAATGCCATCATGCTGTCAACATGTCCTTTTCAGAGTGAGACTTTCAGTGGGGTCATGAAGATTGAACATAAGAGTTCATTCCCTTTCATCATCATCATCATCATCATCATCATCATTATCATCACCATCATCATCATCATCATCATCACCATCATCATCTTCAACATCAGTATTTCCATCATGTTATATCTTTCCTATTTAGTTCATGTTCTTTTCTTTTTCACGTATTGCTTTTTTATATAAAAAGTGTTTAACTTGCTGAGCAACAAACAAAGAATCGTAGTAATAATAGAAAAAAAATAGGATGTAATAGCAGAAATGTATATTGTAACATTTAATATTTGTATTAATTGTAACATGTAATATGTCTTTTAATAATAATGACATGAACAGGTGGTAGGAGTATAGAGTGGAAGCTGGTAACAGAAACATCTTCATGTGCTGAGCTGCAGGGCAGCAAGTGTGGTTGCTGGTGTTTAACTTGTTGTGCAACACACACAGACTGGTAGTAATAATGGAAAACATAAGATGTAAAAGCAGAACTGTATATAGTAACATTTAATTTCTATTAGTAATGACAGTAACAGGTGTTTCAAGTATAGAGGGAAAGCTGGTGACAAAAACATCTTCATGCCCTGCAGCTTTGTGAGTGGTGTTTAGGAGTCCAGTAGCCTGAGAGAAGACTCCCCAACTGAGCCACTTTTAGACTTGATCCTGCAGTGAAACACCTGACTGATTTCAGCTGGCTGAGCAGGCAGTTAGTGGAATGGGTGAGATCTTTAATAACATTGATGGCTGTGGTACTCCAATGCCTTGAGTTAAGGTCATGCACAAAGGGGAGAGCTGTCCCCAAGATGCACTCAGCCAAAAATGCCTCTCTCTGGAGTGCTGTACAGTCCTGAGTAGAATAACCGGAGTACTACAGTGATGTGAACTGAGTGGCATATGTTCTCTGGCCCCAGGTTAGAAATGTACTGGAACCAGCATTGTACAGTGTGGAGGTCAAGGAAATTGAACGTGTTTTTGTTTATTTGTTTTGTTTGTTTTCTGAGCATGGCGTGTGAATATTTCTGTATCTGTAAAGATTTGAATTTAATTGTTTTTTGTTTTAATTATCTCGTCATTTGTAAATAGATAGTCAGATTACATTGAATATATGCCTCCACTAGGGGGAGACAGAGAGCTGATCAAATGGTTTTTGTTAATGCTTTAAGGACATGCTTCTGTCCATCATGTGGGGCCAGTGGTGGCCAAGCGGTTAAGGTATCACACATGTGATCGCAGGTTCGAATCCAGGGTCGCCAGTAGTGCCACTGAGGTACCCTGAGCATGGTACCGTCCCCACGCACTGCTCCCTGGGTGCCGTTGTCATGGCTGCCCCCTGCTCATGTGTGTGATGGGTTAAATGCAGGGGTGAATTTTGTTATGTGTGCTGTGCTGTGCTGTGTGATCGCAATGACAAAAGTGGGACTTTCACTTTTATATGTGATTTAATGAATATAAAGGATAATGACTATGATCATCTCCACTGTATTGTGAGCAATATCAGTAAATAAACAATTTTGGATGCTTTGAAATTCAGTAGATTGCGTTTTTTTTTTCTCTATGACAATGACTTCCCAAGGCGTCTTATAAACCTCTTTTTCCTACGTGTAAAATTAAAGTAGACAGATGGAGCAATATACTTCATGGTAGTTCATGTCTATGGGAGCAAAGTGGGGATCAGTTCTAGGCTGCATAAATAGGAGAGGTGTGGGTGTGCTTGGCTGTAGTAGATAGTACCACACACTAATACAGTTCAAAATTAACTCAGCGCACATCTGTAATAAAGTTGTTTTTCTCCCGTGTAGAGAGTCATACTATCACAACATTTTCCTCAAATAGGCAGGGGAGTTTGGAGATCATGATACCATTTCCGAAATGTACATCCATTGTTCAGAAAAATAGGGCTCTTAAGTATTTTGTGAAAATCGAAGGTTCTGCCATAGACATCAATAATGTGGTACAGAGCATGCCTCTGCACTGCATAAAGGGGGATTAGTTCCCCGTCCTCAATCGATGTTCCAGGATCTGGATCTAACTATCTACCATCTTTGGTAAAACCTCATATTTAGACTATCAATCAGCAATTTCACTGCATGTCCTACTCTACCAGTATGCCCATGCATGTGACAATAAAATATCCTTGTATCCTTGTGTGACATGTTCATTAAAGGTCATCTGATTTCATTTACCTCATTTAATTTACTTTCATCTACAGACACACACACACACACACAAACTCACACAGACCCATAAATATACACAAACATATTTAAACATGTACAGTGTGTGTACCTGCAGACACAACAGAATGGCCACTGAGACTCTGACTGTTAGCTGTCAGAAAATGGGGCCTGAAAAACATGTACATGTAGCCAATCAGCAACTGGAATGTGTGACCTCCCTTCCTCTTACACGGGTGAGTACAACTCAGTTGCTGTCCTTGCTGCACCCTGGTGGTTAAGTTTTTGCATTGCAGTCGATACATTAAGAACAGACATGCAAACACACATCTCAAAATGTCTCTTAAAGCAGTGTTTTTTTTTTACTGTCTTCATATACAAAATATTTTGTGTATGAAAGCTGCAGTGTATGTTGTGTATGAAACTTTGTACAAATGTTCTTTTGCAGAAGGGACAGACAAACCTGCCTGTCAGTTTCAGTAACCACCCAACAACCTCTGTCTCTCTCTCTCGTGTGTGGTTGGGTTAATGCTAAAAGCTCCACTGTGGTTATACATACATATACATACACACAGACATACATACATACATACATACATACATACATACATACATACATACATACACACATACATACACACATACATACATACATACACACATACATACATACATACATACATACATACATACATACATACATACATACATACATACATACATACATACATACATACATAGCGTAGTTGTTCAGGCTTCATGCAAGTTTCAAAACTCAATCGTATAAAGAACTAAATGACGACTAGAATCTAACTAACTACATCTAACTTCAGGGATAGTCCATCTGACACAACACATGCTTAGAGTGTCTTGCTCAGAGACACAATGGTGAACTGCTAGCAGAAGCTTCTACTGGTTCATTTGTATATCTTTATTTCTAAGTACTAGCACCCATAGTAGGCTATACATGGCTGGTGGGCTATGTAAAGGGACACTATCTCTGTCACCAAATACACATAACAGCACATTGTAAAAAAAAAAAAACAAAAAAAAAAACCTTGGCGCAACTTTCACACCCTTTGATGTTAATCACAGTTGAAAAAACACATCGTTTTTCCTGAGACAAATGTGCCGAGGGACACTTCTAGCAGTCCAACAGAGAAGAGATGCAGAGAGGTTTATTTCACCAGCAGAAACTCTTTTACGTAATAGGTTTAAAAGTGATAAAGGCCGAGATTACACTCCAACAGACCAAAGTTACTACAAGATGGAGCTCATCCTAGCAGTGTGTAAGTACTACTTTTATGCTTGTTTACATTTACTGTATGTATGTGCGAGTGTATAGTTTTAATGAAAGAGAGAATTGATTGGTTGATGAGAGGTCTTTGTGTGTGGCATACTGAGCAATACGATTATATATAATAATTGTAGTTTGCTCACGGTATCTTAGTGAATTTGAGTGTGATGACTGAAGACACAGACAGACAGAAAGAGGAACTAAGGTTAGTGCGGCCTCAAAAGCTCACTGTCAAGAACAGAGAGACGTGCATATTTACATGCATTAGATAGCAAAGTTAGGGGTGTTGCAATGTACCGGTGTTATGATCACAGTGATAACATGAAAATGTAAATATATTGAAAATAATGAGTTACTGTGTTGAGTGTCACAATAGCTTTTTATTACAATAGGATTTTTGTTGCTGCCGTGCAGTCACTCTGGTCCTCCCTCTCTCTCTCTCTCTCTCCCTCTCTCTCTTAGTCTCTTTCTCATTCTGTCTCTCTCTCTCCCTTGCTTTCTCTCTCTCTCTCTCTCGCTGTCTTTCTCTCTTATCTCTCTCACTGTCTGTCTTTATCTTTAGTAAACATTAACATATCGCCATTTGCTGCAAACTGAAACAGAATTTCAAAACAGCAACTCAACACTAACATAGCCTATGATTATACAAGGAGATTAAATATGTTTTAAAATATTGCTGACAACCTTATTCTCAGTCTTGTTAATGGGCAGTAGCAAATCTTTGAACAGAGTACAGGTACAGGCAAGCAGTAGAAAAGAGGGAGAGAGATGAGGCATGGCTGTAGTTGGGCCCAACTAACTAACTAACCTACAGTACTTGCAGGTTAGGCAGGTGTGAAACCCTAAATAGGTTTGCGAGGACTAGTTTGGTCACACTGAGGTCTTTCTGGGGTCACTGCAGGGAAACAGTAGAAGACTGCCGGAAGTGCCGTCTTTTTTTTTTTTTTTTACTTTTATTCGTCTTGGGATCAGAGGGGTGCATGATCAAATCCCATACCAGTAGGAAGAATGTGGGTGGGGGAGTAAATCACTAGTCTAGTAAACCAGCCCCTCGTGCTTCATTTCATCTTGTACAGATGATCTGGCCTTGCTGCCTTTGACATTCATGTATTCAAACCAAGTGAATCCGAGCCAATCAACGAACACAGGGAGCAATGACGTTGACTTTGTGTGCTACCTTTAAAATGTAGTACGTAGGTAGTCTAATTGCATACCTGACAACCAGATGTTACCAATTGGGTAAAGGCACAGCCACTTGTTTTAAACTTCAGCAGAGTCCACACCTCCAGGAAGAAATTGTTTCTCAAAGTAGCACTGCCAGACCCTGTGTACAAAATGAAATAAAGTACGAGCAGCTGGTTTACCAGGCTAGTGCTCTTGTGCTCTTTACATTACTAAACTACTAAACTACTAAACATTACTTACTAAAGAAATGCTGAAAATGGTTCCAGAAAAATAAACTTTCCCTCACAGCCACCATCATCACCATCTTTATCATCATCATCATCATCATCATCATCATCACTATTTTCTTTTTAATTGAGATTAATTTGAGTGAACCAACAGAACAAATACTAATGCCATACACATTGTAAAGTATTACACCTTTTATCACCACTGTAACTGTCATCATTAGCAACAAAATGATTCCTTTTCAATTCAACATGATATTCACATGCTAACATAAACAGCTAGTGTTTTATGAAACATTTCTACCTCATATTTGCCTGTACACTTAAGTAGTACCATTGTGACGGTTGTGTGCTACAGAATAGTGCGGTAGTGTGGGTGTCATATGCAAGTGGCTGTGTGAATTCTTTCACTTTCTGTACCTTATTGTGAGTGTGAGTGTGTGTGTGTGTGTGTGTGTGTGTGTGTGTGTGTATGTGTGCGTGTGCATGTGTATGCTGGAGGGGAGGGGTGGGTGCATTTGCGTACATGTTTGTTCTTAGTTTCTGCATATTGTGCATTGCTTGCCCCTTACATACAATATTCATGGTAGACCTTCTAGGTGCTAGCATTAGTTGCTATGTTAGCATTAGTATATGATAGCTGGCCTACACATTCTGACAGTGTAAGACTCTCATTAAGATGGAGGTTTTAGTGTTCTAAAAACACAATGTGTTAACAAATAAATTACAAGAACCTAAAAACATTTCAAGGACTTGTCACAAACGCCCTACTTACGGTTAACCACAGCACGTCATGTCGTGTCATTTTTGTCACGGAGAGAAGTGAGGCATGGGTTGGGCCTGAGAGCTAGATGTGACAGATGTACACAGGTTTAGTTCCTCTAAATAACTCCACTCAGAAACAGAACAAACAGCCGTAATGAAAGACATGAAAGCCTGCTAATCAACCTCTGACACATCAAGGCCTACATAGTCATGAGGGTCATTCTAGCACTCTGTGAGTATGTCTTGTATGTCTTGTATGCTCTTGGTTATGATTTTAAGTCGGTATGAAGAAGAGATAAATAGATAAGAGGTCAGAAGGTTTCTCACACACAGAGTGGACAATGTTGTCCTTGCTGTGTTTTCCCTGAGTGGAAAATATAATTTTTCTGTGAATGAATATGATCTTTTATTGTTTACCTGTGTATTTTATGAGTGTTGCATGGCTTCTAGGTATTTCTATCAACTTGTGATAATTTCATTATTTAATCCTATCTTCAAAAGGAAGTGAATGTGGTACAGAGTCTTGCATGACACTGTATGGGGTAAAGGTGTCTGAACATAACACATACATAAGAGCATAAATACATGTAGGGAATACACTTTTGTTCGAGTTCTCGAAATTGTTTGAATGGCATCTTTACAAGTAACATATACAGTACACACAAATACAGCACTAGAGATTTCCTTCCCTGAGAAGAGAAAGAGATACACAACACATAGTCCTACATCATCCAGTATTGTCTACATTTCTATGACTGTGAAAGCAAAAGTGCAGGACATTAAATCTGCTTCTTTCTCCCCCAGTGTTGTGCTCCCTCTGCTGTTCTTGCCACACAGCAGGTAAATGCACATTTTTTCATTTACATTGCAAGCACCCTGCAAGAAACGTTGTGCATTTATTAATGATTAAAACCCATTTTTCTTCAGAGAGCCTCAAAGCTGTAGTGATTCTGGACCCAGACTTTTCACCAGTTTTCTATGGAGAGCATATCAATCTTAAGTGTGACATACAGGGTGAACTAAATGCTGGTCGGTGGAGTTATAGCTGGTTCGGAAATAACTCTCCACTGCATGTTTATACTGAAACAATTTCCCTCGGACAAGTTCTGGAAAATCACAACAACAGCAATTATAGATGTTCAGCATCACCTATTGGAAGTCCAGAGCCTCCTCTTGAAAGTGAACCTTACAAACTACTTGTGTTAGGTAAGTATCTCCAGTACAACCAATGTGTTTTATTGTCAGCTTTATACAGTTGGAATGCCTGATTATCAGTTAGCCACAAATGCTTGTTGTATTACCTTGCAGTGTGTAATGTATGTCATTACCTGGTGTGTGTGAGAATGTGCCAGGGACGAGGTTTTTAAACATTAAAACAGACAAATGGTCATATGATACACCGCTTGAAAGTTAGAAGGTTCTTTGGTGAAGCATGCCCAATGTTCTAAGAACCTAATGATGGTGCCCATAGTACATCATTACAGAGAATATTCTCCACAGGGAGATTTTACTGAACAGAATGAACTTTAACTTGGTCAGTTTACAGCTTTAAAGGAGAACTTCGGTGTAAAATGAAAATTGGCATGTTAAAACATCATACCGAGTTGGTATGTGTACTTAGGAGAAAAAATGATTTAGCCTGTTGCATTCAGAGTTTAACTATTTTTTTAACTATCGTTTGTCCCAGAAGGCTAACAATGGAAGTGGTAGGTGCCCTTAGACGAAGCATGACGACTACGCTATTTTTAGAACATTAAAACAGCTCGAAGAAACTCCAGAATATTGTAAAAAACTGTTCTTACATGCAGTAGTTTGCAGTTTTTTCTCGTCGCCGCCATGACGAAAGTCCAAACAAGTTGATTGTACTACCTCTCCTCCTATTCTTCCTGCTGGTTTGTATTCGTCAATCGACTTGTACGGACATTCATCATGGTGACGACAAGAAACTACAGCAAGGTACTGCCTGCAAAAACAGTTTTATAAATAAATGTACACTTACAAAGTTCTCAGTGCCTCGTTTTTAATGTCAGGGCCTTTGTTGTAGTACCGATGGAGTGTGGAGTTTCTTCTAGCTGTTTTATTGGTTTAAAAATAGCGTAGTCATCATGCTTCGTCTAAGGGCACCTACCACTTCCATTGTTAGCCTTCTGGGACAAACGATAAAAAATAGCTAAACTCTGAATGCAACAGGCTAAATCAATTTTGCTCCTCAGTACACATACCAACTCGGTATGATGTTTTAACATGCCATTTTTCATTTTACACCGAAGTTCTCCTTTAACAACATTCCTATAAATATGCAGTACAACAAAATGCAAGCCAGCAATGACCTCTTAAAAGCAAGTATAAAACTACTTATGTTGGGTGTGTCTCCTGGGCAGTAGCGGCTCCTGAGCATAACTATTGGTGGGGCAGATACTGACTCCTGCCTGAATCACTACCATAAGCAAATGTTATGGAATAATGTATACTGACAGGCCTATTAAAAAACTAATTAATGTAGTAATTCGGCTAAGCAGGTCTATAATAAATCTGTCTGCAAGCAGCACCATAAAGCATGCGTTTCAGAGTTCTTTTTTTTTTATATTAACATCTAGCGCTATGATTAACAAAGACCAATGAAATGCCCAATGCACTAAAAGCAAACAATGCAACAGCCTTATATAATAAGCACAATGACACATTTTGCCTCTCTAATTGATTTTGAATGCTTACATGATAGCCCTCATCGAGGTGTGCTGCGATATTAACTTGACCTAGCATGGGTAGTTTTATAGCACACTGTAAATGTGCTTTGCGAGTGTGCTTTTTTACTACTTCGGAAAAGTATTTCACGTCGCTAACTCCTGTAATCCCTATGTCCCCTTGTCCTAAGCATGATCTGAACAGTAGACATGGAAAGCAAAATACTGTATTCCTTGCGGAGCAACCACACAAGCCATTTCATTTTCATCATACCATGTTCGCGAAAATGTTTGGTTGTATATATCTTCCATTTGTCCTTAGTTTTCTGTGTTATACTGACGTCTGGTCTTTCTGGGCCAAGCTGCTTGATCACTAACTTATCTTCTAATTTCAGTTCATCAAATGCATTTCAGAAAGTCCACGCTGTTTGACAAGGCAGGTTCTGTGCTGCAGGCCATCACTGCATTTGACACGATTGGGTTCGGTCTAGCGTTACTAGAGGAGTAGTGATGTGTGAGCTGCTAGAAGGTAAAAAAAAGCCGGTTGGGGCAGACTTGCTCCTGCCCCTATTGGACTCTATTAGCGCTGCTTGCAGTTCCGACAACTGACGCCAGGCGAATAGGAAAAATCAACAGATGAATGTGGGCAGTGACCCGTCCTGGCCCATAACTGCATTCAACAAAAGTATTTGAGATTCAATTCCACAGTGCTATGCACAAACCATACTGTATACGACAGAGTAGTTAAATAGGTAGCAAGCAGAGCAGTTACGTAGGTAACAGCAGTGGCGGTTCTACATTGAATTACTCCCATGGCGAGACACCCTCCAAGTGCCCCCCCCAGGGGGAAAAAAAATCATAATTTTGCACGTTTTATTATGACCATACAGTGTTTGTCATTATCAGAACTTTCAAAAAAGTTTTAAGTTATCATAAACAAAAATTACAATGAAATAAACATAGTGGCAAAAATATATACAATCAGATATATAAATACAACAAATAATATAGTGGCAGAGGATGCTCCAAAATATTTTAAGGGAGCCCCTAAATTGCAATTGAAATTAACATAAAAATACTGTATGCTACAAACCTCAACCCAAATTAACCCAAATTATGTAAATCAATAATGACTGAACTTGTAACAGTTTTGTTGCAAAGCCAAATCTTATGGTGCAATTAATTCTTGTGTTTGTTGAGCTAAGACCGAATTATTGTTGAGTATAGCAATCGTAGCATCATAGCTAGGAGGCTAACAAGCGTAAGAGTTATACCATGATTAACATTAGCCCTTCATTCATGGCATGGATAACGTAATCATGCAGGGGGAACAGTTGCATACCTTCATCTTTTGCTCGTTTCTACTCTTTTAATGGCTTTGACCTTTTTCTGTCCATCTCCTGTTTGTCACTCGACAGTCAACATACTGTATTTCCCATCCCCAACACTGTCACTGCCGACCAGGAGTTAAGACTAAACCAATTCACCTTGGTGACCGCATAATGGTTTTGTATTGCCCTTTTTTATTAGCCCTTTCACAGAATTAAAAAACGTGCAGGAACTCTAAATCTGTAAATATAATATTATGAAAGAAATGTGCGTTATTGGGAAGGACGCTTATGTGTCACTGACTTCGCTCACTAATTGCAGAGTATTGCCCGCTTGTGCATTGCATTTGAGAGACCCAGAGGTGAACTGTCCCCCGCGCCCCCTTCCCCTTCCCCTTCTTCTCACACACAGCTTCGGTGCAGAGGGCCTTCTCAGCAGGGGCGCCTGCAGCCAGAGGGGGGCGCCAATTTGCCAATTTCCTACACAGTGATATGATAGATAATAAAAAAAAAAATTTGATGATATATTTTTTTTCAAGCACTCGTGAGGCCAAAGGAATGGCGCCCTTCACAAAATTGTGCCCTGGGCAAAGGCCCACCCCGCCCCCCCCAAGAACCGCTACTGGGTAACAGTATTTATTAGGAGGAACTATGTTTTGGGGTGGATCTTTTTTGGGAGGGCGCTGCCCCACCTGCCCATATTGACGAGCCGCGCCTGCTCCTGGGTACTTGTTAATTGTCTCCTCAGATGATACATGTATCTAACCTTATAACACCTGTGATGTTTGTGACACCTGTGTCTCTCTACAGAGATTCCTCATGCGACCATCAGCATCCAGTCTCCTCAGCCCCTCTTCTACAGTGGAGACAGAGTCACTCTGAGGTGTGATGGCACACAGGGTGCAGGCTGGGAGTATCAGTGGTGGAGGAACAAGATATGGATCCATGATCTGACCAGCCAAACCATTACAGTCTCTCTCCCTGAAGATGCTGGACATTATGGATGTCGAGGTCTTAGAAGGCAACTGCCGACTTACGACAGCCCTGACAGTATAATTTCTATGAGTGGTAAGCTTTACATGAAATATGTACTTTTTAGTTAATCTGTAATGTAGCAATTCTTTATGATATTAAGATGTATCATAACTCATTTTTGACACATACTTATCCCCACAACTGTAGTAGTAGTGATATGTAGGTATCTACTGTATAACCACCCAAAAATATGCAAAGAAATGTATAACCAGGTTTGCACAGTATAAGTGTGCTGGTGTTTGTGTATTAAGGGAGGGAAGAGAAGGAGGATTTATACAGTATGTATACAGTACCGACCTCCACAAAGTAGACTACAGCACTGCTTAACTCTCCATGTTCATGTCCACAGCCCTCCCTACAGCTACATTAACCATGGAGCCCCAGAGTCCTGTGTTCACTGGAGAGACAGTCACTATGACGTGTGTGATAGAGTCTCTCAGTGGCTGGACATATCAGTGGTATAAGGGATCAAGCAGAGTCCCAGTGTCTGAGGGAAACACCTTCACCATTACAAGTGCTGCTGAGTCTGGTGAGGGCCAGTACTGGTGTCAGGGGGAGAGAACACAGAGACCCACATCCTCACAGCTCAGTGATCCAGCTCATGTTCAGGTGAAGGGTGAGTAAACTAAATTGTGATATTTTTTTTAGGTCACAATTTGAATGCAAATGTATTTTTTCTTTGCATTGAACCAATGCAGTCTAAAAACTCCCAGTATACCCACCACAAACTAGACTACAATACTGCTCTTCATGTTCATGTCCACAGCCCTCCCTACAGCTACACTGACTGCAGTCCCCCAGAGTCCTGTGTTCACTGGAGAGACAGTCACTATGACGTGTGTGATAGAGTCTCTCAGTGGCTGGACATATAAGTGGTATAAGGGGTCAAGCAGAGTCCCAGTGTCTGAGGGAAACACCTTCACCATTACAAGTGCTGCTGAGTCTGCTGAAGGCCAGTACTGGTGTCAGGGAAAGAGAACACAGAGACCCACATCCTCACAGCTCAGTCATCCAGTTCATGTTCAGGTGAAGGGTGAGTAAACTAAATTGTGATATTTTTGTTAGGTGGGAAGTTGCATCAGTTGATGATTGTGCAGTTGTAAACAGCCAAACACAACGTGCATTTATTCTTGCTCCACTTGAGATCCTTAGCTAATATGCAGTGCTAATGTCCACATTGTGTATTTAACCTGCTTTGCTCCAATGGCATTAGGATCAAGCTGAATGAATACCTGATGTGTCATGCAAAAGCTCTTAAATTGTATAATTTAACAATACATCTTGACTGATTGCTTTGTAGGCTCAGGATCCAGTCCGTTTCTGGTGGGCTTGAGTGTGGCTGGGGGTGTGCTTGGGGGAGTGGTCCTCACTGTCCTCCTTTTGAAGGTCGCACCTCTTTGCTGCCGGAGACACAGAGGTAAGTGTGTGTATTTCTGCTGGAATCTTGACTGCATTACATTCCACAGGAGTATATGAAGGTAAAGTCTGCAATTCTCTAAAAAGATTGTTGATATAACCAATATAATATGAATAACCAATGAAATAGGACCCCTCTGTTCCCTTCTCCATCTCTGTTTTCACTGGATTAGCTCTGTCAAAGACACTGGGTTTGTTTCCTCTTAACAGACAGGTATATGTATTTTGCTCCTCAGGGCTATATGAAGGCAGGTCTGCAATTCTCTACAAAGGTTGTTGGTAATTAAGCTGAGGAACCAATTTAAATAGGACTCCTCTGTTACTTTCATCTCTGTTTTCACTAGATTTGTTATTGGCTTTTAGCCTTAGCCAAGAGGAAACAAACCCAGTGTCTTTGACAGAGCTAATTATGCTGTTAAACCAGCCGCTTGTACTTCATTTTATTTTGTACAGAGGGTCTGGCCTTGCTGCATTGAGAAATGATTTCTTCCTGGAGGTGTGCTCTGCCGAAGTATAAAACAAGTGGCTCTGCCTTTACCCAATCGTTAACCCCTAGTCGTCACGTATGCAATTAGTCTACTTATGCACTACAATTCAAAGGTAGCACACAAAATCAACGCATCAACACATGTTCGCTGATTGGTGATCAGATTCGCTTGGTCTGAATACATGAATGTCAATGGCAGCAAGGCCAGACCCTCTGTACAAAATGAAATGAAGTACAAGGGGCTGGTTTACCAGCCTAATTAGCTCTGTCAAAGACACTGGGTTTGTGTCCTCTTAACAGACAGCTATATGTGTTTTGCTGACACTAAATACGTGAGTGCTCACACTAAATAGACCCCTAGAGGACTATGTTGAGCAATTCGCTAACTGTAACAGAAATTAAAAATGAATGAATGTGTATTAACTAAGAAGTGTTGTCTCTGTCAGTGAGATGGATTGTGTGTTGTTTCTCTGCAGGTCCTGTGGCCAACTCCTCCCCTGCAGGAATGTAAGTTTCACTGCAAACTCTATCAGAATTATGGATTTAAAAGCCACCTTTTTTACACAGGAGATGCCCATTCTGTGTCTAATAACACAGCACCCCTCCGATATGTATATACTGTGTTTGTGAAAAAGACATTGTTAAATTCATTTTGCGATTGTTGTTGCTATTTAATTATGTGTCTCCCTCTAGTGGTCTGGCTGACAGAAACACCAATGTGTACCAGGACCAGTCTGATCAGGGTGAGGAGGTTGCCTACTGTACATAAAACACTACAGTGTTTGCCACAGATTAGAAATACCTTGGTGTACAGCAATGAATTACAATATCCTGGAAAGGTCTCTCTTAATGCAATGTAGCCCAGAGGATTTTTATTGTGGTGTTATGCTAAATGCTAACATTGGCTAGGTTGCCTTTCATGCTGTACATCTCTCTTTCTTAGCCCCATGCAGTTCTCTCCTAAAATATAGTTGAATGCTGAGGAGGGGCATGGCAAAGTACTAGTGGTTTAACCTAATATTTTGTTAGTCTGCATCTTACTAACTCTTATATTTTGAAAAATAAACAAACTATTATCTTTTTCAGCCAGAAACGTTTTGCTACACGTTACTTGTTACATCAAGAATACGCTCAGGAGTCCTGCAGTTCCCCCTCAAATAGGGTGACCAGACGTCCCGGTTTGACCGGGACAGTCCCGATTTTTAGTCGCGTGTCCCGAGTCCCAACAAAAGCCCGTCGGGATGCAAAAATGTCCCGGTTTTCACCCAACACCACATCAAGCTGCCCAAATTACAGCGATCGCATATACAAAACTGTTAAATTGAAGCCTAATGAAGTTTCCAGTAATTCAGAGTCAATGTGTGTGTGTGTGTGTGTGTGTGAGTGACAATGGTAGGTGCGCTCTGGGAAATCTTCGCAGTCAATGTTACAATGTATCTTGCAGTATACAGCGGTCGTGTTTTAACGGTTTTCTTCGATAGCAGACTAGACTACTACACGACAATTAAAAGAGAATGTGCACGCGCATGACGTCACACATAGTGTCCCGGTTTTAGACTCTGGAAATCTGGTCACCCTACCCTCAAAGCATAGTTCCCCTGTTTTGTAATAAAAAAAAAAAAAAAAAGCCAAAGCTACTTTGAAGGTCTCAGAGGAGAGTCCTCTGTATAGGTCAAATGCTACATACTGCAATAGTACTGAATGTGAAACTTGGTCAGTCATACAGTGTCAGTCAGATACACTACAGGCTCTTGTTTGAACATTATGGTACTCTTCCACTAAACTTCATGAACATCCTGCAGAGTGTTTTTGTAAATTCCTGTTTGAAGTCAGATGAACTACACTAGAAAATGGAAACCAGAAACTGACAAGGAGTTGCTTATTCGTGTATTCATGTACTTCTGCTGTAATACATGATACTCTCCCTCTCTTTTTAAATGGCTAGTTGACTCCAGAAAAATTAACTGTTAACAAAAATACAAACCCTATAATTGCCCAGTGAATATACTTGATATGAAATGATTATTCTAAAAATGACCAAATCACGAAGGACTGCCCAAGGCAAACTTTACTGTGGTAAAATGCACTGTTGAACTTTGCTTTACGCTAAACCCATCATGTGCACCACTACATATTTTTTGACATCTTGTACAGTTTTATCTGATATTTAACTTGCTTTAATGGTCTCTTTTGTAGGAGGCCTTCCTGTCTATGAAACGATTCAACCCACAGAGCCTAACAGGAGAGGTAAGGTTTCAACACACTAACTTTCAAATTGACCAAAGCTATGTGTTTACATACATATGCTATCACAGTCAGTACTGACTGATATCTTTTTTTTTTTTACAGCGATGGATACTGTGTATGACAAACTATCACTTAGCAGAATGGGTATGTATCAAACACACAAGATGGATAGAATTATACCTTTACATGGGTATGGCATTGCCTAAAAGTCATTTCTTTGTACTGGGTATTTTGTATTTACTATCTGATGTTGCAAAACCCTCTCTTACTCAACTGGTTGTGCTTGGTGCTATGATATCACAACGCCAGACATTGAACAACAGTCTAGTGTGACATCGCAAAGATGCAGGTTTGATTTAATGGACTTATATGGATATCAAAAAATAAATAAATAAATAAATAAATAAATAGAATCCTGCTAACCTGAGGCCTTGTCAGCCAAATCACTGAAAGCACTGAAATGTGGTGACACCAGTAGTCCGCGGGTTTAAAACATTCTGTGTCAAACACAGTAAGATAAATGTAGTCTTTTCAATCCCAGATGCTGACATCTCCAATACCCCAAACACAAATAAATCCAGATGTAAAGTATTATATAATATGTAATCAGTATGACAGGTCTGATGTATTACTCTTGTGTCAACATGTCTCTGCCCTGCATGTGTTAAGGAGACCCCTCTACGCTGTCTAGCCCCTATCAGCTAGGGGAGTGAAGGAGTATCAGCATTTCCGAGCAGAATCAGCGGGGCATGGAGCAGAAACAGACTTGTACAACACAACCTGAGTGCTGTTCATTTCCACTATAATTTTTTGCATTGGTGTGCTTTTGTGGTAGTTTACGTAATCCTGAGTTGTGTTTCACATATGATCTGATTAATTGGTTTTTATACTACCTTTCACATTCCCGTGTCATTTTGTAGCTTTTCTGAAGTTGCTGTTCTTCATGTTGCTGTTATTTGCTTTGTGTAATTCATATTTAATCTACCATTAGAGGGCGTATTTGAACTGCTGTTGCTGTTCTTCATGTTGCTGTTATTTGCTTTGTGTAATTCATATTTAATCTACCATTAGAGGGCGTATTTAAACTTTTTGCTATGACTAAGAGTGAATAACTAACATCCGGTGTAGTCGAATGCTGATGTGTGTACTTAAGTGTTTTGTAAACTAAAACTGATGGGGTCCCACGAGACTGTATTAACACCTGCCCACGTGAGGACAATATTGTCTGGTTCTAAGGGAGGCACATAGATATTGGGACAAGTAGGAAGATGTCTGACCACGACAACCTTTAATAAACATACTTAGAACTATGACTGTTATTCTTAGATCTGTAATGCACTCCTTCAAAACAGAAATGCAAATATGGTATGGTTTGCAATAAAATTATTCTTTTTTGTATTATGTACAGCTTAATTAACATTTTTATTTAGATAAAGCATGTTGTATTGTGTCTTTGTACAAAATTATTTACATTAATAAACATTGCTTTAACAAACAAAACATGTGTCATTATTTTACTTGTACTAAGCGTGCAGCTCTGTCAGCCATTAAAGCAAGTGTTTTATATCATAATTTGTCATGAGTATCTTCAGTCACAGCTGAAAGGTTTGTGTCAAGCCCTGCTTTAGAACACTTTTACACAGGACCTTTACGAATGGAACTGAAGACAGTTTGACCTGTGTGTGACCTGTTCGTCAACTATAGTGGACAGCTGGTTATGGCCTAATGGTTTTGTCTCCGGATCCATCTTGGAATCGGAGGGTCGCAGGTTTGATTCTTGTACCAATTAGAAAACATGTGGGTGGGGAGTAAATAACCAGTAGTGTCCTGCACTCTCATCCATGGCTGAAGTGCCTTTGAGCAAGGCACTTTACATAGTGGGGCAATGTTTGGCACATCAAACCCCACATTGTTAGAGGGGGAGTATCCCTATACCTTATTCACTCCAAGTTGCTCTTGATGAGAACATGTACAGTAACCCCCTGACCAGAATGGTGTCAACCTTGTCGTGTGAAAAGTTAAATTGTGAATTTCCCTAAACTCACAGGTAGAACGAGGCGTGTTGTTTTTTTTTATTCCCCTTTTTGCATTCCCCGTAATGTGCATCAGACATCTCTTCTGCTTTCTTGAAACTACAGGCCACTCAGAAATTACATCAGCTATGTATTCTATGTAAAAGGCATTTTTTTCAAAGTGTTTTAACTCTTGCTACTCAGCCTCTTTTGGTTCCTCTTTGAACTGCTTGTGTTGGGTGGGAAATGACACATCTTTAACAGGAACCATTAGCTAGGCGTGCCACTTTACAGTTGAGTCTGTGCGTCAAGTGAATAATCAGTGAATCTCTGCTCTAATACAGGACTAATACAGACATGGAAAAAACACTGCTAACACATATCATGAGTTGCTGTTGTCATGGTACATCTCTGTTGTGGTCATGGTACAGCCCTGTTGTTGTCATGGTACATCCCTTTCGTTGTCATGGTACATCCCTGTCGTTGTCATGGTACATCCCTGTCGTTGTCATGGTACATCCCTGTCGTTGTCATGGTACATCCCTGTTGTTGTCATGGTACATCCCTGTTGTGGTCATGGTACATCCCTGAATACTGGCATTCTACAGTATATCGGTATGTAGCACAAAGCTAATTTTTCATACAGGAAATTTGGCAACCTTGCCAGAGTTGACCATTTACATATGAAGGACATAGTCAGGATTGCCTGAAGGATTGTCAAAATGTGAGGATGAAGCCAATGGGAACTTCACAAATTAGTGTTCACACATGCAGCATCTTTTGGTAAACTTAGGAATAACTACAGTGTTTAGGATGGGTCTGACAGCAGCTTAGGCCCAGAATAAAGCTCATTTTATTTACATTGTGAGGGTGCCTCGCTAACCACCATCAGTGTTTAGTGCCCACCTCAGTGATGTACGGCGGCCATTGCGTAGTAAGAACACTTATTACACATCAGCTTGAGGTGGAGAGTGTAGGAATGGATCTAACTGCAAGTTATACTGGAGGGTGAATAGGGGCCAGATTGAGTGAGCCAGCCTGGGAATTTAGTCATGACATTGTGTAAGTTTGTTGGTAGTGTTTACATGTATACTTGTACACCTGTGCACCTTGGACACCGGTACGTACCAGGTATGCTGCTGTGCAGTTAATGAATGTTAAAATGCAGCACGTTAAAAGAAGTACTAGCAGGAGACACTGGGCTTGTTTGAAACAGCCTGGCTGGTAAGTGGGTGGCTTAAAGCAATGCATTCTGGACTTGAAATAGTGACGTTTGCTTTAAGCGAGCCACTTGCCAGCCAGACCATTTCAAATAAGCCTATTATCAGCTATAGGTGTTGTTGATCCCCTGAAACGAGTTTCTGCAGGTTGGGATGTCTGATATAAGGCTGTGGGAACATAGGCACCTGGGGACATAAGGGCCTGGGAACATAGGGTCTGGGAACATAGGGTCTGGGAACATAGGGACCTGGGGACATAGGGGCCTGGGGACATAGGGCTTTGGGAACATAGGACTCTGGGACCATAGGGCCTTGGGAACATAGGGTCTGGGGACATAGGGACCTGGGAACATAGACACCTGGGGACATAGGGCCTTGGGAACATAGGCACCTGGGGACATAGGGCCTTGGGAACATAGGCACCTGGGGACATAGGGGCCTGGGACCATAGGCCCTAGGGACAATGGCGTGCTCCTGTTTGGGGGCCCGAAGCAGTTCTCTGTGTTGC
>CM050200.1:11665709-11690709 GCA_027475355.1 Coilia nasus | reverse complement strand
AAAACTATATACATATATGATAGTTCTTCTCAGGTATCAGGTTTCGCTATGTTAACATTTAACACTTTGCACGTCTTTATAAGACTTCAGCTTTGTTAAGCACTTTATTAGCTTATTGATAATTGTTCAGTTTTCATTTTGATCGTAACATTAAACGTGTGTTGACAGTCATTTTGCCTGAATGCTTATTGCCTGTCAGGAAGGTTAAGTTAAAAATAAAAATGTTTAAATTTAGATTTTTTTCCCTCCTGTTACTTATTTTAAATAGGTCACACAATGTTTCAATAATTATCGATACCGACCGATAGGAAATACTTATATCGTGATACAGATTTCAGCCATATCGCCCAGCCCTAGTTTTACCTTAGTGGCCCCTGTCCGTGCTTTAGGAACCCTAGCGTTCAAAGTTGCACTAAAGATGTGAATGTAGAGATGTGATAAATGCCCACTAGCTTTATTATCCTGTTCTCCTCTATATAACTTTATGAAATCCCAGTGTTTAAAGGAGTACTATAGATATGCAGTACATTTGGAGATATAGAGATATGAAAAGTTTATGGTCTGATGTCCTACAGATCTACCTGTCCTCTAATTTTAAAAGTAATGTACAGGCTTAATTCAGTCATACACTCATAAAAAGTAGTACCCACTTGACAAAAAGTAATATACCCCTTGGTTACAATACAGTATATAATACTATATTATAATGTAGTAATACAGCATATATATCAGTTGACAGTGGGTGCAGCTGTGGTCTAATGGTTCGAGAGTTGGTCTTGAGATTGTCATAAGTCCTTCTTCCATCAACAAGATGATTCGCTTTATTGTGATGCGCATCAAGAAGTTAGTGCGATACATGTGATGGAAAAGCGGTTATATCGCTCTAACTCCTGTTTTGTCGCACAAAGTTAGTTCGCTCGAAACAGGTGGTCTAGGGCTAAATTGTATCGCTACAGACGTGATGGAAAAGGTTAATGCGATACAGTCTAGCCACACAGGCGCAGATGGCATTATTGGTAACAGCGCGAGAATTCGAATGTTGTTGTTGTGAGCCGCTTGGTCGCCATTTAATCTGTCAAAGAGCAGGAGTAGCAATGTCCGATGAGAAGAGAAACAACTGGTTAAGAGCAGAGACTCTGCTTTTTTTAAACGTCCTTCGGGAGGCCGACGTTGTTTCGGCCCTGGACGGGAAAAGGCAGCGAAACGCTGACATTTTTTAAAAAATTGCCACCGTCCTGTCACGGAGGGGTGTGGACAGAAATTGGGAGGCTCTGAGAAACAAGTGGAAAACCATGAAGGGAAGGTACTTGGCGAAGAAGAGGGCCAGCGGGAAGAGTGGAGCTGAGGGGAAAATAAATTATGAATTTTGGGAGGAAAGGTGTGTCAAGGTCCTGAATGAGTATCATTAGCTCCAGTCATTTTCTCGCCCTCACCCTTCTTCTCAAAGTGATAAGAGCTGTTATCAGCTGACAAAGCACGATGTTCAACATACGATCCATACTTCCGTAAATAAAATCAAATGCGGTGAATAAAACTCGGTAGCAAGTGACAAAGTTAATGTGACCTTACTATTCCGAGAAGCTGACAACAGCGCAAGCTCAATTAAGTTCCCGCTAATGAACGTTCTAATTCGCTACTTTTTGTTATGGAAAATCATCTGTCGAGTCAAAATAATGCGCATCAGCACGTTTATTGTGATGTCATTTTATTTCGCTAGAATCGTCTTGTTTGATGGAAAACCAAGCGAATGCATCTTATATCGCTACAAAATAATGCGATATAACTTTTAATTTGCTACAGAATCTGATGGAAAAAGGACTATAGATCTGATTCTAGTACCTGTAGGGAAAAATGTGGGTCGGGGACTGTCCTCATCCCTGGCTGCAGTGCTCTCGGGCAGGACTTCCAAGCCCACACTGCCCCAGGGAAACTGTCCCTGTATCTAATTCGCAGTAATCTGTTCTGTATGACAGCATCACCCAAATGCAATGTAATGTAAGGGCATAAACGTTTGTACAGTAGCCTACTTAGATGTGGTTTGTGGTTTTCAACCTGGCAGGGATCTCAACTGAGTGTCTTTTGTGAGGCAAAAGAGCTTAAAGCTCAGTGGACACTACAGGTGACTCTGGCAATGTTGACAAGGTCGCTATTAAACATACTGTGACAAAAGCAATCGGACACTTGTTCCGCAATTCCAGCAAGTGTTTATTTAAAATGCTGCAGAAGACTTTGGTTTCAACAGTAGAAATCCCAGCAATCACACACGAACGGATATGAACACAGTGACACACCTGCAACACAACGGTGGGGAAATTATAACAGGGGTCAACTCTGTGTTATGTTATAGACACAATGACAATATGCATGTAACTCATTATTACAACATTCTGACATTTACCAACACATTTTATACTTTATGCTGTAATAAAACACTGCACTCCCAGCATGCCCGGCAAGAGGAAGTAACAGGAACAGTCCTGTTACAATACTGATCATGTTAACTCAAAATGGGCAAAGGAAGGGGCTTACTTGAAACCCCCCAGTGCCTCCAATGATATTGTTCTTGCATTGTTAAGTATTGTTTGGTATGGTTTAAGTATACTGTTGTGTTAAAATTCCACAGATAGATTAATGGGAATGGGTACTGGTGAGAGACAGTAGAAAGAATGGCCTTCGATTGTGCAGTCCCTAACTGGTGACATAAGGAATTGCACATCTTATCCAGGATATACTGTATCTTATTAGCCTGGTAAACTAGCCCCTCGTACTTCGTGTCATTTTGTACAGAAGGTCTGGCAGTGCTTCTGTTGACATTCCCATCTTAGGCAGAATTTTGCATAGCCACTCAGCGAACAGTGGGAGTGTTTGTGAGCGATGATGTTGACTTTTTGTTGACACTTTCTATGCTACATTTGGATTGCAGTGTATAGGCAGTGTAACTGCATATGTCATGACCAGACGTTAGCGATTGGGTTAAGGCAGAGCCACTTGGTTTAAACTTCAGCAGAGTCAACACCTCCAGGAAGAAATGGTTTTTCAATACAGCACTGTCAGACCCTCTGTACAGAATGAAATTAAGTAGGAGGTGCTGGTTTACCAGGCTAGTATCTTACAGCTCATGGAACACTACTGCTCAGAATGAGTCTTTGTAGTTTTAACTACGTATGTACATAATAAACATAATGTATATAATATTATTACCCCCCCCCCCCCCCCACACACACACACACACCTTTGCCTGGGAGTACTTGCATACCTGTACTTGTTAATTGTCAGTCTCTTTGTCTTGTCATTGGCAGTTTCATTTTTCGTCTTTGTTCTTTGTGCGTGTGTGTGTGTGTGTTTTACCATGGTCAGTTAGTTTATCTTTGTTCTTTGTGTGTGTGTGTGTGTGTGTGTGTGTGTGTGTGTGTGTGTGTGTGTGTGTGTGTGTGTGTGTGTGTTTTAAGCCACAGCTATAACAAGCTTTGGAAACCACAGCTGTCAACGATGTGCAAACATGCTTAGCTAAACCTACTCAGTGGTGAGACATAGCACCTTCAGAAACAATAAGAACAGTGTTGTCAGAAAAAAGTCCACAATATATTTACAAATAATGATTATTTTTGACAGTATATGTCCTGAGAAGAGAAAAGGGTGTGGGAAATAGAATAGAGTTATAGATGTATAGCCAGGGCTTTAACTCTCTCTCATGTAAGGCCTCTGGCAACGCATGTCCTTTCACTTGCTACCTTTGCCTCTTAACCTGTTGCCATGTAGCAACAGGCATAATGACAAACTGTGAATGACATTGAAGGTCACAGGGGGCTCAGTGCGGGGCTAGGACACTCCTTCCCACCACACAAACTTTAGTTAGGGTTGTAAGTCATATTTATGGTTGTTAGAACACAACTACATGTAGTATAGAGGAGAAGCTAACACACACACAAACACAGGCACACACAGACACACACTCACACACACAGACACACAAACACACACACACACACACACACACACACACACACACACATAACCTAGGGATGAACACGCACACACCTCACCTCAGGATGACACCTCGGGATGAACACACACACACACACACACACACACACACACACACACACACACACACACATACACATACATACACAGACACACACACACACATACGCGTGCGTAACCTCGGGATGAACAAAAATGTAACCAAGTGCAGTATTTTAGCTGGTTATTTTATGAGGGGAATAACATAAAAAAACAGTTAAAATATGCCTTATGCTTGAGGCACACAAACTGTAGAAAATCAAATGCTAAAACACGACAAAGTATTTCAAAATGTTAGTTTTTATTGTAATTTTAGTTTCTTTCATTATTTGTCTGTTTTTATTATTATTTTAGTTCTTTTTATTTATACAGTGTCAGTCTTTCAGTGCTTGCCTGTTAATTTAGCACTTCCTGTCGTCTAAGTTTACTATAATGTATACCTGGAATACCAGGTTCTCTAAAAGAAAAAAACAAAACAAACACAAACACAACTTTTTGCTTTTACTTTACTTTCACTTTACTGATGTTTTACTAGAGTTTTTCAGCATGTGTGTCAGCCTATGCACCTTTGACAAATGCCCTCCGAAAGTTTCCTGAAGCCTTTCCTGACGACAGTGTTTGCCAGTACCTGTAATGCATGCTAATCTGTGGTGATGGCATTATGCACCCAGTGGTTGGTGTGTGGTGACAGCTCTCTTCAGTTTTGTGTGAGCGGTCATGTTGATTATAGACATGTTTACTCAATGTTTTTTTCGAATGCAACTATTTCAGCAGAATATATATATATATTGTATGTGATCTGTGTTAAAGCTGAGGTTTTCTTTTTGCCACTGATGTATTTCAGGTGTGTGTGTCTGGAGTGAAGACACTAGGAAGATAAGTGCTGTGGTTGGAGGATCAGTGGTGCTGCCATCAGGATATCAGAGGAAAGATGTGAAAAATGCTGACTGGCTATTTGGTAACATTGTAATTGCAGAATACACAGGAAAAGATATAGTTTTTCCTAATTCACAGCAATTTAATAAAAGACTACATGTAGACCCTAGCAATTTTAGTTTAACTCTGAGTGAGATCAGAAAAGATGATTCTGGACAATTCGTATTTGTTCCCAGTGGCAAAAATAATGAACAGTTGCCTAGAAATACTCTTCAACTACAAGTCTATGGTAAGCTAATAACATTCTATCGGTCTCTCTCTCGCTCTCTCTCTCTCAAACTGGTGTGTATGTGTGTATGTATGTGTGTGTGTGTGTGTGTGTGTGCATGTGTATAGAGGAGCACTTGTGTGTTTATATGTGTGTGTGGATGTGGATATGTGCAGTGCCAGGTATGGATTATAGGCAGCTACTGAGGGTGGCATTGATTATGGATCTCAGTTAATTAAAATCACTATATAAAAACAATGTTTTCTTTAATAGTTATACATATAGTAAGTGAGATAATGGTTGCTGAGGCGGTCATTATCATGAAATACGCCCCTTCAGAGTGATTCAAAAGCTCTCTGTCGGTGTTAAATATGTGTTAAAGCTTATTCCAGGATAATGCCTACCTTGCTAAACATTATCCCTTATACACAATGAATGTATCTGTATGTGGCTCCTAGTTTGGCAGTGGAAACCAAGACTAAAATATCTTGTCTCTTACCCAGGCTGGTTGTGTTGAAGTGCACCATTTTTTCAGTAACTGCAGTAAATGTTGGAGATTATTTTGTCTCATCACCACACTGTGACCTTTGCCCAATGTTGTTTACTAAAGAGAACTAAAATTGCCTTCATCAGAGTCCACTCTGAAGGTGCATATCACACAGAACGTGAGCATCCAGCCGAACAACACCTGCATGTTCAGTTTGACCTGCAGTGCCAGCGGTCCACCTGATGCAACGTTCTCATGGACTGGGCACCAGACAGGGAGCGGCGCCAGTGTGCACTTCTCTCTCCTACCAGCAGATGGCAGCGTGAACCTTAAATGTTCTGCACAAAGTGGGCAAAACCGGGATGAAAAAGATGAAAAAGAAGTGGTCATCAAGTGTGACAACAAAACCTTAAATGGCTCTACGATACCTGAAGTTGTCAATCCGACTAAACTTCCTGGTGAGTTTAAAAAAGTTAAGAGTTAAAGCATGTGGTTGTCAGAAATAGATATAATTGGATCTGTAGTGTGGCATGTTAAGGAAGGGGGCTGCTGTTGTTGACCTTTCATCAGATAACTGCTCCTAGGTGTCACATTTGACAAGTCACTTGTCACTCTGAACAGCATACTTTTGCTATTAAGTATATTTGTGATAGACAAGAACTTTATTCATCAATTTGCGCTCTATGCTAAGATAACATGCTAAGGCGTGTCTGTTTTATCCATAGGCAATATGTACTAATGTGCTGAGTTTAGGACTGTAGTATGTAGAATGGCTCCTTAAATGATGGCCGCTGATTACATTAAATTGCTTCTATCTCCTTATTTCTACCCATTATATGTTCAGAGACAGAGATTTTGTGGTACGTGTACCATGTGATCATTCCTGCTGTGGGTGGTTTAATAATCGTGCTCCTAAGCACAGCAGTTGGTGTGTGTTGCTACAGGAAACACAGAGGTGGGTTAAACACACACACATGCACATGCACACACACACACATACACCTTTGCGTGCACACACACCAACACAGGCACATCCTTATGCATATCAACACACACACACACATACACACTCACACACACACACACACACACATACACACACACACACACACACTCTCTCACACACACACACACAAACACACACACACACACACACGCACCCGTTGCTCCCACTTCTGAGAACTTCCTGTCTGTGGGAGGTTTGCCAGACCAAGCTCCATCTACGGGCTTGGTGCAACAGCGACTACCACTACTACTGTTAATACGTCATTCATAAATAGCCTACATGTATCTTACAGTGAATGCAGTTATGTAAAATTACTTCAACTCGATGGCTCATCTTTTCTTTCTTTCCCTTGTGCCCAGCTGAAGGCAACGAGGACAACACTTGCTATGCTGATGTGACTGTGGGCCGAAAAGACATCCCTGCGGTATGCATGCAAGCCTAACAGGCTGAGATTATTTTTTATTTCTTTTAGAGGTTTATTTTAAACCAGTGTTGTTGGTTAAAGATTGTTTTGTGTTGACATAATATGTTACCCATATTAATATCTTGGGGGCAGCTGTGAGTTGGTCTTGGGATCAGATAGTCGCAGGTTCGGATCCCGCTCTACCCATGGCTGAAATGCCCTTGAGCAAGGCATCTGACCTCACACTGCTCCAGGGACTGTAACTGAAGCCCTGTAAATAACTGTAAGTTGCTCTGGATAAGAGTGTCAGCTAAGTGTAATGTAATGTAATCTTGTCTTCATCAGAGATCAGTCAGTGTGATTAACGAGATGTCCATCTATGAGACTGTGGATGAAAGAGCTGTTGGAATTCATAACAAGGTGAGTCTTTCTAGCTTGGTAAACCAGCCTCTCATACTACTTAATTTCATTTTGTACAGACGGTCTGGCAGTGCTGTATCGAGAAATGATTTTGTCCTGGAGATGTGGACGTTGCTGAAGTTTAAAACAAGTGGCTCTGCCTTTACCCAATCCCTAATGTCTGCTCGTCACAAATACAATTAGCCTGCCTACGCACTACAATTCAAATGTAGCCCACAAAGCCAACGTCATTGCTCACGAACACTCCCTCGGTTCGCTGATTGGCTAGGATTGGCTGGTTCCTAATACAGCAATGTCAGTGGCACCACAGCCAGACCCTCTGTACAAAATGAAGTGAAGTATGAGGGGCTGGTTTACCAGTCTAAGTCTTCCAGCTTCGAATATGTGTTCGTCCATGTCCTAGAGGTGTTCTAAAACAGAACTCCATGATTGCCCAACAACCCTTTTAGGAAAGTTAATGGCTAATCCTAATACTAATCCTAATTCCTAGTGTTATTTGAATATTCACGAGTGTATAGGACAGGAGGATATGTGTATACAGGTGTGGGAAATTTTACAGAATGCTATGCCTTACCTGGCCTGGAGAGAGAGGGGGGAAACAGTGGACAAAGGGTTCAATTGTATTGGGTTTCCACACAATGAACGTAATGTTAGGTAAATGTTAAGAGGCACATAGGACAGCTGTAAAAAAAACATTTATCTTTGTTTGATTTATGTTTTCCAGTGTCAAACTTACAGGTGTTGTATGTAACAAATATAACAAAGTGTTTCCTCTTGCCTCTAGAGGGGGAACAACACTTCACAGTATTTTAAATGGAGTTGCAGTACCAGCTTTGGCCACAGTGCCTACATACCACACCTTTTAGAGCTGAAGATCTTTGCCCAAACCCGATAGGACCCGACGGGTTTGGTCGGGTTCGGGCTTAGTTTCTATCATTTCACACGGGCTTGGGCCGGGTTCGGGCATGCGGGACAGGTGCGCGGTAACTGACAGGTCAGGTGATTAGTTTCGATGAGCTCGAGACAGATTCGAAAATGGGTGCTGCGAAGGTGAAAAGGAGGCTAACCTCTGGCAATTATGTTATTTATTTGTTCCAACTTACATGTTTGTTGAAAGTTTTCACATTTGTCATAATAAATGATGTTAAAATGTATAAATGTCATGTAGATGCAAAAGATCTGTATGCATGCGCATATTTGAATATGCGGGGCTACAAACGGTTTCGGGCTTTAGAAAAACTGTCAAGCTCCGGGTCCGGGTCGGGCTCGGGCCAAATTCTATCGGGCTCAGTCCTTGTCGGGCCTAACATTTAAGGCCCGATTACAGCTCTACTACATACCACACCTTTAGGTGAAGGCAGTGACTTAACAAATGGTTTAAAAAATGAGGTCATCACAATGTACATCTTGATACAGAAATAGAATACTCTTTTATTTATCAGATAAAAACATTTGGCACATATAAATACTTTTGGCTGCATACATTTATACTGCCATTTGGTCAAGTCGTAGTTGCAATAAAAGCATTTAACACGTTAGAAAAACAACCTGATTTGTTCTCTGTTGTCTGTCCTTGCTTCAGCCTCAGCCTCAGACGTTGTACGACAGAGTAAACTTCTCACGACCGGAAGGAAAGAAGCCTGTGTGTGCCAATCCCTCCTCCCCATATCAAGAAGTGCTGTAGCCTGCGGACAACAAGTTCATTCATCTTTACTCTTCACTTCATGAATGTTGTTGAATAAGTTTGTCCGTTTGATATTGTTATAGCTACTGTATTCATAAATGAACTGCATGCATGTCATGCAAAGAAAACGATGGCAACTTTTTTTGTACTGTACTGTCTACTGTAAACTACTCCATTTCTATTTTCAGCATGTTCTGTCCTTGTTGTACATACTAATACAGAACATGTGTATGCCAGCCAATCTTATTTGTAATATTATATTAAGAACTGAAAATGTATTGAAAAGTTTTTTTTTCTGTGGTTCAGGTAATGAACTGCATGTGTATATGATGCAAAGAAATAGGATGAGACAGAGTTATTGTACACTTTGTGTTGGGGGTGGGAGGTTGGGGGCCATGTTTGAGCTTACAATGACAACTTTTTCAATTTCTGTTTTGTCTTTTTATATTAGTACAGAATACATGTAGGTCAAGCAATCTTATTTTAATAAAATGAAGAAAGTAAATCTACACAAACGTTGCAGACTGTGCTGTGGCTATATAGTTCTGATATTGGTTGTGACAGTCATTACACCTCCAGTGGGGACAAAGAGGATGAAAGGCAATAGAAAATTGTCCCAGCATCTTATGTGCACCCTGGAACTTGGATTGTAAATAATGGCATTGGCCAAACCAGTGTAACCAGTAGGAGGCATTACAGAACATACAGTTTATTGCAGGCTATTCACCTAAATGAGCAATGATGTGGCCGACATAATCAAAAAGGCAAATTTATTAAATATTAAAATTAAACATCCAACATCCAGCACAGTGACACCTAGGGCTGCAGGCAAAAGCACATGGGAGACAGTACATACACTTAATCCATTGTGAGCATTACATAAACATCACACAGGTAACCAATCACCACACACCAATTTATGCAGTATAACACACTGATAAAATAACTCGGGTTACACACGATGAATGCACACCAATTTAGACAGTATAAAACACACTGATAAAAAATACCTTTATTTACACACTGCAAACTCAGAAGCTATTGCACAATGCCCAAAGCCCCAACAAAATCAACAGACACAGACGGTGACACAAACACATGAAACTCAGGAATTAGGCTAGAATTATGGCTAGGCCCAACAGCTAACACATGGGCAATTCCTTCCACAGACAAACTGTGCAACGTACCAAACAAAACACAAAAACTACTACATACATAAAAACACAGGAAAAACAGTGGCTGGGCGAACCCCTTAAAACGCTCCTCCTGAAATGAAGAAAAACATCATGCAATACTTGACAAACTAAAGAAAGTTTTAAAATAATTAGCAAAACAATTACAGCACATTAATATCACGATGCATACCTCAGGTCTAGAGAAGAAGTCACGCCAGCTGCCTATTCTGTAGACACTCGGTCTTGTCTGACTGTAACAGAACAGCAACATAGGAAGTCATGTATCTGATAAAGGGTATGGCCACAAGGAAAGGACAAATAGACTGACGTTAAAACCAGCGTAGCTTGACTAGTGGCTGATGGCACTCTCTTGCGCCAATAAAGTTTTACTCGGTGTAGGAGGGTAAACACAACCACTCCCACCCCCCCCCCCCCCCGGATCTGTGCAGTGTGTGTAAGCAGCTGGATAAATATCACTCCCATGTAATTAGCTGGATCAACTGCCGTGCAAATCAATGCGTGCATGCACTTTCCACCTAACCTCTGTAAGCCCGTTGGTCAATCACAAGCCAAGATCCAGTAGCCACACTTGCACTGCTGATACAGACCACCTTCCCAGCTCCCGATTCACCTCATGCAACGCATTATTCTCTGGCCCACGCCATCCACATTTGAACCAGAAAACCACCTGTATTACCTAATCAGCTAATTAACTCCAGGGGCTGCGCACAAATTGGCACTTCCTACTCGACTATGCCCGCTACACCAGTATGTTATAACTACATCCTGAAGCATGGTGTTTAACGTGACACTTTTAGCAGAAAGAAAGAAAGAAAGAAAAAAGAAAGAAAGAAAGAAATACAGAAAGAAAAAAGAAAGAAATAATATTTTCCTTTTTGTATCATTAACACTTGCAGTAGGTTTCTTACCTTCGGTAACCTGTGACCCTCTGCTGCCTCCATAAACCAGCCCAACAAAAAGGCCCAAAAAAAAGGCAAAAAATGCCAGGATGTCGCGATGGCGCTCTTTCACTGAGGTGAAAAGAAATGTTCCAGTTAGCTTTCTTTGGGCACATTGGGACACCTTCAAGTATTTTTTGAGGTACCAAATGTACAGATAGATTCAATGTTTACATAGAAAACTCAAATTGAGCACAGTATGGCTCATGTCTCACTTACATTTACATGATACCTGTGTCGTGCTGCTTTCGTGTCGATCTTCGTCGGTGATTATGCAGGTGAAGTTTGCTGTGCTGTGTTCTTTTAGCTCTGCCTGAAGAACTGAACTGTTATCAGCCAGCGATGGGAATGTAACAGGTCCTGTTGAATTCCACCGGATAGCAAGCTTCTCTTTCCGTGGCCCGCACCTCAGGTTGACCTTGCAGTGACCTTCATGTATGGGACTTACTGTGTAGTTTACATTTGGCACAGGCAGCCGGTCTGTTTAGAACAGTGGGACACAATCATGTGTTATATTTAAAATAGATTCAGTGATTTTGTTAGACATTTAGGATTTCATTACAATTTGCTGTAACATTATTTTTTACCTGTATAAAAAAACACCAAATCATTAATGAAGTTAATTTAAAATAAACTATTCCACATTTAAAGTGAACAATTTCAGCAAGTATTTATCATCATTTCACCACGTATTGGCCAGATAAAACAAATGTTACACAAATACTGATTAAGCATTTATACACGGCTAATATACATACTGGTAACATTTATACACTGCTAATATACACATCCTATACACTAATATATTAACTTGCTACAGGTGTTTTAACTGACTTTTCAAAAAATATGAGTTGTAACATAAATCCATAAGGGGAGTGTGTGTGTGCGTGTGTGTGTGTGTGTGTGTGTAGTTATGGGGTGATAGATGTTAATCTGTGTTTAAACATTACATTGTATGGCAGTTTTAGAAAGGCACTATCTTGTTTATGACTTGAACACATACTGTATATCTGCTCTGTCTCACCTCGTACTTTGAGTTTGACCTTATGATTTTCCTGGCTACCATTATCCATCAAAAGAACCGAATATAAAGTAGCATCGGTTTTTTTCACATCATTCACATGCAAGTCGCCAGTGGTGGTGTTGAGAGTAAGTCGGCCCGTGTAACTCCAGAAGAGGTCGGTTGCTAATTCTCCCCTCCTTAAAGTGGCGATGAAAGTTATATTAGAGAAAATGGACCACTGGATCCTGTCAAGGTTCCAGGTTGAGTTTCTTCTAGATGGTAAAGTAACTCGGTCCCCCTCGTATGCGATGACTTGGACTGGCTCTAAAAAAAAAACAGACAGTCGAAATATATATTTATTTTTTTTACGTTGTTTAAAGGTAAAAACTAGGCATGTCAGATAATTACATTCTCTATTGTGTTCACAAAACATCCCTACAAATACCAATTATGATTAAGGTCGCTCCATTTCATTTTATGGGAGAAAAAAAGGAATGAGGGGTGGGGGGTATTGCTATAGCCTGGTAAACTAGCTCCTCGTACTTCATTTCATTTTGTACAGAGGGTCTGGCAGTGCTTTCATTGACATTGCTGTCTTGCCTAGCCAATCAGCGAACAGAGGGAGTGTTCGTGAGCGATGACGTCGAAATTTGTGTGCTAAATTTGAATTGTAGTGCGTAGACAAGCTAATTGCATATGTCACGAGTCACGACCAGACGTTAGCCACTTGTTTTAAACTTCAGCAGAGCCCACACCTCCAGAAAGAAATTGGTTCTCGATACAGCACTGCCAGACCCTCTGTACAAAATGACATGAAGTACAAGGGGCTGGTTTACCAGGCTGGCATTGCTAGGGCATAAACCCTAAATAGTCTTATCACAAACACTGTGTTACTAAATGCTCTATTGTTCACAAGTTTTCTCTATTTACGATAAAGAAATGGCCAGGCACACAGTACAAGTGGCTGAGAACAGATCTCCTGAGTGGCCCTTAGTAAGTCAGAAAATGTGTCTTATTTTGCCTAGCCAGAGTTGGACGTAGCCAAAGGGTCATAGGTTCAATTCTCCACACCGAAAGGTGGACAGGGGGAGTGAATGACAGGCGCTCTCCTCCATCTACCTCCACCCTATGACAGAGGTGCCCTGATCATGACACTGTCCCCACACACACTGCTCCCCAGGCGCCGTTGTCATGGCTGCCCCACGTGTCACACGTGTGGTGGGTTAAATGGAGAGGTTGAATTCCGTTATGTGCACTGTGTGTTGTGGAGTGCTGTGTGATCACAATGACAAATGGGAATCACTTTTACTTTTTTCACTTTTTACAGACAACCTGAACAAGCCATATCATGGTAAAGATAAAACATTTAAAAAAAAGTGAAAAGAAAAATGTCATTGTGATTACACAGCAGACAGAGACAGCACAGCAGACACAACAATGTTACTCTGTTACTCTGTATTTAAAGCAATACCAAATAGTTTTCATCTTCGGTCGCACTACAAGTTAGGAGTGGAATTGTCTGTCATAGACAACTACAGAGCGACCGTCTGCTCCTTCAAACTTGCTTAGTACAGTTATAGCCCCCGGAAGGCGGCAAAGCGAATTCAGGCGTGCCTTTCACCCTGTTACAAGTTGAGGAACCACTGAAACAAGTGTTGCTTTAACCCATCACACATGTAAGTATGCTGCAGTCAACACAGCGGTCATGGAACCTGGCAAGCAATGAGTTGCTAGGCAAGTTTTAACAATCCTTTAACCAATCAAATAACAGTATGCCTTTTCAGCATATCCATTTACAGACACAGAGTTTGATAGCGCCTTTAAACATTACCAAGACAAAAGGTGACTGAGCAGAGGTGAAAAACAAATATGGGGTTATAGATTTCATTTGAAACTATAATATCATGAATAAAAACAGTAGTTTTACAGACAACCTGGACAGCCCATATCCAGATAAAGACAATCCATTTTTTAAAAGTGAAAAAAGTGATTCCCATTTATTATTGTGATTACAGCACGCAATAAAACTGCCTCTGCAATTTAACCCATCACACGTGAGCAGGTTGCAGTCAACACAGTGGTCACGGAACCGGGGGAGCAATGTGTGGGGACAGCATCATGCTCAGGATACCTCAGGATACCTAACCCTCTGGTCTTGGGTCAACCACCTGATCCGCCAGGCCAGAACTGCCCCAGTGACTCTGACAGACACTGAGGAGTGAAAACAACACTAGGAAAAGCCCAGTGCAAAGGGTAAGCCGTACCCTTAACTCTAACCTTAACACTACTTTCAGACTCTCTGGAAATGACTCAGGAAGACACACGTGTTACACATGTACAGGCCTAGTCATGGCCCTAACAGTAGGCATAATGAGACTGTTTATAATGTATAAATACATTTCAGATGTTGCCTACACTTATCAATTTATGTCATTAAAGTCTGTCAAATCAAAACCTATTTGGTTTCTTTTCCCAGTGGTGGAAAGTTAAGTGCTTTCCTCTCGTCACATTTGTCCCTTCCACATGCATGTACATGTGATTTGAGATTTCCAACCACATTTATCCTGTCAAAAACAGTTGCGGGAAGATATATGTATACGTCATGACTTAACTGACTAATTGATTTAGTTAATCGCTAGTGGTTCTTGTTTAGACACAGGCTTTCTCACTTAACAAAGCTTAGTGAAGTTCTCAGTTAAGTAATATTAAGAAATTCATACGAGCGGAAAGTCATACGAGCAGTTTACCCACAGACATTACAACCAAATCGTGCCGCTATGAGCCGTCTAAAAATAACGTCTCCCACAGGGGACGCCAGTAGTAGGCCTGGCTAGCCCAGAGCTGGTGTACCGTAACCCACTTACTCACAGACAAGACACCAAAGCCTAAAATCAGGCCTGCATTATAGGATGAGCAAAGTGCAAGGTAAACCAAGGAGCATAATGTCTTGTCAAAACCAGGGAAAGGAGTACGGACTAAAGCTATTGTATGCTGCGTAAAAGCAGTGAACGATACCAGGGATGTTTCCGTTCAGGGCGTAATGGCTATAAGCTAATGGTATTAGGCTAGTAAATAGAGGTTGGTAATACACTTAATACACTTGTTAATAGACTTATCAAAGTGGCAATAGGCAGACTTTTCACTATGCATTCTTCCAGTCATGTTAATTAGACCCCCTGCACTCAGACAGTGTAGTGACAGCTATTACAGGCAACATTAGATGATCTTCAGAACTCTCTTTAAAACAACATAAAACACTTTAAAACTTGATGAGTTTGAGATGTTTAAGCTGTTACAATAATACGTGAAAGAACGTTCTAGTTGAGTGAAACAAAATCAGTCCTTGTGTTCCCTTCCCTTTTACCGGAATATAGCAAAACATTCTCATGAAATACACAAAAATGCATTTGTATTTCCTTTTTCTGTGCTTTGCTCACACACACACACACACACACACACACACACACACACACACACACACACACACACACACACACACACACACGTACACATACACGTACACACATGGTACAATTTAACCGATAACCTTAAGCTGGTACAATAATAAAGCTTTTCTGTTGAGGCTGGGCACAACTTTAGGTGATATCCATGGATGTGAATGGCTTACCTGAGTGAGAATAAACGGGTCCAAGCCAAAAAAGGAGTAGCACCACGAACATCACTCTACAGTTGTTTCAGCCAAGATAATCGGATGTGTAGTTCCTCATACAAAATGGCTTCAAGAAAAACCCACAAAAAAAAACATGACTTCCGTTTGCTGACGCCATAGCACAACAAAACCTTTACCTCTCTATGAACTTGAACAGTACAGCATCCATTCTTTTCATCTATTGTTTTATGTTACTATTATGTATTTGAAAAGATTGATAAGAATTTAGAGTTAATATTCAAATGATTAGTCTATGTAAAAAGTGTGAGTCTCTTACTCTTTCTCTCCCATCCTCTGTCTCTGTCTGTCTCCCTCTCTTTCTCTCTCTCTCTTTCTCTCTCTCTCTCTCTCTCTCTCTCTCTCGTTATGGGGAACTGTTACTGCGGTACGTTTATCTGCCTGGTGCACACTTTGTGATTCCACAAATGGCGGAAACACACAACAGGCAGTTCCCTGAGATGTAAGAGTGTGCAAGCGTGTGTGTGTGTGTGTGTGTGTGTGTGTGTGTGTGTGAGAGAGAGAGAGAGAGAGAGAGAGAGAGAGAGAGAGAGCTCATACAGGCCTTGGAATGGGGGGTTGGGGGTGGCAGAGCAAGGATTTGAAAAACTTGCCTAAAATATACATGCACATAATCTGCTCAGGCCTAGCTGCCAATGATATTAAGACCTGCCAGGGTCTGTACCTGCACTCTTGGGTGTCGTGTTAAAAGTCAGCCATAGTTTATAAATGCACTCGATTACGTTTTTTTATTTGCTCTCCCTCTCTTACTTGTTTATGAACTATATGGAATGGAATGTTGGTGTAAAGTTTTAATGGTTCCATGGTACCTTTAGCGGAGTGATTATCAAATTTGAAGAGTCTCCTATGGTATACCTCTCAGCAAGAAGTAGTATACTTAAAGTTTATTTTATTAAGTATGCTTAAGTATAAGTTTAAGTATAGCAAGTATACTACATACCATGTACTTTTAGTGTACTAGAACGTATACTAATTTTATACTTTTTTGTACTAAATTGGAACATTTTAAGTTTATAAAAGTATTCCTTGAGTATACTTCAACGTCCATTTTAAGTTTGCACAAGAGGTACACTCATCTATATACTATCAATGTACGTGGTACACTTATCTGATGCTCTTATTGCTTTTGGTTATTCCCTAGAGCAGTGTGGGGGGTCAGATGGCTTGCTCAGAGGCATGTCAGTAGGGCAGGATGTGAACCTGCAATTCTACGATCCGAAGTCCAACTCCCTAACCACTAGACCACAGCTGCCCCACTTAATGTATGCCCCACTGCCCTACTTACAGTATACCACAGGCACACTTATCTATACACTGCCATTGCACTAGTTATATACTTCAACTCCTCATTTTTAGTTTATTATAGTATACTTTAATTATGCTTCTATAAACTTTGATTATTTTACTAGTTTACTGAGTACTTTGCGGCAGACCGACATAAAAAGTATACTAAAGTATAAGTATACATTGTAGTGTTTAAGTATAAGTGTAAGTCTTAGTATTAATGTACTTAGTCGTACACTTTTGTTTATACATTTCAGTATAAGCCAAGTACACTTCACTTTACCATTCTTGAGTATATAAAATATAGTTTATAAAAGGTCCACTTCAAGTATACTTCCTCAGTTTTAGTATAAAATAAGTATACTCATAGTAAACTTGAATAAACTTCTTTTTGCTAAGGGACAGTTGGGGTATCCTCACTCCTAGTGATGCTTAGACTGCGCCTCGTCCAATCAGAAATTGCTTAATAGTTTGACCGGACCTAACTTTTGTATACAGTGGTCCCTCGCTATATTGCGGTTTACCTTTCGTGGCCTCGCTGTTTTGCGTATTTTTTTAGTGCATGCAATCTCCTGTACAGTACAGAATGCACTCAGCTTGTAAAATTTACATAAATCTTCCACCGCTAGCTGTGTGACTCTGAAGTGCTGTATTTTTGCCAGTGTGAACTTTGCCTGTCTGAGAAACGTGTATAAGTGTAGTGAGGGGTTTTACAGCCTTAAAACATCTTTTTAGAATGTAACTCCCGCAAAAAAGAGGGACCACTGTATATGCAAATATATATTATTTGGTGGTTTGGTGACAGCAAACTTAGGCCTGCACCAACTTGGAGAGGTATACTGCAGGTGTCACTTACTGTGAATCAGACCGTACCTGACCCAATATGCTACTCAGCTCCTGGTACAGGCTATGGTCATCTCTCGCCTCGACTATTGCAACGTCCTTCTGGTTGGCCTTACTGCTTGTGCAATCAAACCATTGCAAATGGTCCAGAATGCAGCAGCACGACTGGTTTTTAATCAACCCAAAAGGTCGCATGTCACTCCTCTCTTCATCAACCTGCACTGGCTCCCAGTGGCTGCCAGAATTCAACACAAAGCTTTGACTCTAGCCTACAAAGTCACTTCCGGATCTGCCCCCACCTATCTCAACGTCATTCTAAATGCTTACATCCCGTCCAGAACGCTGCGATCCTCTAATACGAACCGCCTGGCCGTACCCTCTCCCAAGACAAAGCGAGGTCACTCCAAACTTTTCTCGGTTGTTGTCCCTCAGTTGTGGAACAACCTACCAGTCCCTACAAGAGCAGCAATATCCCTCTCGACCTTCAAAAAGCTTGTGAAGACCCTTCTTTTCCGAGACTGCTTAACAAAAACAAACTCTACTAACAATCTCTCTACATAGGTACCTTCGATGTTCTCTACACAACTGTTTGCTATTATGTCCTCCTTTTGTAAGTCGCTTTGGATAAAAGCGTCTGCTAAGTGTAATGTAATGTAATGTAATGATGATGAACCGAACAAAAAAGTGCTGTTCACCTGACAGATACACCACTTCAATGAAAAAGGTTGACAGAAAAACTGACGTTTTGGTCAGTCAGACCTTTATTAGAGTAAATGCATCAGTATACATAGTGGGTGCACAGCTGAAAGGGACCAACTGGTTGACTTGATCAATTGGTACATAACAGCAGGTCACACTTTACAGGGAATGTCTAACATTTTCAGATCCTCTATAGGTACAGGCAGTTTTGGTGGTTTGGTTGTATTTGATTTGTATTCATTCTAAAACATCCTTTGAATTTGAATAGAAATGCTATTTCGAGAGCGAGAGAGAGAGAGAGAAAGAGAGAGAGAGAGAGAGAGAGAGAGAGAGAGAGATGTAAGAACAGTCAACGCATTTTAACTGGATACAATGTTTTAATAATAGTGGTTATCATGCCAATTGATGAACAACTTCTTTAAAGGTGTTACTGAATGTACTTCATGCTCTGTTCACTTTTTATTAGCCCCTAACAGGAAAACAGACCCTCTCAGATCTTTCTGCAAAAAAAACAAGACTATCCCCCAACCCCCTCCTCTCTCACCTCACTCTGTGTAAGTGTGTGTGTGTGTGTGTGTGTGTGTGAGAGAGACAGAGAGAGAGAGAGAGAGAGAGAGAAAGAGAGAGAGGGAGAGAGAGAGAGAGGGGTAGAGGGGTTCTTTCTTTTTTTCCAAAGGTCAGTGTATTGTGTGTGTGTAAGTGTGCATGTGGGGGTGTGTGTGATATGAGTATGCTCGTGGGTTGGGGGTCTAGGTGACAAAAAGAGGAAGTGGTGGCCGTGTGTGCGCGCAGACGGTTAGTCATGCTGGCATCATATGACTTCAAAACTTGAAACTGAGCCGGAAGGCGTGGGGGCAGGGAGGGTTTTTTTTTTTTTTTTTCGTTGTTTGGGTGTAGAAAGCGCCCTTCTCTCACTTACAATTTGATGGACTTTTCTCAGTTCTGTTTCATCGTCAAGAAAGTAACTTGGGATTTTTATTAAAATATACGAGCTGTCCACTGTAACAACCATGATTTATTAAAATATATGACCTGTACACTGTAGCAACCATGTTAAAAGCATCAAGTCATCAGTGACTCGGCATGGGTCAGCCTTTGACATGCAAAAGGACTACGTGTCAAAAGCCTTGTTCCATTTCACACCTCCTAGACCTAGAAAAAGAAATGCACACACATACATACACACACACACACACACCTGCACCCATATGCACACATACACACACACATGTGCATTCACATAGACAGAGATATGGTTAACGAACTACGTGTCAAAGGCCTTGTTCCATTTCACATCTCCTAGACCAAAGATGCACACAGATGCGCGCACACACACACACATGCACACACACACACACATATGCACACACACACGTACACATATGCACACACAAAAAAGCTTCACAAAAGTGTGGGTGTGTCCTTGTATGTGTAAATAGCTGTGCATATGTTTTCACACATGCATGGTTGTAAATGTTTCTGCAGAATCTTTCCTGTCTTAGCAAATGCACATTTGAGCCATGACAATGTGCCATTTTTTACAATCCCTTAAATGTTTCACATATATATATATATATATATATATATATAACATATATATAACATATATATGCACGCACACACACATGCACCCATATGCACACATGCATACACACACATGTGCACTCACACAGACAGATACATACATGCAAATATATACATACACACAGAGATATGCACACATTCAGGCACACACATGCATGTCACAGACTGTGTCAATGAACTACGTGTCAAAGGTCTTGTTCCATTTCACATCTCTTAGACCACACACACACACACACACACACACAAAGATACGCACACACACACAAACACATATGCACACACACACGTACACATATGTACACACACAAAAGCTTCACAAAAGTGTGGGTGTGTCCTTGTATGTGGAAATAGCTGTGCATATGTTTTCACACATGCATGGTTGTAAATGTTTCTGCAGAATCTTTCCCTTCAATTTTTCACTCAAAGTGGGGACCCGATTTTTTAAACTGAACGTGAGACACAACTAGCCAGCCCCTCATACTTCATTTCATTTTGTACAGAGGGTCTGGCAGTGCTTCCACTAACATTGCCATCTTAGGTAGAATTTTGCCTAGCTAATCAGTGAACAGAGGGAGTGTTTCTGAGCGAGGACGTTGACTTTGTGGGCTACATTTGAATTGTAGTGTGTAGGCAGGGGAATTGCATATGTCACAACCAGGCATTAGCGATTAGGTAAAGGCAGAGCCACTTGTTTTAAACTTCTGCGGAGTCACCTCCACCTCCACAGCTCCGGGAAGAAATCGTTTAAAAAATGTATTAACCAGCCCCTCGTACTTCATTTCATTTTGTACAGAAGGTCTGAACCGGAATCTCTTGAGGGTCATTTAGTCGGCCCCAGCAAGACCGATCCAATCAGCGAACAGAGGGTGTGTTCGTTAGCCGTGACGTTGACCTTGTGTGCTACATTTGAATTGTAGTGCGTAGGTAAGCTAATTGCATACGTGATGACTAGGTGTTAGCGATTGGGTAAAAGCAGAGGCCCTTTTTTTAAACTTCAGCAGAGTCCACACCTCCAACAAATCGTTTCTGACGGTGTCTGGTCCAGACCCTCTGTACAAAATGAAATGAAGTACGAGGGGCTGGTTTACCAGGCTACTGGTTTACCAGACTAAGACCAAACTGTCAGGAAATAGTTTCAAATGGCCATAGGGTCCCTATGGACTTGAAAGCAACGTATAGCCACCCACCACTCTTCAGTCCCTAGTGCCTTCTTTGTGCCCAACTGTCAAACAATAATTATTAACATTAACATGAATGCATCACCTTACTTAACATGAATGCATCACCTTACTGACAAAAGAATCTGTAACAAATATTTCACAAGATGAACAGATGAAGAGATGAGTTTCAAGTAAAGCAACATGTCTCACAGCATTTCAAACAACACCTCTTCATCATTATGGCAAACAAATACAGTAATGGATGAAGAGAAAAAAGTTTTGGTTCTTTTTGATGTCTGCTTTACTACACCGTCATAGCACAGTTGTTTACATGGCTAGACTTTTCCGTCCTATTGCATTGTGCAACTGGTCGATAGTTGCGATGTGTGTGCAGATTGCTGGTCTGATCTGACAGCACGCTCTCTTCCTCTAAGCAAGCCGACCTACGCCCCGCACCTCCTGCACTGCTTGCAAACAGCTGAGAGTAAATGGGAAGTTGCCAAAGCAAACTGCAGGACAAGTGCAGTCCTGTCAGTCATGTTGATAAACTAAAGTAAACTTCAAACTAAAAGTCAACAAGGAGAGAAAAGGAATATTTTAATATGAAATAGCTGAGTGTGCCATTAGATCCACTTCAGTTTTTTTTTTTTTTTTTTTTAAAGCTAGTCATTGTTGAACAAGACAGACTGGTAATGTGGAGCCTGTAACTAGGGAAGTAAATACAGTCAGTTTCATACTAACCTGATGTATGTGGGATGTGAAAACAAAAAAGATCCCTAACTTGGAAGTGTTGAGAAATGAAAACTGCAGCATATGTTCTACCTGGAATACTATAACGTATGTTGCGTCACTTGGTCATTACTCTCACCCAATCGGGCGTTTCTACCTGTTTTATAATAGCGCACCTTTCTTACCTTTGCTGCTTCAGCCACCACTACCACTACCTCCATGCCCCCCCTACTGGATATGTTTCAGTTATATGCACCAACTAGGTCTCTGAGATCACATCAGAAAAATCTGTTGGTAGATCCTGCTGTTAGAACAAAATGCGGTGAAGCAGCTTTCAGCTGCTATGCTGTAAAGCTCTGGAACCAACTTCTAGAAGACATTAAAAATGCTCTTACTGTTGGCAGTTTCAAATCTAGACTTAAGACCAAACTGTTTTCAGATGCTTTCTGTTAATGATTTCTATTAATTTTATACTTATTTTGTGTGTTTTTTATTCTTTTATATCTTTTATCTACCACATACTGATTTTACTTTTATGCTTTTACCTTTATGTTTCTACACTTACTTTATCCATTATGCTTTTACATATTGTCCTTTGCTTTTATTTTTGTGAAGCACATTGAATTGCCATTTTGTATGAAATGCGCTATACAAATAAACTTGCCTTGTCTTGCCTTATCCAATCCCCTTATCCATTGGCACTCCACCCAAACCACATATGCTTATGCCATCAATACTGTATATCCTCTGTATATCACACATATGTGTTATAGTTCATCCGGTACATATCTTGCACATATTGTTCATACATATCACATTTTTTCACTTACATATTTATAGCACACCTGTATGCTTGTTCATAGCACATCATATATTCTAATAGCTCTACTGTATACCCCCCCCCCCACATATTAACAACAAAACACTGCCACCTATTCATATTGCCCTTATTTGTACATAATTTACTACAACCATACTGTCTATATTGTATATACTCTATATATTGCACCTGCTGCTCCTTGCACTTCTGATTAGATGCTAAACCACATTTCAATGCCTGTATTTATTAGAGGCGGGCCGTTATCGGCGTTAACGTGCTGCGTTAACGCGAGACTCTTATCGCACGATAAAAAAAAATATCGCCGTTAATCTATTCTCAAAGTTGGGTTGGGAGCTGGGTCTATACTACACAAACTATGATGACTTTCACCAAAGATCTTGGATTCTACAAAGATAAGCCAACATAATACGTTACTATGGGACCAAAATGCCAACAAATTCCTATTTCGAACTCTTAGAAAATAATTTGTGTCTGTAAAGCGAGCTAGCAAGCTAACGAACTAGCTCTAGCTCATTCAAGTGAATAGTAGTAACTATAACAACATCATGTGCTAAACGCTAACAGCGATTGGGCTCACCTTGAATTTAATACATTGCTGTAGCCCTATAACTTTATATTACTTTGTCTGCTTACACTATAACCAGTAACAGTATGTAGGTGGGTGTTAGTGACAGCTTTCAATTCAAAACATTACGTTAGCGTAGTTCGCTAGCGTTAGCGCGCTAACAACCACATAGTAAGTGGTTGCTGCCTGACCTGAAATAAAGCTAATTTTCTCAAAATCCAAACAGTAACAACTTACACTATTAGGCTTGAAATTATTACAAATAGTTGCAGATTGTGACACATGATTCCAAAAAACCCTTAACAACTCCAGAAAAACGTAATGACCAATTTATTAGTTAAAACTCCACATGTGTCCCATTCATTTCAGTAAAACGAACCTAGAATCTGCTCTGCACTGCATAAAGGGGGATTCCCCCCTCCCCCTTGCGAAAATAGAACACGGAAGCAAACGGCTCCCTTCCTCAACACTTTCTGCTTTCACCTCTATATTTTAATGCGGATGTATACTTAGCCGAATTGCACTGAAGGGGACTCCTGCCACAACTGTCCCATGCGAGAGACTTTTTTCTTTAGCAGGCCATATTGTGCAGAAAAGGAGATCTACTTTGCCACCAGAAAATGTGAACAAGCTGGTCTGCCTAAGTGACTGGTGGAAGAAGGAGAAATAGAGCTTGGACTGATGGACACAAAGCTACTGACTGTAAACAGTTCATCACAACTTCTTATGTAGGCTCACAGTTCAAAATCCATGTTTCATGTTTCATTTAGTTCATGTTTAACTAAATAAACAGCTAGTAAACACAAGTACATTTTATTGAACATGATTTATTTCCATCACCAAGTATCAAAGTAGAACAGCTTTTTCAAGCAGTTAGTGATGCATTTTGGAAACAGGAGATGAGCCCCTGGTCTACTGTGCCACCTGGCTTAAGAAACCCGTTCTCAAAGACTTACTTCTAGTCATTATTTAGGTAGCACACATATTCTGAATGCCTTCGGCAGAATTCAAATGAGCCATTTTAATCTAGATTAATCTAGATTAATTTTATGATTAATCTAGATTAATCTAGATTAAAAAAAATAATCTATGCCCACCACTAGTATTTATACATGTGTAATGACAATAAAGTTGAATGTAATCTACTCTAATTCAGGTGGTGACATGTCTAAGCATCATCCTCCATCCCCTCAGTCTCCACTTAGTTCACAGGGTTTTGGATTTTGGTAAGGGTTTTTGTACTGCTCCTGGGCCGCCCTGGACTACTGTAATGTAGTGTGTAGCATAGTGTTGCATAGCGCTG
>CM050200.1:11655709-11660709 GCA_027475355.1 Coilia nasus | reverse complement strand
ATCTATGACCTGGGCTGGTTTATAGTAACCTTTGGGCATGTCAATAAGCTGACGCGTGTGCAAGCGTAATTGCTGATGTGTGTGTGTTTTCTGGTATGTGTGTGCGTGTGTGTCTCTATTCCTGGACTGACCAGCATGTTTGGTCAATATTTCCACATTACAGGAAATGGTTACCAAGCACTGTCGATTACCATCTTTGAGTTTCGGTGTCTGAGTGTGAGAGCGTGCGTGAGGCTGTGTGCAAGGGCGGATTTTTGACAAGAGATACTTAAGGGCACTCACACTACCTCTTTAAGGGAACTAGAACCAAGTAGCAATGCAGTCTAGAGGGACAGGGAGAGGGAGAGGGAGGAGGAGGCCCTTAGAATTTATAGATGGCGTTTGGAGATTACAAAACGGGAAATGAAAAAATGGAGATGTTTCGTAAATTCAGAGCGAACTATGATGATAGTGTAAAGGAGCCTTATTTTGCAATTTGATCTTATCAAACTGTGTGGGTGCATGTGCATGTCTGTGTGGTTCTGAGTGCTTGTGTGTTAAAGTGTTGGTGTTTGTATGTATGTGTGAAAGGCTCTGCATATGTCTTTTGCTGTGTGTGTGTGTGTGTGTGTGTGTGTGTGTGTGTGTGTGTGTGTGTGTGTGTGTGTGTGTGTTTATAAGCAGGTGTGGTTGGGCTGTACATGTCAGTACATGTCTGATATGTGTGTGTGTGTGTGTGTGTGTGTGTGTGTGTGAAAGCAAGTGTGTTTGGACTTCACATTGCAGTGCATCTCTGGTGTGTGTGTGTGTGTGTGTGTGTGTGTGTGTGTGTGTGTGTGTGTGTGTGTGTGTGTGTGTGTGCGCATGCCCAGTTAGGTGCATTTGGGATGGTGACCTATCGACTCGGTACCCCCAGTACCTTGGGTGTCATGCAGAACTGCAGGTGTGTGTGTGTGTGTGTACCTTGGGTGTCATGTTGTCGGTGATGCAGAACTGCAGGTGTGTGTGTGTGTGTGTGTGTGTGTACCTTGGGTGTCATGTTGTGGGTGATGCAGAACTGCAGGTGTGTGTGTGTGTGTGTGTGTGTGTGTGTGTGTGTGTGTACCTTGGGTGTCATGTTGTGGGTGATGCAGAACTGCAGGTGTGTGTGTGTGTGTGTGTGTGTGTGTGTGTGTGTACCTTGGGTGTCATATTGTGGGTGATGCAGAACTGCAGGTGTGTGTGTGTGTGTGTACCTTGGGTGTCATGTTGTGGGTGATGCAGAACTGCAGGTGTGTGTGTGTGTGTGTGTGTGTATGTACCTTGGGTGTCATGTTGTGGGTGATGCAGAACTGCAGGTGTGTGTGTGTGTGTGTGTGTGTGTGTGTGTGTGTGTGTGTATGTGTGTGTGTACCTTGGGTGTCATGTTGTGGGTGATGCAGAACTACAGGTGTGTGTGTGTGTGTGTGTGTGTGTGTGTGTACCTTGGGTGTCATGTTGTGGGTGATGCAGAACTGCAGGTGTGTGTGTGTGTGTGTGTGTGTGTGTGTGTGTGTGTGTGTGTGTGTGTGTGTGTATGTGTGTGTGTACCTTGGGTGTCATGTTGTGGGTGATGCAGAACTGCAGGTGTGCGATGATGCTCTCCATGCTGTGGTAGGGCTGCTGGCGGGTGGTGCGCAGGTACTTCTGCATGGCGCGGGCCATGGGCGCGAAGATGGCCTGGGCCGCCTCCCGCGGGTCCATCACCTCGCGCGGGTGCTTGGGCGACGAGGCCGCCGGTTCGTCCTCCTGCAGGCGCTTGATGTGGGTGAACGCCTCCTCTACTGCCACCACCAGTCTGGGAGGAGGAAGTGCAGGAGGGTTACAGGAGCACGTCTGAAGATTCTCATTCATCCAGGTCATGGTAGTTAGCCTGGTAAACCAGCCCCTCGCACTTCATTTCATTTTGTACAGAGGGTCTGGACCAGAGACCGTCAGAAACGATTTGTTGGAGGTGTGGACTCTGCTGAGGTTTAAAAAAAGTGCCTCTGCTTTTACCCAATCGCTAACGCCTGGTCGTCACGTATGCAATTAGCCTACCTATGCACTACAATTCAAATGTAGCACACAAGGTCAACGTCACGGCTATGGAACACACACTCTGTTCGATGATTGGATCGGTCTTGCTGGTCCTTGCTAAATGACCCTCAAGAGATTCCGGTCCAGACCCTCTGTACAAAATGAAATGAAGTACGAGGGGCGGGTTTACCAGGCTACATGGTAGTCACAAGTGCTAAGTTTTAAGCAACTGGAATTCTTTTTCTAGCTTAAACGCTTCAAGCTCCACTTTCACTTTTTAAAGGGTTATAGGAGAAAGGGTGCATATGATGAAAGCGGGGTACAGGTCCATCTCAATAAATTATAATATCGTCAAAAAGTTAAACCTATTTTGTGAATTCAATTCCAAAAGCAAAAAAAAAAAAAAAAAAAACATACCATATTGATTCATAACACACAAATAATTCTTTCTAGCGTTTGTTTTTATATTTTATGATTTTAACTTACTGCAAGTAAATTTTACATAATGACATCATACATGGTATTCTGATTTACTGTAGTGCACCAGTACATTAGAACAGGCAGGGCAAAATTATGTTTACTATTATCATAGGGTGCCATTTTGTTCTGGTTATCAACGCTGAATAGATTTAATAAGGGAATACTTTCATTCATGGCAATCACATCCTCTTTTACAGGACCATGACGGAGACCATGCTATAACAAGCCCAATCAGAGATGGCAACCTGGTCCCCCATGTGGACGGACAGGGTCATTGCAGACAGACAGATGGACAGGGTCATTGCAATGCCTGGTCAATCCCCTCTGGGGGACCAGGTAATGAAATACAGGCCACTGTTGTATGCGTCATTTCTTGTGACAGTTCATCCGTATGCCTCCATCTCCCTCAAGAGCTTTTCAACTTTCTCATTTTTCTCTCTAACACACAAGCAGGTGCACATATACACAAGTGCTCTACCACAAACCACAGACACGATCACCAGAAGCACATATACACAGACAGAAAGGCAGGCAGACAGACAGGCAGACACACACACAAACACACACAAATGCCTTCAGAAGAGAAAAGAATAAAGCCTAGCAGCACCTCCCCCCATTATTCTCTCTCTCTCTCTCTCTCTCTCATGTCTCACACACACACACACACACACACACCCCAACGTCTTCAGCAGAGAAAATAATACAGCCTGGCAACACACCCCCTTATTCTTTCTCTTACGTCACACACACACACACACACACACACACACACACACACACACAGACACACACCTGGCCTTGCGCTTGCGAATGCGGCGCTCCATCTCTGCCTCCTCGTAGTAGTACTCGTTGTGGGAGTTGTCCCGCCTCCGGGCAGCGGCAGCAATCATGGCCCGTGACTGGCCAGTAGAGTTATTGGTGCTATTTTCTGTCAATCAATACAGGAGTGACACCAATCAATGGAGAGGTCAGTGGGGAATCACATGGGATTGATACTGCACTTTCACAAACAATGGCATGAGAAGGGGGGAGGTGACAAAGAGGTCACTGGGAAGAAAGAGGTTTCAGACAAAGGGGAAGGCAGCAATAGAACAAAAATAGAGCTTTGGAGGAACTGAGACAGGTTGGGCCAGCAAGAATGGTGGAACCAGATGGCTGCATTCAAAAAGAAAGTACAAAAAAAAAAAAAAAGAAAATACATTTTTACAGGCTCTTGTAGAGGTTGAGACAGAGAGATAGAGGGATCCCACAGATGGTTGGATATATAAAAAAAAACAACAGAAGAGGGATTAAAAAAATGGAGAATAAACGTGTAGATGCCCTTACCTTCTCCGAGGGAGTAGACTTTAAAGCCAGACATCTTCTTTGAGAGGATAGACTTGGGCAGGTTGAGCAATGCTGGGTTGTAGACAGGGAAGTCACTGTAGTACTGATCTAACACCCACACAGCTGCACGTTGGATACTACAAGTAAAAAACAGACAACCAAACAAGAAAAAAATAGTTAACTACATTGCCTATCCTCAATTATCCTCAACATATCCTACAGTCAACAGTGATGGTTCTTTATGTAAACCTTAACAAGAGCAAATGGCTATTCAAAACATTCAAAAGGAATCCTCCACTACCTAATCATAATTTGCCCTAACTCTAATTTGAATAACATATCATTGTTCAGGAGCAGGAATTGATTTAACAGATTTAATGACAAACAAATTCAAAGATCACCTTAATGTGGACAGGCCCAATGAGAAGCTATAAAGATACAGTACAATCATTGCTTCCATCTAGTGGAAAAACAGTCAAACAACAGCCAACAGTACAAACTAAAACTCAAGACAAAGTGAACACGCACATGTCAGTAACCAGGATGTAGGAACGGCACTAGGCTACCCATTGACACTGGGGGTAGCTTAGCGGTGATTCTGAATTATGCTACTTAAACTGGCAGCTTCTTTTAAACATGTCACTGTGACAACGATCCTGTGATTTAACTGTGCCACGGTGGCTAGGATCAGAGGCACTCACAAGGGACTTACAGCAGCAATGGAAATCAATTCTTTGCTTTCTCCTTTTTTAAAGGCTAAGAGATGATCCATCATTAGTCCTACATGTGCTTTACATAGAAATACCTGGTTAACGTCTTCTGGCAAATGTGGATGATATTAGGAAAACCAATATATATATAGCCAATCAGTAAACCAAAAGCTGCTTGCTCTGATTTCTGTTTGTTTACAACTCAACAGCCTCACTGTCACTCCACTCAACTACTTTGCTAACAAAAATGTGCAATATGCGGTACACATAGCGGAATGTTGCGATATGTTTTGCGATAAATAAATATTTAAATATAGTTTTAACATCTTTCAGCTTAATCTTCAACGATAGGCCATAGCCAGTGCGCAGCCTATGGGGTGGATATCAAGGGCAGTAGGACTCCATTTGATTTCCTAAATATCTCCATATGTGGAAACATGGCTTAACTGGAATTACTGTAAGCTGTTT
>CM050200.1:11628209-11650709 GCA_027475355.1 Coilia nasus | reverse complement strand
GATCTGTGCAGATATATAAAAAAGCGCCACGGCTAAAAGAAGGAGAACGCGGCCAGGAGAAAAGAAACGATAGAGGGGGAGAAGAGAGAGAGGTTGGAGGCGAGAGGAAGGAGGGAGGGAGGGAGGGATGGATGGATGGCGATGAACGAGGGAGGGGAGGACAGAAGAGGAGGCGGGGACTGAGGAAATGAGGCAATAATGATTACAGAGATATAAAAAATGACTGACATTAGGAACACAGGCTGAAGCGTGCACTGTCTAATTAGAGGTGAGAGAGATTTATGATTCTGAATGAAAATACAGACAAAAGGCATCCAGGGGGTTTTCAAAAGCTAAGCCCCCCCCCCCCCCCCATCTCTTCTACACCTTGATGAGAGATACGTCACTGGAAGTAGTATGCACCAGTGCTTTTTGAACATGGCTATAGTGACAATCACATGGTCACAAGCTCACACAGAAAGAGAGCACATTTTCATTAAGAGCATTGTTTCCCTATAACCTGCACGTAAGTGTATTTGCACCTTTGTATGTGCGGAATTCAGGATACTGAACTTGCAATGTCACTCCCTTGCACTATTATACCATAGCACCACACTGCACCCATAACATGTCACAACATAATTTTGTTGTTATGGCCCACAACTGATATCTTCCTTTGTACTTCTGAAGTATCTATTTGTATGTGGCTGTCATCTGTCTGTGTGCCCATGTGTATGTATGCATTATGTGTACATGCTAGCTTCATTTCATTCAGGGTTAATAAAGTACTCTACTGAGAGAAACCCAACTAATCGGAGTCCCATCTTAAACACCCACACCATCCAGCATTTCCTAAGTAAGGTCTCATTCGACTGGATCATCACAGCGAGTCCTGTGACCACACTTTCCTTGGTGGTGTTTTTTTCTCTTCTGACCTTCTGGACTGTGTATGTGCAACATTTTCACAGTCCAGTTCTTGCTGAGAGCGTGACCCAAAGCTAATTGGAGGCCCATCTACAAAACCCACAACATTCATATCATACATATCTTCAGTATAGTATGCTATTCCACTGGATCACACAGACTCCTGTGAGCGTACTGTGCTTGGTGTGTGGTTCTGACCTAGAAATGGCATGAGCGTGCCCCTACCCAGTCATTACCACAGGTGTGCTTGTGACCTAGATATGGATTTTTTTCTTCTTCCAAATGGAAAACACTAATGATGGGCTAGACGCTAAACGTTTGCTTCCTGGTTTCGGCGTGGCCTATGCCGTTTCAGCATCTTAATTTAATACAGGCATCTGAAAGTATTTAGCTTCTGTGTGCCATCTCTACCTTTCCTGAGTGCTGAGTGTGACCTAGATGTGACATTAGCATACCATGGCCTTGACTGGTCATTTCCACGTGTGTGTGTATGTGTGTGTGTGTGACCTAGATATAAAAGGAGAGTGCCCTTACCCGCTCATCTCCGCGGGTCGACTCTGTGTCCAGCAGGGGCTCGCCCGGAGCCTGGATGGTGACCGACTTGTCGCCACGACTGCTGCTGTCACGGCTCTTCGAGCGATGTCTGTCCCTCCGATCCCTGCGACACACACACACAAACACACACACACACACACGTGTCACATGTGTTACAGACAACAGATATGCAAGTATTCAGATATACCGTATTAAATACATAAACCACTGAGCCAGGATGCATGTAAGGTAATGCTGTGCTAAAACAAAATCGATACAGCAATATATATCGATATTTTTAAAAACTATATAATACCGATATTCTGGCTATTAATATGGATACACCCCCCTGTAGCTACTGCACAGAGAAATGCACTACTGATTCTAAACCAAAATGTAGTGAATGTACTTTGTTCAGTACAAAGTTGAAAACAAGTTGATTACAGGTACCTAGTGAGATTGGGCACCTTTTCTGTGACATGTTCAGTAAGATGCATTGAAAAAATGCACTTTACTTCCCTGTTCGATAAATTGAACATAAAAATAATATTTGTCTGGTTTTGTTGAGTTAATCACATTGAGTAATAATTATAAAGTAATATGTATTGATATCGGAATCGAATCGAATTGCACTGTATTGAAAATCGTATCGTATCGTGAGCCCTGTATCGAAAATCGTATCGAATCGCCATGTCCTAGATGATACCCAGCCCTAATCTAAGGCAACTTGGCCAATGTAAAACTGAATTGCTACACATGGCGACAAATCCGTTTATACTGTGGTTCCTGTGTGTGTCAAAATGTATACGTTTTCTGCTCATTCATGTGTTTGCAGGTGTGTGATTGCATGCTCGCTTTTGCGTAGAATTGTGAGCCCCCACATTTATTTGTGTATGCATACTGTATCCCCACACACGCTGACCCTTAGTTGTGTTTTCAGGGGTTCCCTGAGTGGGATGACTTGTGCTGAATTGTGCGTCTTTACATGCATGTGAGTATTCTGCACTGACACTCTCACACATCCCTAGTTACACCCTTACACACACGCACGGCCTTACCTGTGCTTGCGGGAGCTGCGTGAGTGGGACGACTTGTAGGAGTAGCCCGAGTACTGCGACTCGTTGTCCATGTCTGGGGCTGGTGGGCGGGGTTTGTGGGCCCCTCCTCCGCCCGTGCCTCCGCCGGCTCCGCCCAGCTGGCTCTTGCGCTCACTCAGGGACTTGGAGGAGAGGGCCAATGGCAGCTTCAGTAACTCCACCTTACTCCTGAGAGAATCTATCTTGGAGGCTGAGGGACAGGAGAGGAAGCTCTGTGGATAGGAGAGAGGGAGGGAGATGGAGATGGAGAGAGAGCGAGACAGAGAGAGATGGGGGGGGAGAGAGAGAGAGAGAGAGAGAGATGGAGAGAGAGAGAGAGAGAGAGAGAGAGAGAGAGAGAGAGAGAGAGAGAGGGATGGAGAGAGAGAAAGAGAGAGAGGGATGAGGGGAGAGAGAGAGAGAGAGAGAGAGAGAGAGAGAGAGAGAGAGAGACAGAGAGAGACGGAGAGAGATGGAGAGAGAGATAGAGAGATGGAGAGAGAGTGGGTAGAGGGATGAAAGCGAGAGAGAAATGGACAGAAGGGAAAAGATGTGAAAAGGGGAGGGGAGGGTGTGACAGACGGGAGAGAAGAGGAAAAGGGTGTTAAATTGTGTGTTTTACAGACAGACAGATAAGAAGATAAGAATTATTCAAGCTACTTTTGTGCGTGCAGTACCACAGCATCAGTTTGTTCATAAAGCACATCAGCATGAGTGAGTAAGTCAACTAGCAAGTTTGGCCATGTCTCATTCACCTCTTAGCATTGCTAGACAGAAATCCACGACAGCAAGGAAGTGACTAATCAGAGACAATTTTGACTCACTGACAAATCCCAAATCCTTCCTTCCGATTTTATCTTTTGTCTTTTCAGAGATGTACATCTTCTATGAGAAGATCACTGAATGTGTCATTATCACAAGACTACCTTACACATTCAAATTAATACATTCTGTTACACTAGTGACACAGATCCAAAAGGAATGTCTCTTTATGCTCTCAGAAATGCATTGAATTGCTATACAATCAGCACACAGTATTATGAATTAACAGCCAGCTGGATTTCTTTTAGAAGGGGGGCCATCTCCAATTTATCCCAATCACCTCCCGACACATAAACACATGCTCCTGGCCTCTCTTTCAATCTCTCTCTCTTACTCACACACACTCACACACACACACAAATTCCCCTGGCATGCCCTGTGGTCTCCGGGGCAACAGAGCTTGTCTGTTACTATAGGGATGAAAAGAGTGTATAGGAGATGGGAAAGGGGTGGACCGTGTTTCCATGGTGACCCGACCTTTGACCGCTACACTCATGACAACTTTCCCCTGCCTACCTCATTCAAGCGAAATCCTGCAAAGATGCTGACATATGAATTATGTGTATGCATATTAGTAGGCGTCCAAGCCCTGGCTGTTGGGTGGACCACATCACTCTTATTTAAGTAATGTAAAAATCTCCCTCTCTCTCTTTTTGTGTTGACACCTAACATTACAGTGTGTGTGTGTGTATGTGAGCGAGAGAGCGAGAGACAGAGATAGAGAGAGTGAGTCAGTGTCATGTCTTGCAAGTGTCCACAGACACATCTGGTGGTTGTTGGGCTGTGCTGAAAGCTTCGTTCTTGTAAACAGGACAGAATGACTCCTAATTCAATAATCCACTAATAGGATGCCACCACTTCTCTTTCTATTTCGGAGATCCTCTTTCTCACTCCATCTTTTCTGCTCAGTATCTCTGTCCACATCACTAAATGCGTTTCATGTGAGTGCTGAGAATTGGTTTTCTGCTTAGGCCAACAAAGTGATAAAACACCCCCCCCCCCCCCCCCTGTGTTATATTGACAAGCCTACTGCATCGCCGCTGTATACTTCTGAGCCGCACGCTATTTTGAGGGTGACTTCAATTATCACTGTTGTCACCGCTCAACGTCCCTACAGCTGGGGCTGACTGTGGCTGCTTCAGTGCGCCCCCGGGCACAGCTGAGAATTTTTTCAGCTCCGCTGACGTGCGCAACATGACTGCACTACAAACCTGGGTGGCACCGGGGATCGACAGGGGTCACAATGGGTGGCAGTGCGTCGCAGTCGAACCAAAGGTTACAACATTTGGACAAGAGGGGGAAAAACACCATAGTGACAGCTGAACAAAGCTGTGGGCTCTCTCAAAGTCAGTCTTTTTTTTTTTTTGAAGGGGGGTTGGGGGTGGAGTAGTTCTTGTGTGTACCAAAACTGCAAAAATGAGTAACATGCCCAGTGTCGAAAACATTATCACACGTGTGTAGCATTCAGAAACTGCCGAAAGAGGTGCATTATGCTGGGTCTAGGTGTGGCACGAGAGATTCATATGTTCTCTAACTAATCCCTGGTGTGTCTTACCGTGCTATAGTGTTACCTATTATTCTATGTCTTCTTTGACCCACTTGGCAGGACGACACAATCATGTAGAACACAACAGACATCTGGAGTATCTATTTAGACTTTAATAGAATTGACATGATGGGCAATCTAACCCAATATGCTGTTCTTCACTAGTCCAAGTTAAAAAAAAAACTGGTACAATCAGGTTTTGTGGCCACACTGATGTGCACTGCTGGCTTCATTTAGCATGTAGGATGGTCCACTGGACCACATATCCTATCAAGTCTTTTAAGCTTACTGGAAAAAACTAGCCTACTGCGCATTTGTACACACGCCTAACTGGCATACAATTGTCTCTTTGCTGTTCCAAATTACTGATCAAAGCCTCTGGAAGACTGCGGGGGTGCCATACTTATTCTCCATCCCCGATTACCATTCCAGTGAAAATCGAGCCCGAGGCTTCAAGGCCTTCACTTGGCTGACACAGTAACCTTAATCCCACAGCTTCAATATTAACCCAGTGGACTACCGCAATAGTAACTTTAGGGAAAAATAGTAGCTGGTATGACTTTCATTAAAACCCAATGCACTTAAGTCTGTCAATGGAAAGCTACTGTAACTTGTAATTTTGTTACAAAGTATCGTTGGTCGTGCACGTTTGTTTTCGGGGATTGCTTTACAAATGACTGTCCCCAAAATCATGACGAAAAGGAACAGCCAGTCTGGCAATAAGTATTACAGAAACTACAGAATGGTTCAAGTTTGCAGACCACCACTTCCGGATCTATAATTTAAAGACAGTAGATTGCAGAAAGTAGATATACTGTACGGTGATCCTTATGTTAGACCAAAGCGTGAATGAGTTTCATTGCCTTGATTTTTATCCTCCAATATACCGATTCAACAAATTTTATTACGCTTGGTAAAATGTATTTAACAAAACGAGTCTCATTCAGCGCCATCAAATCGCATATAATGCAAAATTGCAGTCATTTGAAACGGCGATCAAAAGGCATCGGCTACACCTTTACCATACAAAACACAGCAATCTCAAGTTGTGTCTCACATAACCTGGAACAATGCTGAAGTGTTCTATAGTTCATGCATTTGGTGAAAAAAGACAAAAGCCCACGAATAAAACACACTTACCCTTTCCCCAAATCGTCAGTCAATTGAGGGAGAGTGCTTCTGCCACACAAAGAGGAATCCTAGCACAACTGTTCTGGCAAAAAGAGGGATGAGGGAAAAAAAAATCTTTGGAGATTCGCGGAACCGGGAAGATTAAAAAGTAGTTGTAGTTTTCAGTGGCTGCGCATTTACAGCAAATCACATGCGCAATATCTTCCAGATTCATCTACACAATACAAAGGCCATAGTACGCATCCCATCGGTGTCCGCAGCGGTAATATGCCCAGAGCCCTGCTGCGTGTTTGAATACGATCATTCATCACCCAAATGCCTACGAGACGGCGAACCGCTTTGTCGGTGAACAAAAAGGCTGGAAACGTGATTTGGAGTGCAATTCAGTGCGTTGGAATTTTGGTCATCTGAATTACTGCCACAAGAGATAATACCCGTAGAGTTTTTTGCAGTTAAATCCTCGTTATGGGCCGCAAGTCAGTCGTGCGTTTGAGCATATTCCGTCTGAATCTTCTTCAAACTCACACATTGCATGTTAAGAAGAGCGCAAAATTCCCTCAGCGCACAACGGAATAACATCCAAGTTTTTCTTTGGTCGTGTTTCCAAATACAGCAATCAGCCTACAGGACCTAAACTTCTAATCCCTGTCGGGCAAATGGAGTCGGTTACCCTCTATTATTATACAAACTCACATATTTCCGTCTCTGCTTCATTCAAACAGGCAACAGCACCTCCCAGCCCCCGATCAATGCCCCTCTCCTCCCCCCACGTTTCTCGCAGTGCTCCGCCTCCTAAAACTCCTCATAGACAACTAACCCCCCATTCTCGACCCTCCCCTAACTCTTTTCAGTCTTCATTGCTCGCCTTCTCAAAATACTGATATTGATCTTCACTTTCTAAGCCTTCCTCTGCTGAGCGTCTTATTTTCCGCAGCCGTAGCTTATGTGGCAAAAGGAAGACTTGCCAAGGCCAATGAAAAGCTTTTCCATTCGGATACTTACAAGGTTCACTCTACATTATGGCCAGGCTTTTTTGGTCGTTAAAGGCGACGCGGACACACCCATCCAAGGAAAACAATTGAAGGCTGTTCTTTGGCATACACAATAGACGTGGCCGTTTTCTGCTCGTTTACCCAAAAGGCACGAAACTTGAGACGACGCTAGAATGGCATTTGCGTTTACATTGTAACCCCCCCCCCCCACCCTTCCTTAGGATGTTGCATCAAAACACCATGTCATCTCTGCACTTGAATAAGCGGTCTGGCAATACGGAATACACACACACACACACACACTGGAATTTACTTGTAAATGACAATTAGTTGAGATAACAAAGAAAGATATAAGTCGTAACTACAAAATCGTCCCACTTTCAAATGGAGATTGGCCACAGCCTTCAGATGCCCAGTGCAGGTGTGTGACTTAATTTTGTAGCGAATCTTGAAGTTTTTTCTTTAGTATAATACATCACATATTTCCAGAATATAGGCTACATGTACAGAAGTGACCACACTATGGAGAAATAAAACCTATTTCCAGGGAGACAGTGAAGGCTGCATAGCACACATGATGCAGGTTTATATTCCTAATTCCTAGGTAGTCATAATTACTGTTTCGATGTGAGGATTCGATGTAAACATTCACCTGTGTGGGTATATACCGTCTAAAGTTGACAACTCCTGTGAATGCAAACCAATGCCCTCCCTGTATATTTCGCCTAGGAACTGCCCATGGGAACTACAACGTCAGGTGTTACATGAAAAGTAGCGAGATCACTATGACTCAGATACATCTTCACAAGTTGAGAAGTGTTGGAACAGCAGGTCAAGGCACTTTCCAAGGGTGACACACTTCACATGTAACTGACAGTCTGTGATTTAACCCAGTTTGATTTCGACACCAGAAGCCCATCATTCGCTCCTCAGCAACATACAGGCACTGGGGGGTGGCTGATTCAACAAGCTGATCCAACACCTCAGCACAATGTTATTTTGAGCAGCTGATCAACAGAGCACAAGGTGGCAGTTTACGCTCAAGGGGGTGGAAGACGTGTTGTCACTATAGACTGTATTGTGACTCAAAGAAGTTTGCGGTTTACCACCAGTGCCTCCCTCATCCATGTATTATTCAGCCTGGCCGCCTGCCCAGGCTGCTGTTGTACCATCAAAAGGTGAGATAGGAAAAAAGGTCCTAGCATTAAATTATTCATCATTGTGCAGTCACCACATGGCTATAGAGTAGCATTAAGGTCCTTTACAATAAACTAGCCTCTAAAAAAAAAATCACAATTGGTACCGCTTCCAGGCAGAGATAGGCTGGTTGAAAATCATCAGGTATGTTTATGTCTCAATTCATGTCCCTACTTGACCCTGCCTGACAAATCAGAGCATGTTACTGGTTTACAACATGACACAAGAGTATTTTTTCTGAAATGTTTTTTTTTTTTTTACCTTTTTAATGTCACAAAAACAAATGAGTCTTTAACACGAGTTTATTTTTCCTTCTGTGCGGCTAACCTCACCATTTTTTTTTCTTAAAAACAGGGGAGGGAAAATAATTTACACATCTTTTTGTCATCTTTATCCATATCTACAAAAATAAAATTGAAAAAAGGACTAAAACTTTACAGAAAATGAACATATAAAACAAGGGTGTGATTCTCTATATTACATGAGTGAGCAAAGTTTAAAATAATAATATAATAATAATAATAACAAATCATAATAAGTAGAGATGTGTAAGATTACAGTAGTTCGCACCAAGTCAAGATTCACATGTGCAGCTTATATATATATTTATATATTAAAAAATGGAGGTGAGAAACATAACGAGAGAGAAACGACAGAAAGGAAAGAGAGAGAGAGAGAGACTGATGGTAAAGAAAGAGGTAGAGACCAAATGAGGAAGAAATGAGGGTAACAATAAGGAAGAAGAGGTAAAATATAGTGGGGGTGGGAAGGTGGGGGAGGATTTTAAAAAGCATAGGAGGGGAAGATGGGTAACGGTAAAACAAAGTAAAAAAAAAAGAGCGTAGGAGTGAAAAAAAGAAAAAGAAAAGAAAAGAAGAAAAAAAAAGAAACACAGGGCCTTACAGTTTCTCCCCCTGAGATGTGCAGTAGTGATCCAAACGGACCCGTCCTCTTATGAGTCCGATTTGGTGTCCAGTCTGTTCTGCTCATACCCCCATAACTACTCTCCCCCCTGGTAAGGTGTGTCTCCTCGCGCACTCTATTCAGTTTCTGGTTTTCCTTTTATTTAATGAAGGTTAAATAGTGTGTGACAGGCGACGGGTCACCACGTCTCCATGGAAACGACAGTTATGCTACCCAGTCTGTGGAGTTTTATCCCTTCATGTATCCCCACCCTAATAAGCTCTCAAACTGACGCCGGAGAGGGGTCGAGTGTGTGTGTGTGTGTGTGTGGGGGGGGGGGGGGGGGGGGGGGGGGGCGTGAATAGGTCAGCAGAAGGTCACTGCTGGGGTGAAGAGTGAGTGGGGAGGGGGTGGTTGGTTTTCACAGTATGTACAAATCCAGTAAGAGTCTGTTAGGACGTGAGGGGGTGCGATGACAAGATAGTTGTTTTCAGTGTTCTTCATGTCACATTGTCACTTATTTTGCTCCTGACTTCAGACAAAGTTCATAAATAGTGTTCAATCTTGTCTCAATCTTGTAACATTACAAAGTTCTTCTTCTTAGTGTCAGTGTGGAATGCTGCCATCGAGGGCGAAGCGGTACAGTAGAGAGCATTGCAGTAGTGTTGAAGTGATGTGGTGCCTGTGAAAATCATCAGAGACACCAAACCAGGCTCGCTCCTTTAGCAGCTGTGTCTGTGTTAGCAACAAGACAGAGGACTGCAATGATTTTCCTTCAACTGAGAAAAAAAAAACAAAAAACAAAATTAAAATAATAAAAAAAAAACAGATAGAATCTCTTCCTTCGTTATGTTTGTTTTCCCTCCTTCCTCCAATGTTGACACAAAAAAACGTGTATGTACATATACCATGATGTGATAAACGTGGTTAACGCAATGCTGTAGTCCTTTATAGATCCCCTGTCCTATAACAGGGGAGACCCCGTGCAAAGAAAAGGAAAAAGAACCTGATTACTTTTGTTTTATTCCTTCTTCGGACTGTTCCTTCAGGCCTTAGTAGCAGGGCACGTACACTAAGGCAATCAGTGATGGATGCCACCGCCATGTTGGCTCTGTCGGCCATGTTGGCTCTGTCGGCCATGTTGGCTCTGTCGGCCATGTTGGCTCTGTCGGCCATGTTGGCTCTGTCAGCCATGTTGGCTCTGTCGGCCATGTTGGCTCTGTCGGCCATGTTGGCTCTGTCGGCCATGTTGGCTCTGTCCGCCATGTTGGCTCAAGTCTTAGGTACGTGGTAGTGGGTGCATCACAGTGGGGGAGGCGAGCCAAACATGAAGTCAGAAGTGGCGCTTCTTCCCTGTCCAGTTTCCTCTGCTACATCGCGGAGCTTTGCATGCCATACAGATGCATTGTGAGTAAAGTGCTGGGGGGCTGGTAAATGTGTGTGAGTGAGCGTGAGTGAGCGTGTGTGTGTGTGCGTGCGTGTGTGTGTGTGAAGGGATGTGGAGTCGTTCCTCAGTCTGCGTTTTACAAAACTTCCTCAGTTAACCTCACTATCAAGTTAAAGTTGCAATTCTCTCTATACAGAAGGTGCTCTCTGCTCTTTTTCTTTCAAGCATTTTTCCTCTCTTGTCTCTTGACTTTTTCCTTCCTTCCAACTTTGGAACATCTTTGACACATTTCATATACCACAATACTTCCCTGTCCTCCTTCAAACTCTCATTTTTCCTTCATATTTCTCTCCTCCAAACGTTCAGTCTTCATCTAATCTCTTCATGTTCTCTTCTCCCAAACCTTACACTCTCTTTTAAAGCCTTCTTTTCGTTTTTCCCATCTCCCATGATTCTGTGCGGCCTTGTTTGCCTAACGACGCTCTTCTCGATGAGTCAGCATGAGTGACAGGAACGACACGAGTTAGGGTCAGGATACTGCTTCCTGGTGCAAGGCATGCTGGGTAGAAAAGGGGTCTGGGTTGGGATTACAAGGGGGTTCCGGTTCCACAGTCTGTGCGTGTTTGTTTGTGTGTGTGTGTGTCTGTGCACGCATCTGTGTGTGTGTGTGTGCGCTTATTGTAAGAGTCCAGTGTGGTGTCAGAACCCCGTGGACTGGATCGCAGGCTGCCTGGGTTCAGTGGGGCCTCCCTCTTTTCCTGGAGGAGATAAACAGAGAGAGAAAAAGAGAAAGAGGGGGGAAAAAAAGAAGAGAGATTTGTTCAGAGACACAGAATGTGACAGCCCATTCATCCATTACGCTCCTCGGAAGTGAATGCTAATCAGCCAGAACAAGTTACAAAACTGATTACAAAAAAAAGGAAAACAAATGCCATTCAAAACAAAAAGTATCATCTAGCTCAGGTCACACAGAAAGAAAAATGTGAATGTACGTTTGTGAATGTGTGCGTGGAGTAGGCGGTGATGGGTGGGTTATTATAAATGACAAACCATGCTGAGCTCAGCTGAAAAGTGCATGAAGCTCTCTCCCACATCTCATTTCCACTGACTCGCAAGATAATTACTTTTCTCAGCGAAGCAGCGTTCCCAGTCATTCAGCACCGCTCGAGGCCAGTTCAACTAACCTGCTATTTGAACCAATAATCACGTTTCTCTCCAGTTATATAATGGACGTTCTAACTCTGCTGTATTATATGTCTCAATATGCTAAGAGAATGTGTCTATAACCGAGTACACATTGGAATAGGTGGGTGAAAATGCCTTGATACCTCCATCTATTTATGCTGTCAGCCACACCAGTCACTTTATTGCCATACCTGCTGCTGATATGTGCCTGTTTATCTCCAGGCTTTGCACAAGTCTATGCACAGTCTATGCAACTTTTTACAGACAGTAGATCATATTAGTTATTGTACAGTCTATGTTAATTCTTGTACTTAATTCTTGTACTTAGTAGTTTTTATAGTAGTTTTTATTGTACATATCTCTCCTTGTTATTTATGTGTGCACATTTTGGGGAAGCTTGCAATCTCATTATACTTGTATAATGACAATAAAGGCATTCTATTCTATTCTATTCTATTCTACTCATTAAATACTGAATGCATACTTTGACCATTTGAATACAAATTCCTAGCTAGGAATGCTTACAATTTGCATAAACTTGCACAACAGTTGTGCAATTGTGGCTGCATACATGTGGACACATTTTGTTTAGCTGAATTACAATGAATGAAACACGTCTTGATGTCCCACCCCACCCCCCCAATGCCTTCTGACCCCCTCAGTCCCACTCACCGTCCCCTGAGCCGCCTCGGTCCAGAGAGGGCGTTCTGACCACGGTGGGCGTGGTCTGCGTGACGTCGGCCGGAACCTGATCGCATGTGGACGACCTGCGTAGTGTTTTCAGGAGCTGCGTGTGAGCTGACTCTATTTCCTGTAAAAAAAAAAAAAAAAAAGAATGAGGTCGGTGGTTTATCAAAGGTTAAGGAGTACGACACAGATAACTGTGTGATTGTGTATGTAATATACAGTACAGGACAAAAGTTTGGACACACCTTGTCATTCAATGCGTTTTCTTTATTTTCATGACTAGAATATAAGACATGTTTTAAGTTATTTCACACTTTTTTAATTAAGTACATAATTACCTCCACGGAGGTTATGTTTTTGCCAGTGTTGGTTTGTTTGTTTGTCTGTCCGTTAGTTTGTTTGTTTGTTTTTTTGTTTGTTAATAGCATAACTCAGAACGTTCGGGGCGGATTTCGACAAAATTTTCAGGATAGATCAGAAATTGGCTAACTTACAACTGATTAGTTTTTGGTGGTGATCCGGATCACCATCAGGATTAAGGATTCTTCACCATTGCGAGATAGGGCCAATTTGGACATTTTTGCTCATAGCTCATAACAAATAGTGCTCAGAATGCTCGTTTACCCATCCAACATGTGTTCATTCACAGTTTTGATGCCTTCAGTGAGAATCTACAATGTAAATGTTCATGAAAATAAAGAAAACGCATTGAATGAGAAGGTGTGTCCAAACGTTTGGCCTGTACTGTATATGCAGAAGTGCTGAAAATTATGAGAGAAAGACGGAGTGAGGGAATGAGAGGGAGAGAAAAGCAGTTTTATACCTAGTACGAAGGGCACTCAATAAAAAGTGAGAGAACGAGAGTAAACAGAAAAGAAAAGAGGAAAGCGAGAGACAGACGTGCTTGTCCTAAGAGGACAAAGGTTAAATGTAGAGACTACAACACAGTGCGAGCGAGATAAATCATTCTCTGGCTGCTTCCTTGTAAAATATGAACTGTTCAACCTTGCACGGGTACAATACGACTTTTTGTGACAAAATGACAGCACTCATGCATAGAACAGTTGTACATCGATTTTCCAATAGTCGTATGCAATAGTGTGTGTTTGGAAAGTATGTGTGTGTGTGTGTGTGTGTGTGTGTATGTAATTCACTGACCCTTAGGTTGTGCAGTTTGCCCTTCGGTTTCTCAATAACTGTATGCAATAGTGTGTGTGTGTGTGTGTGTGTGTGTGTGTGTGTGTGTGTGTGTGTGTGTGTGTAATTCTCTAATTCACTGACCCTTAGCTTGTGCAGTTTGCTCATCAGTTCCTCGATGGTGTGGAAGATCTCGTCCACGTTCTTGACCATGTGACGCCGGCCGACCACAGGCGACTGTCCGCCGCTTGTTCTCCCGTCCCCTTTACACGAAGCGCCGTCCTCGCTCTCGGGCTGGTCGTTGGTCAGCGGGAGGCAGGAGGAGGCGTCATCGTCGCCGGAACCTTCTACCGAATTCTCCTGAGGCGCCGCTGCCGCCTCCAGTAACGGGGGTCGCGTGACGTCGTCTGTGCTGCTCTCCTCCGACAAGGCCACCGACGACTCCTGAGGCATCACCAGGTAGAACATGTTGCCTGGAGACAGCATCGGCACAGCAACCAAGTTAAGGCCTCGAAAGGATGGCGCATCATCTTACACGCCTCGTTTGTCGGAGCTAAACGTGGGTTTGCTGGCTGAAGACACGACTAAACAAGGTGAATTATGACTGCACGCAGAGATCAAGATTGCCTAGACCAAATCTGTTTTACCGAAAACAGAGCATCATTTGTTAAACTGACTAAACAAGCACTTTTAGAATTTGATTGAATATGTAGACCTACATGTGAACTAAAGAGAAAGGCAGCAACAACAACAGAATAAGCCAGAATCTTACACAGTGTCAAATCAAAAGCCGTCAGTGAACTACTGGTATGTCAACAAACAAAACAAAGACACAACACAAGTTTCCATCACCTATCCTGCATGCTTTGGAAAACACACACACACACACACACGCGCGCGCACAAAGAAACACACACACACACACACCTCGGGACAGTGCACTGATTGTAATCAATGGCATGCTCACTCATTGGCGTTAAGACATCCACAGACAGAGAGGGGACTACAGGTGACACCTATACTAGTTCTCACAGCCCACAGATGGCCTTGACTGGGAGATAGATTATAATACGCCCCACAGTGCCCAATGTCTGGGATGTTATTGAGCATATTAACTCCTTTGTGCTGGTCATCACTGTGACATTGCATTATATTTGTCAATAAGCTTAGAGAATGTGTCAATGACTAGGTACCCATTAAATATTTCATGCACATTTTGACCATTTGAATACAAATTTCTAGCTAGTAATGCTTACAATTTGCTTAAACTCTCATAATACTTGTGCAAATGTGACTGCTAATAGGTATTTTCTTGAGATGAATTACCATTAATGCGCCAAAGCAATGTGAATCGGTTGACAGGAAACCCATCTTATGTTAGGCTAGAGGTCGACCTATATGGTTTTTTTTTCATGGCTCATGCCATAGTGATCCTTTATGTGTCACGGTCAGTCAGTGGGTCAGTTTTTTGGAGGGCGATATAAGCTGCTTATTTTAGAAGATAAATATATATTTCTATTATTTCCCGATGTATTTCCATTGTAGTTGTAGTGATTCATCTAATGATGCCATCAATTAGGCCTAATGAGGAGAAGTCATAATACAGATTATGGATTATAATACATTACACAGTGCCAATGGCTGGGATGGTAATGAGTAAATTAACTGCTGTGTCATCACTGCGATTTATGTTAAGGAGATGTGGCTGTACACTTATACATTTCATGCTAAGCCCTATGGCTAATATGAAACAGCAAGAAGCTGTGTGGTATATGACTTAATAGTTAGTACTTGACTTTAATGGGCTTGCTGATTAAAAACACTTTGCTCATCACTGTTGTTCACCTAAAAGCTTGCTCGAGTGCTAGTTTCTAGGTGCTATTAATGCTAGTCGTCTGCAAATCCTTGATTCCTGGTATAACAGCGGAATGTAGCACATGCTAAAACACTAAAAAGGGTTAGCGTTTAAATAACTGATGGATGACCAGTAAAATAAAAAATAAAGGACCTAAAAGTTTTTAAACGCTACAAAAAGTGGGATGAAAAAGACTACACCCCCTAACCGTTTTATTGTAATCGGACTGTAAGTCGGTTTGAGTTGTACTGAAATGTGATATTTGATGTTGAATTGTTAAAGTCAAAAGTTGTTTTGTTTGATGGATAAACTCTATTTGGAAGAGTGATTGTCTGTGCCATCCTGTTAATAGTCCAGTCTTTGAGAAGTCAAAAACTGTGCCTTCAACAAAATTGCTAGGGGTCTAATCTCCTCATCCACACAAGGCTATTTATGAGTATATCAAGAGATCACTGTCCCCACCTCTCGACTCTGCCGATTGGCTGGAGTGGATGTTGACATCATCAGTGATGTCATCAGGAAGAGAAGGAGAACCCGCACCCACAGCTGTGTATTAGAAAAAGGAGGGGAGGAACGTGTGTCCACAGGAGAGTGTGTGTGTGTGTGTGTGTGTGTGTGTGTGTGTATGCATCCATGCGTGTGGGTGTGTGTGAGTGTGTGAGAAAGAGAGGATATGAGAAAGCGTGGGAGTATGAGGGCAGTGTGAATAGTGTGTGAATAGTGTGTGACAGTGTGTGTGTGTGGGAAACAGCAGGATTTGTCAGTGCAGGAGAGGGTGCAGCAGTACAAGTGTGTGTATATGCGTGCGTGTGTGTGTGTGTGTTTGTTTTGTTTTACATGTGTGTGGAGGTGTGTGGCAGTGTGTGTGTGGTCAGGTGTCGCAAAGAAGCAGTAAGGACAGAAAGTAACAAATGAAAAAAGGATTAAAACTTCACATCAGCTTAATCGTAGCAAGCTCTGAGCACATGCACAGACAGAGGGAGGGAGGGAGAGAGGGAGAGCGCAGGAGAGGAAGAGAGGGAGGGGATGAAAAAAAAAGATAAGGGGAAAACATATAGGATTCAGAGACAGGAGGAGGAGGTGGAGGAGAAGACAAATCATTATCGAGTCAAAAGTTTTCTGAAACACACCAGCACAATCCACAGCAACTGCACAACAAGTCATTTGATCGGAGCAACTTGAGCCGAGTTTGTGTGTCTACCTTTCCGCATCACTTTCACACTCGGTGACTCCGCCTCCGGGGGCGGGGCATCCACTTCCTCAGCCTCCCACTGGCTGCTGGGACACGTGGAGCCCTTGGGCTCAGGATCGGGGTCCTCTGGCGCCTGTCCGTCTATGAACGGGCTTCTCTCATTGGCCGTCTCGTTAGTGGGCGTGTCGTCCGTGTCCTGGCTCCAGCCATCGTCGAGGTCTCGGAATATTAACTGCCTGAGAGTCTCCACTGTGGAGAAGACGGATGAAAGGAAAAAGAACAAGATAACGATAAACGAATAAATAACAAAGACAAAAACTAAATCTGTCCGCAAGACTTAATTCGCCATTTCTAATCCAATAAAAATTCATAGAATAATTTATTCAATAATTTCCAATCCAAGTCCATGATTTGCAATCCAAGTCTCCCACATACCTCCATCTAGTGCCCTGGCAGAGGACCAGTGGACTATCATATTCCTTCATTACCAACTAGCCTAAACACAATTAAGGATGCGGAAGCATTCTTACCAATATGAATTTTTAATGACACTGATGGCAAAGTGCTTTCTATGTTCTCTCTCTTTCTCGCCCCCCCTCTCTTCCTTTATTACTCTCCATCTGGCCACCGCCTCTTCAATTTCCTTTTTGCCTTTTAACCACGTCTTTCCTCTTTGCTTCTTCTTCCTCTACATTTCCCTCGCTTGTCTTTTTTATTGCCCTCTCTATCTTTCCATCTTCTCTCTCTTTCGCTCATTGTCAGTCATTGTCTATGTGCCTCCTCACCACCTTTCTATCTTTCAACCATCTCTCCCCCTCTCCTTGTTATTCTCCTTCCCTATGTCTGTCTCTCACTCACGCTCTTACTCTCTCAGTCCCCAACTCACTCATCTCACTCTTTCACTCATTCACCCACCCACTCAGGCCTGATTCACACCGACTTCAGCGTGTACAGCAACGTAACCGTGTACAATATGTTTGTATAGTGACAGAATACGCTCAGATCACGTGCACGGTGTGAATAGTCTAATTTGTTAACATGCATTCTAAATGAATACGCGCTATATATACGCAGAGTGTTTTGTGTGAATCAGGCCTCATTCTCTCGCTCTCTCTCTGCCGTAAAGCCATCTTGACAGAAATACACACTTAAATGTACTGCGGTGAAGCCATCTCGACAACCACACACACACTTTTTGTCTCCCTGTTCCTCACACACAAACATTCTCTCTCATACACAGAAACACATATACATTCTCTCCCTCTCACACACACAAACACTTGCATACACATACATTCTCATTCTCTCTCTCTCTCACCGTCGTGAAGCGCGGCCTCGGCTATGCTGCCCCGCTGGTCGGGGCAGAGGAAGGCGGCGGAGGGGTCGGCGGGGGTGGTGGGGGTGAGCACGCTGTCCTCGTCGCTGGGGGAGTCCTGCTCCAGGGAGGCGGAGCTCTTGCTTAACGACACTTCTGAGAGAAAGCAAACGAGCAGGGAGAATATTTTATGACAGCCATGGCAGCAGTGAACAGCGGGAAAGACTGTCAGAAACATTAGGAACGATTTTCCTATGGTGATAACGTGGGATTTTGCCATGTTTTTTAACATTTAAAAACATTTTTTATGATTTAACATTATCAACTATTTTTGACGTTAACCGAAAAGTAAAACAATACAAATGTAAAACAATAATAAAAACAAACCACATCAGTGCTCAAGGTCATTACAACTGCTTAAAGAAAGAACCTAAAGCACACAGGCAAGACAAGTGAGCAAGTGAACGTGGCCCTTCTTCTGTTTACTAAGGGACCGTAGTAGCCTGGTAAACCAGCCCTACGTACATTTCATTCTGGCCTTGCTGCCGTTGACATTCATGTATTCAAACCAAGGGAATCCGAGCCAGTCAGCGAACAGAGGGAGTGTTCGTGAGTGATGACTTTGTGTGCTACATTTGGATTGTAGTGTGTAGGCAGTGTAATTGCATATGCCACAATCAGATGTTAGCGATTGGGTAAAGGCAGAGCCGCTTGTTTTAAACACACCTCCAGGACAAAATCGTTTCTGAATGCAGCAAGGCCAGACCCTCTGTGCAAAATGAAATGAAGTGCGAGGGGCTGGTTTACCAGGCTAGGACCATAGCACTTTAACACCAAAGCTAGAGAGTTCCTGTCGCAGGACGGCGTCACATCTCACCTGGCTGGTAGACGGTACCACCGGGGGAGTCCAGGTTGGACCTGCAGGAGACACACACATTACGGTTGGTGGTGATAGGACTCAAACATTTTATTACATTTTAACTCAAAAAGTTATGGATGGAATTTAATGAAAATTTCAGGGTAGGTCTAAAAAGGGCAAACTTAAAAGTGGTTAGATTTTGGTGGTGATCTGAGCTGCCCTGTGGGAGGTCACTGGGGGAGGTCACGTTATTATGTTATTACATTAAATAATTGTTATTATTATGTTACCTGATTTCGCTATTACGCAAAACAGTACTAATGCCAGCTGCACGCAGATTACAGTTTAATCACTATGTTTGAGGGCCTGGAGCAGTGTTATAGCAGAGCAGGCTTAGAGCATTGACAGCGCTGGAACGGTGGCGTGGAGGGGATTTGGGGGGGGTTGGAAGTGTGAATGTCACCAAAGTGTCAACAAACAAAACACTACAACCAACACCTCTAAACACACATCGGGTGTGACTTCACAAACAACACAGGAAGAAGAGACTCAACAGGGTCAAGCAAAGGAAAAATGCTGCCAGAACATTCTGTGCCTCCAATGACACTTGTCGAGCTAAACTGGGTGGGGGAAGTCTAATTTGGTTTTCCGGAAAATGGCTGCAATCTCGTGCACAGAAAAGAAATTTTTTTTTTTATGGAGCAGCGCATTTGTCACTCACGTGGTTTGTTGGGATCCTTGTTTGGTCGACCCTGCATTTTCTGTAGCCAGCAAGATGGTCTTCTCCAGCAAGTCCTTCCACCTGCAAAGTAAACAAAAGTGGGACACAAATGATTGGTCAAACCGGCTGTCTGTCATTCTGAACAACCAATCCACATGTAGCTGGGGCTGCACTTACGTGTTCTTTTCAGAGGAAGTCCCGGCAACCAGCTCGTAGATCTGACGCTCGGAGGTGCTGATCACATACAGGGCCTTGTTGTCTGAGGGGGAGGAGCAGAGATGCCAATCAACCAGACGTTAGCCAATTACAATCCAGAATATAAGATTTAAGTGCAAGAAAAAAAAAAACTTTCAACGAGTCTTTAAATCACCAATACGTCCATCAACTAATTCCTTAATGTATTCTTAAATGTCAATTAAGATCTCTAGAACACCACTGATGGAAATGAAATTGATGAAATTAATCAATCGATGAACAAGAGACACACGAAAAAGTAATCTGTCAAGTAATCAAGATCAAGAGCTATAACTCAGATTAGTATAAGATGTGTATAAGTAGTATAATTAGTAACTCAGATGTGTATAAGAATTCCCTCCCTCACTGGTTCACTCCCCCTCACAAACTCCCTCGCTCATAAAGCCCTATTGGGCTGACTAGTTCTATGAAGCTGGTTCAAAGAACAGTCCACAGAGAGTTCAGTTCTACAAACTCCCAACACCCAAGATGTTTTTTGTTGTTGTTTTCGTTACCACTGCCAGCAGGTCCCTGGTGGAAAAAGTGTAAGTGACACAACCAGGCCAAGCAGTGATGTAGCCACTGATAGCCACTCATCTGCCGAGCACATTTCCTTAATCTCTGGTGACATGAGGACCATTTCATGGTTACTGGCTGTGAACTTCTTAACCTATAACACCTGTAAGGGGGCTAGCCTGGTAAACCAGCCCCTCATACTTCATTTCATTTTGTACAGAGGGTCTGGACCAGACACCGTCAGAAACTTCTTCCTGGAAGTGTGCTCTTCCGATGTTTAAAACAAGTGCCTCTGCCTTTACCCAATCGGTAACGCCTGGTTGTCACGTATGCAATTAGCCTACCTAGGCACTACAATTCAAATGTAGCACACAAGGTCAACATCATGGCTAACGAACGCTCCCTCTGTTCGCTGGTTGGATCGGTCTTGCTGGGGCCGACTAAATGACCCTCAAGAGATTCCGGTCCAGACCCTCCGTACAAAATGAAATGAAGTACGAGGGGTGGGTTTACCAGGCTGGTCCAGACCCTCTGTGCAAAATGAAATGAAGTACGAGAGGGGGGTTTACCAGGCTAGTAAAGGGGCCATATTATGCAAAAAATAATTAAAAAAAAAAGTGCTCCAAACTGCTCCAATTAACACTCCAAGCGCCGGAAAAAAAAACAAGCATTCATTCATTTGCTGTGAGTCTGTTGAAAGATTTTTGTGTCAGGAATGCTGTGCTTCTATAAGCCATTTCTTGTCTGGCTTCCGATGTGTGTTTTTTATATTTTCTACTTTGTGTGCGGAAAGCTCGTGTATAGTCGCTAAGAACTGTACGGAATAGAACTGGTCAGACAAAGAACTTGAACATGTTTTTATAGCCCAAATACCTATACTAACTAGTTGAAAAAGCACAATATGGCCCTGCTAATAATCAGTCTGCTGGCCGAATATGGGAAAGGTTCAACAAATTACAAAAAAGGTTATACGAACTACAAAAAGTTACAACAATATGAAAGTGCATATTTAAGCCTTTTTCTACCCCGATATGCAACTCGGAATGACCTGCCGTATTTCCAAAAAGAGCAAGTACTAAACAGTTTCTCGCGGAATGAGACCTTTAAAGCCATCACTCTACCCCAGACCCTTCTCGTACCTGTGGCCACCGATCTGACGAGCAGTGAGTCCAGGCGGACGATGGGGCAGAAGGGGGTCTTGGAGTCGCCGCTGCCGCCCCCTCCCCCGCCCAGCCAGCGCGAGGGGCAGCGGAGCACCAGCTTGTCGTCCGGACCCTTCTGCAAAAGCACCAGCAGGTCGCACAGCAGCAGAGCGTGCACCTCTGATCACACACACACACACACACACACACACACACACACACACACACACACAAAACCACACACACAGATATATGTGCAAGGGTGAGTTCACAAGCACATAAACATCAAACACACACACAGACACACACACACACACACACACACACACAAAACCACACACAAAACCACACACACAAATACATGTGCAAGGGTGAGTTCACAAGCACATAAACATCAAACACACACACACACACACACACACACACACACACACACACACATACACATGCACACACACACACACACACATACACATGCACACACACACACACACACAAGGGTAGGTTCACAAGCACATAAACATCAAACACACACACACACACACACACACACACACACACACACAAACACACAATGTGGAAGGGTGAGTTCACAAGCACATAAACATCAAACACGCACACACGCACACACACACACACACACACACAGACACACACAATGTGCAAGGGTGAGTTCACAAGCACATCGACATGCAACAGTGATTCAGTATACACACTACCTAACAAGTGTGCAGTCGCGGTCTCCTTCTCTCTCTCTCTCTCTCTCTCTCTCTCTCTCTCTCTCTCTCTCTCTCTCTCTCACACACACACACACACACACACACACACACACACACACACACTAGACGTGCAGATGATCTCACCTAGTGCTTTATCTTTGCTGACTTTCCAGGTAAGAGGGCCCTCGTGAATCATCCTCTTGGTGGTCAGGTCCAGGTTCTAGGGGGAGAGAGAGACAGACGTGTGGGGAGGCATTAATGGAACACGGACAACAAAACTAAAGAAAGAAAAGAAGTAGGAGAAGAAAGAGTGTTGGTCGAATGGAAAAAAAGAGAGTAAATAAGGGTAAAGGGATGAATAGGAGCTTTTAAGAGGAAGACGGTTTAGGCCCATTGGTGCAGGGACAACACGTCACAGAGACAGCTTCCTGTTTTCAGTCATCAGAC
>CM050200.1:11473209-11608209 GCA_027475355.1 Coilia nasus | reverse complement strand
GTCGGGCAGGGGTGTGGGGGGTGAGCCTAAAAAAAAAAACACACTTTCTTTGGTTCTTTATTGTGCTGTGCTGAGCGGAATGGCGGTTTGTTTTTTTTAGTTCTTGCAGTAGGCTACTAATGACCTTGATCTGTTGTTCAAATTTTAATAAAGGAGTTTACAGAAACGCATTAGTGCCCATTTATTTTGTAGCCTTTGCACTGTGAAGTTAATGCGCTTGCTGATGTTGATGCGCCTGTAAATTTGATGCGTTTGCTGATGTTAAAATAAGCTTCCCGATGCATAACACCTTGCTAATTCTATATGCTATATTCTATAAGAATAGGATAACATTGGTGATTTGATCATTTATCTGCAATCCCTGCTAAATCTTTGGGTCAGTGAGGCATAAGGCGTAAGGGGTAACATCCGACGAGGCATGCATTATACAGTTTTAAGTCAACGAGGTGGAGCCTAAGAAGTTTGCTCCGCCAAGTTGACTTAAAACTGTATAATGCACGCCTCGGAGGATGTTACCCCGCTTATGACCCGGTTAATGCCACTCAATTATGTAGAATGTATTTAAAATAATTCTCAATTAACTTACAGGGTTAACTTAGACTCAGTTTCGCTACAATGTAGCCTAATATTTGTAACGTTAAGTAGAGCGCTACGCAGCCCTCAGTCACTAGCCAAATTGGTTGTCAAGGTTACCTTTCATTTGGTAAGGTGATTGCTACTGCTCATCAGGTGTTAGCTTGGATTGAGCAACGCGACACATGCAATACTTATTCCAAAACGTTGATTTGGTTGTTATTTTCTGTTTACTATGTTTTTTAAGTTCATGGAAATTGAACTCGACATTGCCATTAATTGTGAAGTTTGATAGAGACGGTTACAGTAGGTACGTACATTCTGTTGGGTATTGTTATGGAACGGTGCTGAAGTTTTAAACTTTTTTTGCCAGAACTACTTTCAAGGCGTGCATGATATACGATTTTACTGCATGCCTAGCAACCAATCAGAAAGTACCACGTTCCAGAGGGTCATAAATAAAGTTAGAGCACGCGTCTGACAAAAAGGGCCGTGTCATCGCGATGGTTACCATCCATTGCGATGTTGGGTTGACGATGACGATAGACGATGATATCGTCTAATGGCACAACCCTACTCAGGAGTGCTGTGTGTGTCGGAGCCTTGTGTCGGAGCCTTGTGTTGGAGCTTGTGTGTGTGTGTGTGTGGTGTGTGTGTGTGGTGTGTGTGTGTTGTGTGTGTGTGTTGTGTGTGTGTGTGTGTGTGTGTGTGTCTCACCGGTTCAGGAGTGCTGTGTGTGTCGGAGCCTTGTCGGCGGTGCAGAGAGATCCGGAAGGAGGAGGAGGAGGGGGAGGAGTGGGGGCTCTCACACACCTGCAACACCAGAGGAGGGATGACGGGAGGGCTTCTTTCTTACACACACATACACACACACAGACACACACAGACACACACACACAGACAGACGGACGCACACGCTCTCTGTCTCACACTTTTTTCTGTCCTCAGTAAAACCTTGCATGTTTGCACTGTCTACACCTCCTCAGTTCAGCGTCAGACATACTGCACCTCCACCTCCACCTACTGTTCAGTGGCGGACATACTGCACCTCCACCTCTCTTTCCCACACAAACTGCAGTTAATCTCAGCGAGGAGGTAAGGGAGGACAAGGTACTCGCATCTCATCTGCAATCCCACAATCACTCTTGCATCAGAGTCTCGCACCACTCTGTCATACTCTCTCACACACAACACCACACACACACACACACACACACACACACACACACACACACACACACAGACACACAGACACACACAGACACACATTCTGTCATACATTTACCCTCCTCTCTCTCTCTCACTCATATACTTGCTCTCTTTCTCTCTGTTACACACACACATTGTCACACACTAACTCTCTTCATGTCTCTCTCTCTCCCTCACACACCCACACACAGACACCATCCATCACACCGCTGGCACCCCAATCTGCACTCACCTCAAAGTCTCCTTCACTGGACTCCACAGACAGTCGCCCTGGCAACACAGCAGAAAAAGGTGAACACCCAACATTGACTACATCAATAAGTAGTATACATATAAAATATACATATATCACCCCCAAAAAAGAAAATAAAAGACACACACATAGACAAAAACGCACATATACACACACATATTGTACATATATATTGTACTGTACATATATATAATACATATATATATAGTATTTATCAGAGCATGTGAGCGGAGCGGAGCACGGAGCGAGCGGGAAGCGGAGCGTGCAAAATATAGTCGGAGCGCGGAGCGGGTTTTAATCCAAAGGCCCGAGCAGTGGTTCTGTTTCGCTCCAGTTCCGCTCCGATACCGCTCTCATCACGAGTCTGGGGCGTGTCTACATAGACTCACGTGTGCCTTCAAAGGTTAGCCTACAGAGATCGTTGAGAGATGGAGTTTGGTGGATGTTCACACTTGTGTTGGTTTCAAATAAATACGTTCTATTTTTTGATTGATGCTGCTTTATATTATAGGATAGGCTACATTTCCTCAAAATACATGTCTGACATGTCACATTTTGTAGTTTTTTGCCTATTTATATTATGATCATTAAGGAGTACATTCGGGCTGTTCCATGTGTTTCATTAAAATACTAATGTAATTTTAGAAAAATATGCTGTTCAGCCAAATATGACAGCTTACGCTCAAAGTAAAAAAAATACTATGACAGGGTTAATTAAGAGGATACACATGTGAGTTGTTGACCACTCAATGAAATTATTTGTATCTGTTACATGATTTTTGGAAAAGAAGTTTAAAGGGTTTCAATCAACAGGCTAACAAAGACGCTGCACGTTAGTTCAGGCCACATCGGGCAGTGTGTCCCAGATGCAATTCGGCGGAAAATGTTAGGCATTGCTCCCTATTTTGAGCGAGCGTGGAGCGATTTCACCGGAGCGGAATGAAATTTTAGGTGAGCGGAGAGCGGTCTTAGAGCGGAGCTGTCTGGTTCAACTTTGAGCGAGGGAGCGAGGGAGCGAACACTCGCGTGAGCGAGGAGTTGAAATTCTGGCCGCTCAGCTCCGCTCACATGCTCTGGTATTTATACATGTGTAATGACAAAGTTGAATCTAATGTAATCTAAAAAATTATATCAAATAACTGTGCCAAATGAAATGATAATGTACACATACCTTCTCCTGCTGTGAAATAGCTTGTCACTGATTCAGATCGTTTCCCATCCTGAGAGATGGAGAACGATGGAGGATGATGGGGAGATGGGGAGAAGAGGGGGTGAGACATGGGGAGGGTGGGGAGGTGGAGAGAACGACAGAGAGAGGGCAGAAAACAGACATGAACAGTGATGCAGACGCTTTGGTGAAGCTTGAATCAGGGCGTCACACTGCTGATAGCTGCCATGTCACCAAACGCCAATTTATGGACAACAGCAACTCAGCTTGACAGCAAGTCCAATTTCTGTGTTCTTGAGTTGTTCTTTTATCATGTGCAACATGCACCCTTCCTCGGATGGGTTTTACAGAGGTAAACAGATTTTTTGTAACAATTTTCTTTTACGAAAGCCTGTAGCACTGCAGCATATGTCAAAAACTTTTGTTTTTCTGTTGAGCAACACTTGTTGCCTAGTATACTAGCCTTATATACTAGCCTAAAATCTAGCCTTAAAAGACCCAGCCTCAATCCAGCCCAACAACAGATCTATCACTCTCTGGAGCACGCTCCCTACAGTGCATCAGTGCGTCACCACGGCAACCAAACACCTACCAAGTCCTGGTGAAGTTTGACCCGGACCTGACTGGCCCGCCTCTTGGCACTTTCTATTCGCTCCTCCAACGAGGGGGAGGGGTTCCGTGACAACTCCTCTAGCAAGGCCTGCAAACAAAAAAACAACACCATGTTGATTACACAGAACACACAGTCGTTTATTTATTTACTGATTTCTTAACTCTGATTTGTACTAAATCAGCAGTGCCTATTGGTGGATTTCAGTTGAGTGGCAGGGGGTAGGTACCTGAAGCTCCGCCTCTTCCTGTTCCAGCATCTTCCTGAGGATCTCGGAGGCGTGCTTCTGCACCTCTGGGTCCTAAAGAGAGACAGGCGAGGGAGAGTGTGAAACGCGTACAGTACAGTGGGGCTGCATAATGTTTGAAAAACGTGCGATATGCGGTACGTTGCTGAATGTTGCGTTGCGATGACGATATGTTTTGAGATAAATGGGGCAGCTGTGGCCTAGTAGTTAGGAAGTTGGACTTGCAATCGGAAGGTTGTCGGTTCGAATCCCATCCTACCCATGGTTGAGATGCCCTTGAGCAAGGCATCTAACCCCAACCTGCTCCAGGGACTGTAACTGAAACCCTGTAAATATCTGCAAGTCGCTCTGGATAAGAGTGTCAGCTAAGTGTAATGTAATAATAATAATAATAATAATAATAATAATAATAAAATAAACAAATATTTAAATAGTTTTAACATCTTTTAGCTTAATGTTCCCTGCTAGGTCGTAGCCAGTGCGCAGCCTATGAGGTGGATATCAAGGGCAACAGGACTCCATTTGATTTCCCAAATATCTTCATATGTGAAAACATGGCTTAACTGGAATAAATGGGACGTTACTGTAAGCTATTTCACAGTAATGTCCTATTTATTCCAGGTAAGCCATGTTCTGTGATATGTGTATCACAATACTGTATGTTGCGATATCACGATATTTCTGACATATTGTGCAGCCCTACAGTACAGTATAAATCAGGGCCCGCAATCATGGCAAAAGGCTGTTGACCTTTAATGCTGATATCCACAGGATTGTGGTCAAAGCTGGTGCTGCAATTAAATTCAAAATGCTGCTAAGCATTAAGTGTTTATCGGTGACTGTGAGGAAACTGTAAAGTGTGTGGAAACACGCTGTAGAAATACCCTTCATTTACCACGTACTTAGCCAGTGCTACTGTTGTCAATGAAATTCTGTAATTCAACTGGTTTCCTTTAGCTCATCATATAAGAACCATTTTAGGATTACCTGGCTGCCATACATTTTCGATAACACTCCTAAGATCAACAGCCAAGCAAATACCAACCACGATTCTAGCACAATGTTGCTGCATGACACACCTACTTTTCAAATACTTTACCAAGTCTGACATGTTTACATACAAGATCATATTGGGATCGCAATGACTCAAAACAAGCTCATTGTTCTACACAATAGAGAGTGTGGCGTTCCGGTGCGTACCAGTTCATTTGTATTAGCCTGCAGAAGCTGATAACGCAGCAAAGCAGTCAGACACACACCCTCATGTTCAAACACATGCAGGATTGTAACCAGGGCCCTAGAATAGACTTTCCCCTTCAACCATGCCTTACTGACCAAGCGCCCAGATGTGGGAGTGCTTACAGGGTGACTGTGCACAATAATGTGCATTTGGGTGTGGCTGTGTGTGTGTGTGTGTGTGTGTGTGTGTGTGTGTGTGTGTGTGTGTGTGTGTGTGTGTGTAAAAGAAAGAGACGGGGAGATATCAAACATTTGTCTCTGTGTATGTTTAATTTGTGCATGTGTGTGTGTGTGTGTGTGTGTGTGTGTGTGTGTGCGTGCATGTGTGTGTATGAGAGAGAGAGAGAAAGAGACAGCAAGAGCTGAGTCTTGTGTGTGTGTGAGAGAGTGTGAGGATATGCTCTTCTGCGCTGTTGTACGTAAAGTGGTTTTGTTTGTGTATGTGTATGTGTGTGTGTGTGTTTGTGTGTCGTCATCTAGTCCGGTGTACCTGAAGCGGTTTGGGTCCGGTGATTCTGTGCGAGGAGCTGCCTGGTGTGGAGGGGGGCAGGGGCGGGGCTGGCGGGGGCGATGCTGTCCTGTGATTGGGCAGGAGGTCAGTGCAGAGAGGCTGGAGTGGCACGGCTGCTGCAGAAGGGGCGGGACCTTGCAGAGTCAACGCCACATACGTCCCAGCTACAGCACAGAAAGGAGAGATGGAGGGTGTAAGCACAAATCTGTAATGTAACGAGGTATGCACATCCAGGAACTTAAACTTAGGGTGCTAAACCAAACAAGAGTACATATGACACAGGAAAGTTTGTACCCTCGAATATGCCCGCAAAAAAACTCTAAAACTGAGAAAAATGCCTTTAAAGTTGTCATAATGCCCAACATGTCAAACATGTTGTTGGTATAAAAGTGGTGACGCTTTTATGTACTTTCTTAATAGGAAGAAGCAAGAGATTTAGTCACAAGACATCAGTCAATTTCCAAGCTCAATTTCACAAATCATGTAGTTACTGCCTTTTGGCTTTGTAGGGCAGAAGTGATGGGTGACTCTGTATAAGATGTACAAGATGTTGGAGGCAGAAACACTCGAGTGTGCAAAAAAGAAACGGACCAAATTAGTATAATGTTAGCAGACTGAGTCCTAGCGTTACTGAACCAAACTCAGTCAGAAAGATGGAGAATCACGGTGAACAATACAGGTACTACTCGGAAAATTAGAATATCCTAAAAAACTGCATGCATTTCAGTTGTAACTCAAATTTAAAGTTGAAATGTTTAAAGGCTCAGGACCCTTTTGCAAGTGTTTTGCATTACTTACCTGATTAGTGTATGACACTTTGAGCCTACAATACTGAAGAGTTTCACAGTATTCTCATTTTCTGAGTTTTTGGGTTTGAGGTTTTAATAAGCTGTAAATCATAATCAGCAAAATTGAAACAACAAAAAACTTGAGACATCTCACTTTGCATGTAATTAATCTATAAAATGTATTGGTTTCACCTTCTATGTTGGACTGCCAGGATAAAACAACTTTTACAAGATATTCTAATTTTCCGAGTAGTACCTGTACCACCAAAAGAGGTCGTACACACTGCAACGAAGCAGTGACAAGGGGACTAGATGAGAAAAATGCAAAAATGTCACATGGAGAGACCACTACAAAGAGCAGATGAGCAGGCAGAGAGGGGAAGAGAGAAAGTCCGGAGGGAACCAGAGAGGGAAGTGACTCCTCAGCAGTCTAACTACGTCAACTGAACTCAACAGTCTTACCCACGCACCCCGTTTCTGCCTGCACACTCACACTCCATATACGAACCCCACTACCAAACACCAAACACCATCACTCGGAGGCTACAGAGTTTAATAAAATGTTTAATATAATATTTTATTTGGATCATGACTTGGGGAAATCATTACAGATCCAAACCCTAATGGAAGTAACTCACAGCAATAGTTAGTCCTGACCAATCATAAAATGTCCTGTACTATAAATTGCACTACGTTGGTGGTTAAGGGTAGCCTGGCAAACCAGACCCTCGTACTTCATTTCATTTTGTACAGAGAGTCTGGAACAGAGACCGTCAGAAACGGTTTGCTGGAGGTGTGGACTCTGCTGAAGTTTTAAAAAAGTGCCTCAGCCTTTACCCAATCGCTAACGCCTGGTCGTCACGTATGCAATTAGCCTACCTACACACTACAATTCAAATGTAGCACACAAAGTCAACGTCACAGCTAACGAACACACCCTTTGTTCGCTGATTGAACCGTACTTTCTGGAACATCGCAAATGTACCTCAAGAGATTCCGGTCCAGACCCTCTGCACGAAATGAAATGAAGTACGAGGGGCGGGTTTACCAGGCTAGGTTAAGGGTAGACATGGCATCTTCTTCAACAGACTGCTATACTGGCCATTATGGCAGAGATTGAGAGAGTACTTGGCAGGTGCACTATGTAATGATCGCCCTGTGATGACGTCACTTTTGGTGGCCCCCTCTTTTCTCTCTCTCTCTCTTCTGCTGCACTTAACGTGCGTGCGTGTATGTGTCTGTTGCTGCTCCTTAAACGGACCCTAAATGTATTATTTGGTCAATGCAATGCCTATGCAGTTTGTTAGCATCCTTGTTTTACAATAAACATTACATTACAGCATACAACATTACAGTTACATCAAGCTTTCTGGGGAAACCGTGAGGATCTATGGACAGATCCTTACAAAACACACACACACACACACACACACACACACAAGCTGTGGACATACTCACATTTGATTAGCTTGACCACCTCCTGGTGGGACATGGAGGAGACGAGCGAGCCATTGACCTGCACCACAGCGGGAAAGAAAGAAACAGAAGTGAGAGATGCAGGCAGAGAGGAGACAAACACAGAGGAGATGAAAAGAGGAAGGAGGAGACGAGAGGAGGGTTTGTGGAGAAAACCGAAAGTAGCAACGTGACATCACCGTGACATCGTGCGTAATTGTCATTTTGTCATGCCTAGAGTCTGCATTACAGGGCATGGGTATCTTTGAGAAACAGCAACACACCAAATTTCAGCTCATTCGGACCATTTTTCACGAATCTAGAGAGTTTTGAAAATTTCACTGCTTTCGCATCGATTAGTGACTAGGAAACAGAAAATTGGCTACATTTTGCAAACCCATCGATTTCCATAAATTTGGTATCATTACAAAGGGGAGAAAACACCCTTTCAAATGATATATAACACAATGACCTTTCAAGGTCATTGCATTTTCAAGGTCATTTGATGTGAGCTTGACCTTTGACCTAATTTTTCAGACAATGAGTATCGATCGATTTTGACGAAATGTTATTATCTGTATCAATTATGCCTGCAAAGTTTCAGTTTGGAGAATCAAATGGTTTGGGAGATATTCAAGGAAGACTTTTTGATATACAGGGTGTTCCAGAAATGAATGCTGGCAAAAATATAATGTCAAGTAGTAACATTTATATTTACATTTAGGCTACACAAATTTGCTGTAAACAGTGGTATGGTAGATATTTAAGGAAGTCTGTTTGATATACAGGGTGTTCCAGAAATAAATACAGGCAAAAATGCAATATCAAGTTCCATATTACACTCACATGTAACTTTCCTGATCTTCATTTATGTGGAGAACTGTTAATGTGGTGTTGTATTTGTTTTTGTGTTATTATAACATTTGTTTTGCTTGTTTAGGTTGTGACCTACAAAGACCATTATTAATAGATGAATAGATTACATTTGTGTTCTTTTTTGCCATCGTCAGTATTTCTATTGCTTCTATGATACGAATATGACAGACCTTGATTATCCTGTCTCCCTCATGCACGCCGGCCTTCACCGCTGCTCCACCTGTAAATGAGAGAGACAGAAAGAGAGAAAGAGAGAGAGAGAGAGAGAGAGAGGAAGAGGGAGAGAGAGAGGGAGAGGGTGGGGGGGGGGGGTTAACAAGGTCAGTTGAAGGATGATAGAGACGTTTATTTACGCATTTGTGACACCTGATCCACTATTTGTAGTACACACTACAGTGAGGAAATCACTCCAGTCATTCCAGGAAGTGTTAAAAAGCAAAAACTAAAAACAACAACCTTCCATTTGACTTCCAGACTCTATGAAGTCCGACTTGACCGCTGAATGTATAAGGTGGACAAAAAACCTGAACCACTTCTTAAGTGACTGTATCTGCTTAATTACTGAGCCTGTCGAAAGCGATGCACATTGATGTCTGTGTAGATTCTCATTCAAAGGAAAAGAAAAGAATCCGCACACTGTTGCTGCTCACCGATTTATTAAACACTAATCACAACGTTTCGACCTCACACGGTCTTCGTCAGGTGTAGATGTGTGTCTGTGTTTGTGAGTGACAGTTCTTTTATAGACAAGGAAGGGGCGGGCATCCGGTCAAGTCGTACAAAACCACACTGCTCCAAAACCCTCAATCAGCAGAAAACACAGGCACTAAATAACCAGAAAATACACAAATAGAAAAAAGAAGAGAATATAAACAAAGAATATATCCCACGCAGTGAAAAAATACATATCACCAATACCCATGCCGGTGTTGTCTAGTAGAACAAGTATTTACAGATACATCATCTGAAGGTAGACATTTTGTAAGCCCAAGTTATAAAAATGGTTTAATGTCAAACTCTTCATTTAAACCGTATGGAGACATAGTATTGAGGAAATGGATGTAGTATGTCTCCCTTTGTAACAGTAGGCGGTCATGATTGCCGCCTCTAGGAGGCCTCTCTACCTTCTCTATCCCAGTATATCTAAGAGTACATATATTATGGCCCGCAGAAAGAAAGTGCGCCGCTACAGGGTTACGAATGTCACCGCATCTTATATTGCTGCGGTGCTCAGAAATTCGGATGCGTAAAGCTCTATTGGTCTTGCCCACATAGGCAAGACCACACGGACACTTAATTAAATAAACAACGAATTGTGTGTTACAAGTAATTACACCACGAATGTTCACGCTTCTACCAGTGTGGGGATGTGTGTACATCTTACTTTTTTGCGTATAACCACATTGCGCGCAATTACCACACTTATAATTACCATCAGGTATATTGAAAGAGTGTTGTTTCCTGGCGGGGGTGTATGATCTAACCAGCATATCTCTCAGATTAGGGGCACGTCTAAAAACCATGGATGGGGGATCTGTAAAAACGTCTTTTAGTTTTGGATCTGTTTCGACCACATGCCAATGTTTTCGTATGATTTGTCCAAATGTAGAGCCCAGAGGGGAATATCTAGTGATGCACAATGTAGGATTGCGCGTCTGTTTTTGGCCAGCATGTCTGGGGACTAGACATTCCTCTTGTGTGACGCTCGCAAAACGCTCGCTGGCTGCGTCTATCCACTGCTGTCTGTAACCCCTCTCACGGAATCTCTGAGTTAAATCAGAGGCTTGTGTTGCATACGTCTCGTTTGTACTACAAATTCTTCTCGCCCGATGGAATTGGCTGATAGGGAGGCTTCTAATAAGGTGGCTAGGATGGTAACTGTCACCTCGAAGCAATGTATTCCTATCAGTGGGCTTTCGAAATAAGTCGGTGTGTAAAGTGCTGCCATCTTTAATGATTAGAACATCCAAAAAACTGATCTTACTATGGTCAAACTCAAGGGTAAAATTTAAATGGTCATTGACAGAATTTAAATAATGGTGGAATAATTTAAGAGATTCCTCGTCACCTTTCCATAGGATAAAAATATCATCTATGAAGCGGAGGTACATTAAGATGTTACCAAAATGTGGGTTCATCTCAGGATCTAATACAAAGCGGTTCTCAAAAAAACCCATGTACAGGTTTGCATAGTTGGGTGCCATGGTGCTACCCATGGCCGTCCCCTTGACTTGCAAGTAGTATTTCTCCTTAAAGAGAAAATAATTGGTGGTGAGTACTAAGTGTGCAAAATCAATTATACACTCTGTGTGTGGTTTCAGTGTAGGGGTTCTCTCGTTAAGAAAAAAGCGCATTGCCTCTATACCACCATCATGTGGGATGTTTGTGTAGAGACTAGAGACGTCAAATGTCGCAAGTAAAATACCAGTATTTGGTAGCGTCGTTAATTTCAATTTGTTAATAAAATCAATAGAGTCTCTTATGTACGAGGGCAAGGAACAAACAATCGATTTAATGTAATGGTCAACAAACTGTGGGCAAAATGTGGGCAAGACCAATAGAGCTTTACGCATCCGAATTTCTGAGCACCGCAGCAATATAAGATGCGGTGACATTCGTAACCCTGTAGCGGCGCACTTTCTTTCTGCGGGCCATAATATATGTACTCTTAGATATACTGGGATAGAGAAGGTAGAGAGGCCTCCTAGAGGCGGCAATCATGACCGCCTACTGTTACAAAGGGAGACATACTACATCCATTTCCTCAATACTATGTCTCCATACGGTTTAAATGAAGAGTTTGACATTAAACCATTTTTATAACTTGGGCTTACAAAATGTCTACCTTCAGATGATGTATCTGTAAATACTTGTTCTACTAGACAACACCGGCATGGGTATTGGTGATATGTATTTTTTCACTGCGTGGGATATATTCTTTGTTTATATTCTCTTCTTTTTTCTATTTGTGTATTTTCTGGTTATTTAGTGCCTGTGTTTTCTGCTGATTGAGGGTTTTGGAGCAGTGTGGTTTTGTACGACTTGACCGGATGCCCGCCCCTTCCTTGTCTATAAAAGAACTGTCACTCACAAACACAAACACACATCTACACCTGACGAAGACCGTGTGAGGTCGAAACGTTGTGATTAGTGTTTAATAAATCGGTGAGCAGCAACAGTGTGCGGATTCTTTTCTTTTCCTTTGGTTTTGTTTGTTGATCCGGCACCTTGTGATTGGATGTGCGCGCACTCTGGACGCTACTTTTGGACTATTATTTGTGCACAGCACTCCACTGACTCCCGACCCTTTGTTTGTCTACGGAAACGGCCACAATGGATGGTAACAAGTCCAAGGAAATCCCAGCTGGCCTTATAAAGACATTCGAATTTACCAGTGAAGATCACTCACGCATACTACTCACAGATTCGCTCTTTGATGGAGAGATCTCCACTAAAATGAATTCAGACATTGATGGCCTGATTAAATCCCTCAAAAAACTTGTTGTACGAGAGGCCAAGCAATATCTGCACGCTGTGGCCTTGAGCGACTACCTGCGGCACAAGATTATTCCAAGGGGCTTAAGGATTCAAAAAGCTCCAGCCTTTGGCTTTAACAACACGGAATTCTGTGACCGCTGGTGTGAAATCCTCAATAAATGTTCGCTGGATCTAATGGCATTGACAATACAAGAAACAACTGAGCAACTCCGTAAAACCAGGGAAGAGATCGAACAGGCCACCAGCCGCCTGGATACAGAACTTACTGATAAAGGAAACCTAGCCAACCTGAAAAAGGACCTTGACCTACTGAAGGAGAAACATGTGTCTGAAATTAAGATCACCAAACGCAAAAAGTTCGCCAGAGACACTGATGACTACCAACAGGAGAAAGTTTATTTCTGGAGGAAGACCACAGATACATCAGCCCAAACGGCACAAGCTGGACCTATCCACCAACAGAGTCGTCATCAGGATGACTGGCCTTCCTCATCCTCAGTTGACTCCGACCCCCACCGCCGCAGCGTTTTTTTAGACCGCTCCCCCTCCCCCCATCAACAACGCAGGGGCAGAGGCAGTGGCGGCGGACGAGCGCGGAGAGGAATACCCCACGGCGTAAGCGCTGTAGGAGGGGCATCAAGAGGAGCGCCAAGATACCAACTGAGACACCGAGCACGGTAATGAACTTCTCTTTTAAACCTCTTACCGAGCTCTGCACCACCGCGCTCAGTAAAGGACTGTCTTTTGCACCGACCTCGTCTACTAATGACTTTGAGACTGTGATAGATTTCCAAAAATTTTTTCGGAGATTGAGACTACGCGAACTGTTACATACTGCACCATCTAATACATTTGGTTGTACCAACACCAGAGAGAGTGCTTCGATTCCTGCCCAAGAGGCTTCAAACGCTGTTCAAGACAAGGGACAATTTAGACCTAAATCTACTTATATTCCACCTAAAAATAGAAATGCTTCCCTTGACACATACTGCCGACTGGTGGAACGAGATGTATTATCGACCTTAAGAAATAAACGACAATATAAAGTGTATAACAACATGTCTAAACTCGAACGAGAAGCTTTGGCTGAACTCAATAATGACAAAACGATCGTCATTCATCCAGCCGATAAAGGAGGTGCTATTGTTCTACAGAACACCTCGGACTATGAACAAGAAATCTACAGACAACTTGGGGACACTAACTTCTACACAGAACTGTCCAATGACCCTACGAAGAAGTTTATGACTCGGGTTCATAACCAACTACAGTTTTGGTTGGATAAGGGAGAGATAAATAAAAGTGATTTTGGTTTTATGAAAATTGACCATCCTGTTATCCCAGTGATCTATACACTGCCCAAGGTACACAAGTCACATACACCCCCCCTACTTGGGAGACCAATAGTTAGTGGGATTGGGTCCCTGACATCCAATGTGTCCACGTTTGTTGACCATTACATTAAATCGATTGTTTGTTCCTTGCCCTCGTACATAAGAGACTCTATTGATTTTATTAACAAATTGAAATTAACGACGCTACCAAATACTGGTATTTTACTTGCGACATTTGACGTCTCTAGTCTCTACACAAACATCCCACATGATGGTGGTATAGAGGCAATGCGCTTTTTTCTTAACGAGAGAACCCCTACACTGAAACCACACACAGAGTGTATAATTGATTTTGCACACTTAGTACTCACCACCAATTATTTTCTCTTTAAGGAGAAATACTACTTGCAAGTCAAGGGGACGGCCATGGGTAGCACCATGGCACCCAACTATGCAAACCTGTACATGGGTTTTTTTGAGAACCGCTTTGTATTAGATCCTGAGATGAACCCACATTTTGGTAACATCTTAATGTACCTCCGCTTCATAGATGATATTTTTATCCTATGGAAAGGTGACGAGGAATCTCTTAAATTATTCCACCATTATTTAAATTCTGTCAATGACCATTTAAATTTTACCCTTGAGTTTGACCATAGTAAGATCAGTTTTTTGGATGTTCTAATCATTAAAGATGGCAGCACTTTACACACCGACTTATTTCGAAAGCCCACTGATAGGAATACATTGCTTCGAGGTGACAGTTACCATCCTAGCCACCTTATTAGAAGCCTCCCTATCAGCCAATTCCATCGGGCGAGAAGAATTTGTAGTACAAACGAGACGTATGCAACACAAGCCTCTGATTTAACTCAGAGATTCCGTGAGAGGGGTTACAGACAGCAGTGGATAGACGCAGCCAGCGAGCGTTTTGCGAGCGTCACACAAGAGGAATGTCTAGTCCCCAGACATGCTGGCCAAAAACAGACGCGCAATCCTACATTGTGCATCACTAGATATTCCCCTCTGGGCTCTACATTTGGACAAATCATACGAAAACATTGGCATGTGGTCGAAACAGATCCAAAACTAAAAGACGTTTTTACAGATCCCCCATCCATGGTTTTTAGACGTGCCCCTAATCTGAGAGATATGCTGGTTAGATCATACACCCCCGCCAGGAAACAACACTCTTTCAATATACCTGATGGTAATTATAAGTGTGGTAATTGCGCGCAATGTGGTTATACGCAAAAAAGTAAGATGTACACACATCCCCACACTGGTAGAAGCGTGAACATTCGTGGTGTAATTACTTGTAACACACAATTCGTTGTTTATTTAATTAAGTGTCCGTGTGGTCTTGCCTATGTGGGCAAGACCAATAGAGCTTTACGCATCCGAATTTCTGAGCACCGCAGCAATATAAGATGCGGTGACATTCGTAACCCTGTAGCGGCGCACTTTCTTTCTGCGGGCCATAATATATGTACTCTTAGATATACTGGGATAGAGAAGGTAGAGAGGCCTCCTAGAGGCGGCAATCATGACCGCCTACTGTTACAAAGGGAGACATACTACATCCATTTCCTCAATACTATGTCTCCATACGGTTTAAATGAAGAGTTTGACATTAAACCATTTTTATAACTTGGGCTTACAAAATGTCTACCTTCAGATGATGTATCTGTAAATACTTGTTCTACTAGACAACACCGGCATGGGTATTGGTGATATGTATTTTTTCACTGCGTGGGATATATTCTTTGTTTATATTCTCTTCTTTTTTCTATTTGTGTATTTTCTGGTTATTTAGTGCCTGTGTTTTCTGCTGATTGAGGGTTTTGGAGCAGTGTGGTTTTGTACGACTTGACCGGATGCCCGCCCCTTCCTTGTCTATAAAAGAACTGTCACTCACAAACACAGACACACATCTACACCTGACGAAGACCGTGTGAGGTCGAAACGTTGTGATTAGTGTTTAATAAATCGGTGAGCAGCAACAGTGTGCGGATTCTTTTCTTTTCCTTTGGTTTTGTTTGTTGATCCGGCACCTTGTGATTGGATGTGCGCGCACTCTGGACGCTACTTTTAGATTCTCATTCAACCAGGTCATGGTAGTCAAAGGAGCTAAGCTGTAAGCAACTGGACATCTTTTTGAAACTTGACAACGTTTCTGAACTGAAGAAGCCTTTCGGATGAAAGGTGAAACGTCTTCAAGCTCCAAAAGGAAGTCCAGTTGCTTACAGCTCAGCTCTTTTGACCCCGATGCACATTGAATGACACATTAAACATGAGCGAAGGGGGAGAAACGTCACCCCTTCCGGCCTCGAACCCAGGTCTCCGGGTTACCAAACATGCGCTCTGACCTCAACGCCAAAGAGACAGGCTCATTGGAATAGCAGTCAGACCACATCCCAGATCAATCCTAGTGATGGCACTCCCATTACACTGCCTTTCCCTTAAACTTTGCACCCATGCGCTTCACACACACACTCAGGTGTACCTCAGGCATCTCCCACCATATTTCTTGCATCCAGGGTGCCCCACATACTCATGCTTCACCCATCACTGGGGTCCCTCACAGCGGGGGTCAACCTAACCTGGGCGTCCCTCATATAGCTCACACAGCAGGTGCGCCTCCGATGACCTCACAGCAAAACATCCCACCATTTGTAGCGAAGGGGGGAGGGAAGTCACCCCACCTGGCTTCGAACCCAGGTGCCCAGAGGTTTAAAGCAGAATTTTAACTTAAAGGAGTACTTCCACGAGAAACCGTTTAGTACTTGGCCTTTTGAAATATGATAGGTCACCCCGAGTTGCATATGCATGCTGCACGTGAAAATGTTCTTCTACCCCGATTGCCTCCATCAGTCAGTGAAAGAAAGCAGGCGGAAAAAGGGGGGAATAAGAAAAAGGCCAACAAAGTGATGTAAGTTTGTAAATTAGAAAAAGCTATGCCACGGTTTTGATTACCGGAGAAGTCTCGTTGCAGCACACATTCACTTAGCGAAGTATAGGTACATATGTATGTTTGTTTGGAATGTTTCAGTCTTCTGAACTGATTGATTCACTATGACTGAATGGGCTTTGAATGATTGTATCCTGTAACTAGCATAGCCGAGATCCTGTCCCTGCTCCATCTCCTCCACTAAACAAGAACAGTCTGAAACAGAAGCACTAAAGCATTTTTTTCACTAAAAAAAAAACAGCATTTCATCATTCATTCTCAAATTAATGAGAACACGATGCAAGTACACCTTTAAAGTTAAATGCAAATGTGAGATGAAAGCATATGGCAAATATTTTATGGAGCCTTTTTTTTTTTTTTTTCCCTTCAAATAACCATGGTGGTCATATGATTGTTTGCATTATCCTAAATCATATCATTACTAGAAAGAGAACTTAAAGGGGGTTTAATTTGCATCTTTCAAATAGCCATGGTGGTCATATGATTGTTTGCATGATCCTAAATCATATCATTACTAGAAAGAGAACTTAAAGGGGGTTTAATTTGCATCTTTCAAATAGCCATGGTGGTCATATGATTGTTTGCATGATCCTTAATCATATCATTACTAGAAAGAGAACTTAAAGGGGGGTTAGTTTGCATTATTTGTATTCACCCTGTGTATGTGTCCTCCGAGGGCACTATTAGGGGATGACTAGCTTGTGTTTGTGTACGCCCGCCACTAGCTGTACTGTTTCACCTACAACAGGTCTATAAATAATTTAATTTAGCATGTTTTTGTTTGTCTATTGGATGTCTGTGCATTTGCACAAATCCCTCTGTTGGTATTGTGTGTGTATGTGTATGTGTGTGTGTGTGTGTGTGTGATGTCATGTCACACCTGGCCTGACATTCTGGACCAGTTTGATCCTCTCCCCGCACACTGTGAAGCCAAACCCCAACTGATCCTTCTGGACCACCACACATCTCTGCACCAGTCCAGCACCTGAGAAAGAAAGAAAGGGGGTGGGAGATAGAGAAAGAGAGAGAGAGAGAGAGAGAGAGAGAGAGAGAGGAAGAAGAAGAAGAAGAAGTAGAAGAAGAAGAAGAAGAAGAAGAGATTGAGACAAAAAAGAAAGAAAAGTGCCAAAATAAGGGATAAAGTAAGTAAGGATAAAACAAAATTCATAAAGCAGGAAAAAATGAGTTTTTGGGGGACATATTCAAGGATGCAAAGGTTTTTTCTCATGTTACATGTACTCTCCCTAAGTTTAACTTTGTGGATGTGCATACCTTTATTTGCTCTTAAAAAAAGACCTAAGCACTAAATGGAAAAGTGGTAGAAAATAATACAGATAATACCAAAAAACTCCAAACTTGGTTTTGCCTCATTCTTAGTCTGTGCTAATACTGTTTCTACTATTTCCTACTTATTTACAATCTCTACGATCAGTGAGCACACATAATCCCAAGGAATGACCACAAGCACATAGCCTATGCAAGTCTGTAACACGTGCATATGTGCCTGCACGTATGTGTGCATACACTTGTGTATGCGCGCCCATGTATGTCTGCATGAGTGCTTGTAAGTGTGTGTGTGTGTGTGTGTGTGTGTGTGTGTGTGTGTGTGTGTGTGTGTGTGTGTGTGTGTGCGTGTGTGTGTGCGTGTGTGCTGATAGGGACTCGGGGGTTGCTAAGAAGCTTACCTGTTCCCTCAGTGGCGATGTCCGGCAGTGGGTCCTTGGGCTGGCTGGCCGAAGCCTTGCGCTCAGAGTCCCCGATGGTTAAGCTGCTCAGCCTGGGGCGGAAAGAGAGAACAGGCACCGTCAGACACGGAAAAGAGAGAGAGAGAGACAGAGAGAGAGACAGAGACAGAGAAAAAGAGAGAGAGAGATTGTAGTTTGGAGAGAGCAAAAGATAGAAAGAAAGAGCGAAAGAAAGAAAGAAAGAAAGAAAGAAAGGAAGAAGGAGAGCTGCAACCACCAGGCTAGCAACAGAAGAGAACACAGAGAGAGAAGAGAGAGGCAGAGAGAGCAAGAAAGCAATGCATGCAAGCAAATGTGAGTAGAAAGTGCTAATTGATAACTATCAGATATTAAATATTTGTTTAATTAAATGTTCAATGCATGCTCAGTCTAACACACATGCTGCAAAGGTCGCAGAAAGAAAGAAAGAAAAAAAATGCTTGTGATTATGACAGAATAAGCAGCAAAGCAAAGCATGGGGGAGAGACAGAGAGAAAGAAAGAGAGAGAGAAGAGACAGACATAAAGAAAGAGAATGGAAAGAAAGAGAAAGAATAAGAGAGAGAGAGAGAGAGAGAGAGAGGGAGGAGAAAAGGGGTGGGCAGAAGGGAGAGACAGGGTATGGTATTGGGGAAGTGCCAGTGATGGAAACATGGAGAGACAAGGAGAGGCAGCCAAAAGAAACAGACCACGGGGTCAACATGGAGGAGAGGAGAGGTAAAGAGAGGAACGAGTACAGACTCACTATTAGTAGGGAAAGGAAGAGAGAGCAGGGAGCAAGAGGGAGAGAAAGAGAGCAAGAGAGACAGGAAAGTACAAAAAAGTGAGGGGAAGAGAGCGAGAGAGAGAGAGAGAGAGAGAGAGAGGGGAGTAAGGAGGATAGAAGCAGATAACAAAATATACAGCGACAAAATTATTCTCATTTCCAAAACAAACCGAAGCACTCCTTCCCGTGTGGCCTCTCCAGCAGATCTGAGACTTGCACCACTCACTAACACCAAACTTATACAACAGAGCGGAAAGGGTTATTGGTGCATTTCACACGGACTTCACCAATCAGATTTGCTGCAGGGACCACGGGGTAAGAGTTGGTGGCAGGGGGATTTGCCATGGGTGTACAGGCATTAGCCAATCAGGGTGTGGGATGGGGGTGTGGGATGGGGGGAAACAGAGAGGCATGTCGGGGTTGCCGGTCTCAGGATGCAAAAAAGAGAGGAAAAAAAAATTATCCAACATCTTATTCAGAACATACACACGGGGTTTACCATGACATTGAACAGGTGCAGAGTACAAGACAACTCACCACGCAGCGAAAGGACTACAGAGCAGGCGTGAAAAAGAAGAGAGACAGAAAAGGAGAGAGAGACATGAAGAGAGGGGGAAAAATATGAAGGGATGGCAGAGAAAGACTGAAACGACAACTAAAATGTTTCTAGTTAGAAGACAAGACTTGATGACAAAGAAGTACAGAGATAGCAGTTAGAGATGATGACAGATTCAGATTAGACAACATTTACGGGACGAAACCCTTGTTAAGATGGTGAGGAGTGGGAGGATCCTAATTCTCAGCATCTAAGCTAAATGATCAATCATATCAACAACCATACACAAGATAAAAGCCCATTTCCCAGTCCAAGACAGCTCTTTAGTATTACCTGTTACATTGGTTTATCTTGCAATAATCAATAGTAGATCGTCCAACCACCAGTTCTCTTTCATTATGTTTTTAATTGGCTCCAGAATTGGCTCAACAACACATTTTGACAAGTCAGGTCCCATATAAAGTCTCGATATGTTGGCAGGTTCAGCCATCTTGGACGAGTGTTGAGCCATCACACTGAACAGGCCCTCAAAATTTGACAACAACACAGTAGAATGGCAGCAATTTCCCTATGAAAAATCCTACACCAATGGAAAAATACACAAGACAGTGACAATGACTGTGTCTCCCATGTTAACCATCAATGTTATGTGTTTTATAGTTGCATGTTGTTTATAGTGTCTTTCTGTTGCTGTTAGTTAAGTGCTGCCTTTCTTGGCCAGGTCTTACTTGCAAAAGAGACTACTGTTTCAATGTGAGTACCCTGGTAAAACAAAAGGACGAAATAAACAAATACATAAATAAATGGGGCAATACACAAAAACATCAACCATTCTTTCACTTTTTCTTGACTAATGGTCTTAGGCCTTCTCAAATGAACCAACCACAGTCTTGTGTTTGAAGCCTGTCTTCACTGTAAGCCTGCACAAGCACTTCATACATGCATGCAGAGAACTCATGTCATGCTTACATCAACACAACACTCCCTCAATAGGACAAGCAGAGGAGTATTTCCAAGTAGGTGTTTTGGGTGCTAGGACAAACCCGATCCTTTAACTGAGAGAATATGGCAAACCTCCTGATAGAGGGGTCTTTTCTGTTTATTTTCCAAAACAAAAGCAAAGTAATAAGGCTCTTCTATTAGGAGGTTTAGGGTACCACTTGCACTCATTGAACACACCCTGACAAGTGGCTAAATCCACTTCTATAGAATATCCCCTGGGAAGCTGGGAAAGACTCAGAACAGGGGAGTACAGTAGAGAGAGAGAGAGAGAGAGAGAGAGAGAGAGAGAGAGAGAGAGAGAGAGAGAGAGAGAGAGCGAGAAACAACTACTAGGGTGAGACAGTTGGATCTTTCTGACAACCAACAGGGGGGACTGAGAGAGCACCAAGTCTACAAGGCTCACCTGGGCAGGTGTGTTTGTTTCTTGACGGCTGTCCTGCTCAGATTGAGACAAAACAGCCGGGGACAACAACACAGGAAGCCGACAGACAGGGAACAAGAGTGGGAAGAGATGGAGGGAAAAGCAGAGTGTATGGGGAGACAGACAGAGAGAGGGGTGATATGAGAGAATAGCAGACAAGTGGGAAAGGATTCAGACAGAGCACATGTGCATACAAACACACACAAGAACACACACACACAACCCAAAGAGCACGGCATGCTGACCTGACTTTCAGTTGGTGGGTCAGAAAGCCCAGTCTTTGTTACAAACCTAATGGCACCACTATTTACAATGACGGACACACACACAACCACAACACACACCAGGAAATTTACAGTGAGAAAGCATGCAAAACATTTCAAGTATAGTGGCACAGACTCACCTATCCAGCGTTGAGGTCGGGGGCCGCACACTCATGGCTGCAGGCAGTTAGACACAAGTCCGCTTTCCAGGCTGTAGAGACGGGTCAGTGGGTGATCATTCCCGCAATGTTTATTTATTACACTACGTGCTACAGTTTGTATAAAAAGAGACTATTAAATAGAGACGCAATCTGGTTCACGTTATTTACGCCACCATGTAGCTTCCTTCAAGGGAGTCCACCTTTACGTGTCCCATGTTTTAATCAAGTTAATCTTTCAAGTAAATACTAGGCATGTAAATATCTCCAACACCCTGCTACAAGGGTAGAGGTCGTGCAATCACAGTCTTCGCATAACACACAAGCAAAGCAACTGAATTACGTAACTGTGGTCCTGCTATTCATATTGCTTGATACTGTGGTGCATTTGGAGACGCAAATGCCATATTCCAATTAAATAAAAATCTTAAATTATCAAATGCCACCTCGTCGAATTAAGCGATGAAGACTGTGCTATTCGCCAAGCTAGGACGTGGTGCAGGTCCCTACACTAGACAAACAAGATAGACGAGCCGGGAGGTTCACTTGACAGGCAGGCAACTAGTCTGTTTGGCATGCCATTCACGTCAGTCCCATATCGTTAGGGTTTTCTTATGACTATTCTGATTTCTGCCAAAACTGGAGATGCAGCTGTGGGCGATTCTTTCATAGTGGACTTTACAGTGGTCGCAGTCACTACGCTAGTTCATAGCAAGGTCTTGAGGGACCACGACCTCTGGGTATATGGCCTAGCTAACGCATGTAAGACTTCAACTATCACAACAATTAAATGCAAACAGCGAAATTAAACCTCGGCCTTACAACCATCGCACAGTGTTTATGTTTCATGAACATGCATGTCATGACTATACATGCTCACTACATACATCACAAGAACTGGCCAAAGACCATAGCTATCTATACCGTCCAGTCTATCCAGATGACCTATCCAACTAATAGCATGCTAGCTACCGCTCTATGGGTAAACACACAGGCTAACTAACAGCTATCTTCCCTAACATAAACATGTACAGCAATGTGTTTATATCTCATACTGTTTCATATAATGGACAATTCACACACGTGATTGCCGTAATCACTCTATTGTCACTTTATGGCGTTACAAGGACTATAGTTACACTATAGCTAATCTAGCTAAGTGTAGTCTACCAGGCCATACGTCATCCTCGTGATTGCCAGAGAAAGTGTGCCGACCACCGACATGGTTGCGTCGGAGTCGCTATCCACGCTACGCCCAAGGTCGGATGAGACCGCATTGGCCAAAAACTACCTTCCAGTAAAACTGATCCAACAAGGACAGCAGTACATCGGATGCTTGATTCAAAACATAAATGCTCGACCCTCGTCAGCCTATCAATTTCACTCAAAACTGCTAATGCTATTCACCAAAACGTCTACAAAACAAGCATTTTTATAAAAGGCATTGCAAGCCAGTGTGCGAGCTAGCTACATACGAGATTCCTCCAAAACAGTTCGCTTCATTTGATCTTCACACAGCTGCATTCCACGGGGTGAGATTCCATTGTCCCATGCATCGATTTCCTCCTGTTAATCCACATTTCATCAGTGCATATTTCGGTTCCGTCTCCACTCGTCGGTGCATTTATTACCATTCCATTCTGCAGACTATTTAGTGTTTGCTTGATACAAGGAAATCCTACCATCACCCAGAGCTTGTGTTTTGCTATGGAGCGAGGGCAAACATTTTTACTATCGCCCTCTGCCGATTGGATTCCAGTATTGCATTACATGTACTCTGGAATCGCTGCCGTCTGGGACATAACGTTTTGGTTGTTGAGGTGTGATGGAATAGTTGGCTGGGCTGCTTGTGAGACGCACATAATCTATCCCTATAACAAAATAGTTACGGATGACCTACTATGTGTCATTAATTTCCTTGATGTGGTGGTATGTTGTTCAGCTGGTAAAACTAGGGCATGCACGTTTGATTCCCATTTAAAAAAAATGGGGAAGAAAACAGTTCCCTTACATAACAGCATGAAATAGCCTACAGTGATACTAAAGCAGTTTAATGACAATGATGATTATGATGACGACGACGAAGAAGGTCATGATAATGACAAGAAGAAGAAGAAGAAAAAGAAAAAGAAGAAAAGGTAGAAGAAGAAGGCAGATTCAAGATCAGTCGTCAGCTTTAGACATTTATGGCTTCTGTCTAACCTAACGCAAGTTATATTAAATGAACATGTCATGTTCGATTCAAGTGTATGCTATGTTTGAACTGTACCCTAGCCTACTAACAGTTAAACGGCGGACCAAAGTCTTTTGACTGTGAATATCGGCCCAGATTGGAAGGGACAGTAGCCTTGGAAGGTAAATGCAATACCTAATTTGGTTATAACTGGGCGTGGGGACGTGCCTGGTCTGAGAAGGAAGAGAATCTCCCCTGCCTCTCCGATGCAACAGCGTGCTAGGATTTTGAGAAATAAAGGGGGAAAACGCATGGAACAAGTTTCAGCTGTGATGAAAAGGTGAGTTTGCTAATGTCAAGAGATCATCTATACAACAGTGGATTTTTTTACTCATACCGGATTATCAGTAAAGTACCGTTCAGAAGTCTAACGGTACTGTGTCGGGAGGAAAAACTCTTACGAGGAGAGCTTCTTAAGATAGGCTATCGGCCAAATTCCGAGCGTTTCTGTGGGATTACGTTATGTTTAGGTTAAAGTCTTTCTATTCGACTTACAAACCTACAACTTCCGATGAAATATGCTTTAGAACTGCTTTGCAGTCGGGTTAAAAGCTTTGCTCATGTTGGCTGATGGTCCATGGGGCGTCACTGTTAGTTCTATTGTGCTTGATAAGGATAGGTTATCCAATTATTAGACATAGGCGACAGTTTAATTTGTTCTCTCGTAGCCAATCCATAGTTGTGTTTAGTAAATCAGTGTACAATTCATTTATCTTTAAAATCTGTGGAAGAAGTTGAAAACCAATAGGTGCTGTGCCATGAACTAAAATAGACCATGTTCTCATTCATTTGCCATTGCCAGTTTATTAGTCTATCATTACAGTATTAGGCTACTTGTATTCAAAATATTACAAGAAAGTGTTTCCATTTGGTTTGGGAATATGCAAAGATAGGCTACAATAACCCACATTTGGTGCTTCTTGGTTAAACCACACCATGGTTGGTGAACGATTTATGCCAAATAATCTGCAACCCCAATACCCACGGGGATCCTGCACCCCATCTAACATACAACCACACTGTAGTTTCAGAACAAATGTACATACGCAACCAACAACACCACACAGGAAGCAGCCTCTGTGCCCTGCCATAAGTGCATGCACAGGCCTGGGCCTCATAACAAGATCACATGGTTACAGCACAGATCTGATTAGCAGAAAGAGAAACATACAGAAAACCAGACTAGGTTACACTGTAGAATTGTGACATCAATGTGACATTGATCAGGGTGACACAGTAATCACACACTTGGCTGGGGTGAGTGTGGCGGCTTGTCAACACCCGAACTTCCTGTCTGTTATTCATCATCATTCTGCAACTCTTCTTAAGAAGGAAACGGAAGGGCTGTGTCAAGCAACTGAGCTCACGTCTAACCACTGAGGGGCCAAAAGCTCTTAAAAAGGTGTTCTCAGTCATTGTGAAAGGACTGATTGATTCATTCATTCATTCATTGGTGGTTTATTTACTGGTTATATATTTATGGAAATTTCAATGCAAGAAATGGACAGTAGTCCTGTCCTGTAAAGGGGTAATAGGGTTACAATATTCATACAGAAAACTGTGGGACAGTCAAAGTAGGTGAGGATACAAAAGTGTGAGTGCTATGCCTGTTTAAGCCTGACAGGAAAGTAGAAGATTGGAGAACTGGCGCTGAGTAAAAAGTGCTGCCTGCAAGTACATGCAAGCAAGCAATTGGTTGAGTCACTTGGTGCTTTAGTGTTGTGAAATAGCACTCTTCTTTTTAAACAGTCCATTGGTTGTGCTGTGTGTGTTTGCTTAAAAAGTTATTACAAATGCATTACTTAGTTATTAGTGATTGCAACAATATAAAACTACAAAAGCACTCAGAGAGCGCAGACCTGCTCCAGGTCAGCTCAGATCAGATCACCGCCAAAATCTGATCACTTTTAAGTTATCCCATGTTTGACCTACCCTGAAAATTTCATCAAAATCCATCCATAACTTTTTGAGTTATCTTGCTAACCAACCAACAAACAAACTATTAAATGCTGATGATTACATAACCTCCGCCCCCTGGTGGGGGTAATACACACAATATGATCTAAACTGGTCCAAATTTCCCATGGTAATTAAGCGCTGTTACAAACTGAATATAGTACAACTGAATTTAGATAAAATGATTGTGAAAAACACATAGGCCCAAGTTATCATGAACGTAAAGAAGCATACTCAATCTCTAATTTCTCATTTGACTGTGGCCCACCAGTTAGGGTAAAGACTGCATTATAGAAAAATATCTCCCTTTTGTGGAAATATATAGGACTACAAGGCCCTAATTCAAAGGACAACTTCTTCACTAGTGTTTTTTCCTAATCCTCTCACTTTCTGTCAACCCTCTCTGTATGTGTTTATGTGTGTGTGTGTTTATGTGTATGTGTGTATCCTGTCACACCTGGCCTGACATTCTGGACCAGTTTAATCCCTTCCCCACACACAGTGAAGCCAAATTCCTATGTGTGTGTGTGTGTGTGTGTGTTTCTCACGCCTTTGTCTTTAATATTGTACAACTGCTTTTACATCTTATGTACAGTAGTATATGTACACAAATCTAGCTCTTTGCTGCCTTTAATGCTGATTTTATTTGTCATTGCAGGCCCTTTTGAAGCATCTTGCAAGCAGACTCAAGTCCACATCCTTCATGACATTTACCACTTGTCTTGTAAGCCATCTTGGCTAAAGGGGCCTGCAGCCATCTGCACAAGATACAGCGTAGTCCTCTATAGGATATTGTTTATTCATCATACTTATCAAGTTTTGCTTTTTTTCCAAAAGAAAGAAAGAATCAAAGTAAAACTGCTCATCGGCGCAAATTAACCTACAGTGCTTAGGTAACTCCACCACTGACTGTGTGTGTTGCTTCGATTATTTCCCATCATGCCTTTTGTGCTCCCATACACTTCACGCCTGCTGTGGGCACGCACGGCGGCACTGGTGTGCACGTGTGTGGCGTTCAGCGTGGCGGCTCACGGTGGCCACCTGGGCAACTCGGGCGACCTCTTCATCTTCTGCTGGAGCTTCAGCTTCGCCGGCACGCTGCTCATTCTCCTGGTCGAGATGTTTGGCCTGCAGACACGCATGCCTGTCTCCTGGAACAACTTCCCCATCACCTTCGCCGGCTACGCCTTTCTCCTGTGCCTCTCCGCATCCGTGGCCTTCCCAATCAACTATCTGAAAGAAAATCAATGGGCGGGAGAGGTGCGCGACCACCGCATCGTTTCCACCGTCTTCTCCTGCTTGGCCACGGTGGCGTACCTGGTGGAGGTTAGCCTAGCGCGGGCGCGACCGGGGGAGGTGGCTGGCTACATGGCCACCACGCCAGGCCTGCTGAAGGTGTGCGAGACGTTCGTGGCGTGCGTCATCTTCGTGTTCGTCTCCAACCCCGTGTCGTACGACCGCTACCCCGCGCTCAAGTGGTGCCTGGCCGTCTACTGCATCTGTTTCGTGCTGTCGGCCACCATTGTGGTGCTGTGCGTGGGCGAGTGCACCGGCTGGCTCCCCTTTCCATTCTCCCGCTTCCTGTCCGTCTACTCCTTCCTGGCCGTGGCCATGTACCTCACGGCCACCATCATCTGGCCGGTGTTCCAGTTCGACAGCCGCTACAGCGTCCAATCGCATCGGCCCAGCAACTGTAACATTCCTGTCTCGTGCCCGTGGGATAAGCTGGTGGGTGTGGCAGTGCTCACCGCCCTCAACCTCCTACTCTACCTGGCAGACCTGGCCTACTCAGCCCGCTTAGTCTTTGTAACTGGATGATGACAGCAGGAGAAAAGGAATTACTAAGAAGAAGCAAAAACCTGATAGTTTTTTGAGTGTTTTTTTTTTTTTTTTTTTTTGCGCAACAGGAGAAAGAAGACATAGTTCTTTCATTGAAAAGACTCTTTTATTTTTTGTTTATTATTTTTGCCCACAAAAAAACAAGGCCTTAAGAGCATTTGCTTCACCAAGATGGACTATGTTGCAACCATCTGCTTTTGCTCACAGAAAAATAAAATGTTGCCAACCAATGAAGCATCAACAGGGCATCAAGGCAAACTGACACTGTTACTCTCTCACTGTTACTCTCTTACACTGTCTGGCTGTCAGTGATACTGAGTTAAGTTACTGCATACTGTAAGGGGGGTAGGGTGGGGTGGGTGGTGTACATGGTGTGATGTTTGTGGTAATACATGTTTTTATCTATTGCAACCCAAATAACAGCCAGACAGCAAATTTCATAGCTATTGTGTCAGCTTTCTGCTGCCTTCGTCCAATGTACTTTCTGTGAATGACTCTGTAGTATTGTGCACTGTCTTTCAAAATAAATAAGAATTGTGTGTTTTCTGTGTGCAACATTACCACTTGCAGTGTTTATTCAAAAGTTTAATAGTGAGTGTAGTGATGGAGAAGTTAGCAACAGTGGAAGCAACAGGCCTCTATACAATGGATAAAAAATAAGAATAATTGATTGCTTCCAACTAGAGTATGGACAAAAGTATTATGTGCTAAATGAAATGATCAAAGGGATTTTTTTATATCAGGGTTATTGTGGCTGTTGAAAAGGTGAGTTTAAAAATAAGTGATTTATAGTTGAAGGTCAGACAATTTGCGGAAATATAGAAGAGCAGATGCTGTCATGAGTCACCATAACCGGCAGCTTAGCATATTTATTGGCCACCCTTCCTTCATTTTAAAAAGTGGTGTTAGTTGTGCGTCTTTTCTTGATACGACCACTTGTACATAGTTAATATCCAGCCGATGTCAGTGGCTTGCTCACACTGTGCCCATGCGGTGCTGTGGTTTAGTGTGTCTCGTACTCCATGCCAGTTGGTGGTGGTATTGCAAGCTTATGAATTGACGGCGGCTTTTCAAAAGTTGAAGAAGAAGCAATGACTTCGCGGGCGAAAACACTTAATCCCAAACTAGTTTGTGTTTGGAGAGTATTCTACGTTGCAAAACAACACTGAAGATGACTTCGTTTGTGACAGAAGTGCTTGCCAGCTCTGGCAAGCTGGAAAAGGAAGACCTAATGACCAAGATCTCCAAATTAACGCGAAAATCGGATGACATAAAGGTTTGACAAACTAGCAATAAGTTGTCCCTTCCATGTCAGCTAGCACGCTGCGCTAGGTGACGTGGGCTGGGCAGCTATCAAAACTGGTGACATTTCCAAAATATGTTGATCAGTATTATCAGTTTTAATGTAGCTGAAATACTGTACGTATTAGACATATAACAGTTGCTGAATGTATTAGCTTGTAAGTTTGTTCGGGGAATGTTAGCATAAACAAACAGTTTATGTATGCACAATCGAACTAGCTAAAGATGACTAGCATACGGTAGTTTGGCAGCTGTTATGATGCACGTCAGCTGTTTCAAGGCAGCGCTTGGTTAAACTTAAGTAGAGATTTGTTCTAATTCATAGCCTAATAGACAACTAGATAATATGGCTTTACTTTTTGAAAACTCGTAAAGCTGAGCGCATTGTAATATTTTAATACAACTACGTTTTTAATTGATTTATTGTCTGAATTTAACTTTACAAGCTGACATTTAATATGGTATAGTGTTGTTGGTATTTAGGCCTTTTCATTTATCTGCTCAGTAGAAATTGTTGATCACCGAAGAAACTTTCAAACATGATGTGTGTCTCAACACCTCATCTTGAGTCAAAACATGAGTTTCAGGCAACACAAAGTGTAACTGTTTTGGATGATTAGCTTGAAGAGCTTGAAGTGTTTTATTCGAACTGGTCTTTGTAATCCTATTAATATGTTTATATGGGACTGTTCTCCCCACTCCCAGGCTGAGGCGACATACATGATAAAGAAGGAGTATGATAACTTCTTACCCTCCTACGACCTTGCTGAGAGACTGGGCAGAGAAGTCGAAGCCATGTACAAGGAAATTGATGATCTGAAAGACGTCATTGAGAATGAGGTACCCAACAATCCACAATGGGGACGTTAGGAATCCCAAGGATTCAGTAAACACGTGAAACTGCTGAGCAATTCTATCATCAGCGAGTAATTGTCAATTTTACCTTTCCTCTGTGGGATATAAGGGGTTGTCTCAATTTTCCGACTGTGGTTGGGGACAAACCTGGATAAACAAACCTCCTAGTGGGAAAACCTGATGGTTTCAGTCTCCTAGATTTTGTGTGTCTGTATATGCATCTTTTGCCTTATTTAAAAACTTAACTCTGGCCTCAAACGACTTCTGCATACATGTTTGTGTGCATGTGTGTGTTTAACAACTATGAACATTTACCACCACTAGCTACTAAGGGATTGCTAAACATGGAACAGTTTACTCACAGTTGGCTGAAATGAATGAGCACAGATAACATTATATCTAATACCTTTTTAAACTGTAATTTTTTCTCCACAGGTTCAACAGGATCTCAATAAGTCAGTCACAGAGTTCACGAGGCTGGGAGCCCAGCTAGGAAGAACCAAAGTGGCCCTTAACCTGTGCCAGCATCTGGTAGAGGTGAGGTATTGGTGATGACACATGGAGCAAGTTGATGAGCAGTGTTGCTGGGCAACAGCATAAAAGGCTCCTAATATTCTGATTGGATGATTGTGACAAATTCTGTGCTGATAATTTCAGTCCCCCTGATAAAAATGTGCAGCCTAACATCTTTCAGAAAGTGCCCAAACAGCATCTGATATTGAAGCTGCCAGGCAATATTGCTCAAAAAGTTGCCTAGTGTGTCATCACCTTAAGTTGTCTGACTCTTTTGTACAAAACAGTTTGCAGTCCTGCTGATCATCTCCAGTGCGTGTCCCCAAGTTCGCCACCAGTAGCCTTTAGTTCAAGCCCAATGAGGCCCCAGCTAAAGCCCCCTGAATCAGATTCTCTTTAATGAGCTTTGTATAACTGCCACACTATTTGTCCTTTGTTTATTTTTTAACTTTGCACTTTGACCTTCTTCCTTAGTATGAAAAGTCACTATTTTTGTTGTTTGTTTTTATTGTTTATTATATACTAAGAGCAGTCTGCCTGTGATGCCAAGTTGTTAGAACTTTGTAATACATACACTGGAAATGAATAGGTCATGGCATGCACACATCTCCGAGTATGTCCTATTATTATTATTATTATTATTATTATTGCTGATTTTTTTAAATATTATTAATGCACAACAATATCATACTTCTGTGGTTTATCTTGCAGAAAACAGAAATGCCACTGGGGCCTTATGGGCTGCATGCTGTATGGCATCTCTGTTCCTCTGCATGTCCAAGATAATGTAGAGCTTGTGTACTCTCTGTGTCTCTTCCCCTGTCCATAGTTTGACAATGCGATTAAAGACTTCCAGAAGGCTATGCGGCAGAAAGAATACGTGGTTGCTGCAGAACAGCATGGGAAGGTACGACACACAATTACAAATGCTTAAAAAAACACACAGCTTGAAGCCTCTTTCAGTCTATGTTGTTGTTATGTTAGGTGTAACACACAGCTTTTCGAATGAAAGACCCAGTAAAGTGAAAACTGTGCTTGGTTTGGTTACGTGTGAAATATGTTAGAAAACTGTGTCTGAAAAGATGCAGAAACAAGGCTGAACACCTAAAGCCCTTGGACTCCAATTCTCTCTGTCGATGTTGACCGCTTTAAATATTGACTGACTGACCAACAGCTGGTAGTACTGTAAAGAATACAATGAAAATTAATCTATCACGTCCGTAAAAAAAGAAGTGGTAGATGCTAAAAAAAATGAGCTGTTGCTTTCACTAAATACTTCCTTTCTCCCTAAGGGCAAAAGTGAAGTGTCCATTTACTTATGTCCTTTTGGGTAAAATGGTCTCCTAAATGCAATGCGATTTAATGTTGACCTTCTCCCTAAAACCACTGGTAGACACAGACACAGAGTTGAGATGTCATACTGCTCCTACACATGCAGATGGGGTATCTTGACTGTGCCAGTCAGAGGGGATCAGTGGTAAGCTGATGAAAAGCTGTCAAAGAAACTGTCAATTGTGTGTGTGTGTGTGTGTGTGTGTGATGATTGGGCGTCTCGGTTGTACAGGCTCAGGATGCAGTGGCGAAGGTGAAGAAGTGCAGCAGTGTGGAGATCCCTCTCCTGACGGTGCTGATGTCGGAGCTGACCATTCAGAAGGAGTCGCTCCTCTATCACCTGGGAGACGAGTGGGGCAAGATGGTCACGTGGACCCTGCCTCCAACAACTAAGGGTGGGTGTGGGTGTGTGTGTGCAGACTGATCTCATGAAAATGCATAAAAAGACCCGCCAAATTCCTTACGTCTTTTCGTGCATTGTTTGGACACTTTTTTGCATTTCCGTGTGTCTAATTTCAGCGCCCACCCACTGCAAAGTAAACATAAGCCCATGGACTGTGTGCTGACTGTTTGCACAAAGTGTGTGTGGTCTTGTGTGGTTGTGTGTGTGTATGCGTGGTAGACAGAATGTGTCTTTCATACTTGACTCATTCCCGCCCCCCGTAGAGCTTAATTCAGCAGAGGCCTTCCTGGGCGTGAAGCTGCATCTGAGTCGAGAGGGGAAGGCCTACGAGCCTGACCTGCCCAAAGTCCTGCAGGCCCTTGCTGTCCGCGGTGACCTTCAGCGCAAGGTCAAACAGTTCGGTAAGCAGAGCGTTTTTCAAGACTCATCAAAGCCTGTTTCAGGACTCTTTTAACTGGACCACTAGTACCATATAGGAAACAAGAACAACGAATAAGTAAAATCATAGTTTGCATGTAGTACATGCTCAAAAATAATAAAAAATGGAAAGATGCTGTGTTGATGCACACATGGCTCTCTAACTGTCAGTGCAAAGCTATAGAAGCAAGGGGAGTAATTTGATTGGTAAAAGACTGTTCATATTGGAACTCATGTTGGCCAATAGCAGATTAAACCTTTGCACTAGAATGTACTTCTCCACTAGCCTGCTAGTAAACCAGCGCCTCATACTTCATTTCATTTTCTACAGAGGGTCTGGCAGTGCTTTCATTGTCATTACTGTATTAGGCAGAATTCTGCCTAGCCAATCAGCGAACGGAGTGTTCATGAGCGATGATTTTGTATGCTACATTTTGATTGTAGTGCGTAAGCAGACTAATTACATATGTCACAATCGGACGTTATCGATTGGGTAAAGGCAGAGCCACATGTTTTGAACTTCAGCAGAGTCCACACCTCCAGGTAGAAATCATTTCCAGACCCTCTGTACCAAATGAAACGAAGCACGAGGAGCTGGTATACCAGGCTGCTACTCCACTCCACGTAAAATGTATTGTCTGTGAAACAGTCTGCCTGTTAACTATATTGCTCTTCTGTCCTATCACCTCCACGCCTTGCGGTGGCACTGTAGCCCAGCTGCTGATGAAGTACGTGTTGAGGCCGTTAATCCTCCATCCTTCGCTGGTGGTGGAGGTGAGTGAGCAGCAGTCCTCATATGGTGCGGAGTTCACAGCGATCTGCTTCATCAGTCAGGATACCGGCGCAGAGCACCGCCGCCCTCCAGAACTCTACCAGCAGATTCTCATCGTGTTCAAGGCCCTACACGAACACCCGTTCAGTACGTATCTCACACGCACACTCTCACACTTACTCACTCTTTCCCCCACTGTCTCTGTCTCTCTCTCTCACACACACACAAACACAGAAATATCTAATTCCCGACCAGGTTCTCATTGTCACGAACAAACACCTGTTTAGTATATGTCTCTGACTGATGGATACACACACATGCACACAGATATGGACACTAGCTTACACACACACACACACACACACACACACATACACACCTGCAGAAACACACTCTTTTCACACATGGGTAAACACACCCAACATACTATTCAACTTGCCCAGTACCTCTTTTATCAGCTGTAAATGATTTGTCAGCCACAGCACTCAGTCAGTATTTTCAGCCCCCCCTCCCCCTCCCCCCACACACTTCTGCACTATTAAAAGAAAGGGATTCACACATGCATTGCTGGAATTGTAGGTCTGGTTCTCTGTCTACACTGGTACTGGTTCCTCTGGCAGATGCCACATTCGGAGAGCAGGTGGTGTGTGTGGTGCATTGTGGGAATCATAGTTTTCTCAATCTACACTCTTACTGGTTTCTCCAACAGATGCCACATTCGGAGAGCAGGTGGTGTGTGTGATGCATTGTGGGAATCATAGTTTTCTCAGTCTATGCTCTTACTGGTTTCTCTGGGAGATGCCACAGTAGGAAAGCAGGCGATGTGTGCGATGCATTGTGGGAATTGTTGTTTTCTAAATCTTCGCTCTTACTGGTTTCACTGGCAGATGCCACATTCGGAGAGCAGGTGGTGTGTGTGATGCATTGTGGGAATCGTAGTTTTCTCAATCTATACTCTTACTGGTTTCTATGACAGATGCCACAGTAGGAGAGCAGGCGGTGTGTGCGATGCTGGGCAGTCTGATTTGGGAGGAGCTGTCGGAGAACATCATCCAGGACTGCCTGGTGCACTCCATTCCAGCCCGGAGCAACCAGCTGGACCAGTATGCCGAGGTGAGGCACAGGGTTGACTGGTGTGGGTTTTACTGGTGGGAGGGGGCACATGTGTGGGAGGTATAGGGTAAGGCCGATATTGGACTGCTTTGTACACTCTATCCCAGCCAGGAGCAACCATCTCCATTAGGGGTGGGTATTGGCAAGGACTTTACAATACGATACATATTCCGATACATTTGCCACGATACGATACGATATATTGCACTATATTGCGATACTCTACGTAGTTCAGTGAAAATGCAAAAATAGAGTTGAATTATCATTTGCTATTTACGATCTAGATAGTCTTACATCTTATCAAAACTGAATTAAATCAACATAATTCAGAGTTACTGAACTCAACACAACTCAAAAACATAAAGTGCATAAGATAGGAGTCAGAAATTGATATAGTATATTGTGGAAATTAGTATCACGATGTTGATGTTGAAATCGATACAGTGTATTGCGATACGATATATTGCGATACAAGATATTTTTGCACACCCCTAATCTCCATCATGCGAGGGTGTGTGTGTGTGTGTGTGTGTGTGTTGGGTGGGGCGGGGCACGCAACGACGTGAGGGTTTTTTTGCATACGTGCAGATGACATGGACAACCATAAATCAGACTCAATAATGGCGTCTCATCACGCAGGTGATCTCCGAGACCAGGAGCTTTGAGAGCTGCCTGCGTGAGATGGCCTACCTGCGGGCGGAGGCCACGGACCTGCTGAAGTACGCCCAGAACTACAACCGCCACTTCATCAGCCGCAAGTGCCAGGACGTGATTGTGGAGGCACGACGGCTCATGACCTCCGAGATCCATGACACAGTCAAAGTAAGTGGGCCAGCTGACTTGTTCTGATTTGTTTGTTTTATCTCTTACTGTTAAAACGAAATGATTTTCTCTAGGGCTTTGACTCCGAACTTTGTTATTCGAATATAATTTGAATATTTAAAAAAATTAGAGATATTCGAATGGCAGCCCTTAATATGACGAGGAGTTTTAAATCTACACTCCTGACAAGCAAGAGTGCGGCGCTTGATACCACACTGTGTGGCGCTACTTTGGCTTCCCAAAGCAAGAGGGGAAAATCACGAGGGAGGACAAAGTGACACATCTGACTGTTAATTAAAAAACAGTCATCACACCGTGTTGTTCTTTCAAAAACATCATTGACTAGGTGCACGAAATATTCCTGTAAGCTCGTGTATTTACGATGGAGCGTTAACTGTGTCTTCTGTTATATTCCGCTCATTACATCTTCACTCCGACACTGAATATCTTGTTTGCTCAATAATAACAATGCATATTTAACACGCATAAATATTTAGCCTTTCGTTCACGTAGTCTATTGACATTGATACACTGCCAACGTAAGTTTACTGACGGCACTCAATGGTCAAAATATTATTAACAAATATTTGAATATTATTACAATATTAATATTCATAAATGAACGAACTTCGAATATGATTTTTTAGCAAAAGTCAAAGCCTTTCTCCCATGTGCAACATGTTCTGCCCTTAAAAAGTGTCTAATGACACTTCAGTTTTTAGCTTGCAGACTACAACCACTTTAACACTGTATGTTGCCTTTTTGTTTTTGAAGTTTTTTTTTTTTTTTTTTTTTTTTTTTTTTTTTTTTACACAGTGAAGACGTTTTCTTGAAGATAGAATTGGGAATAATACCATAGACATTTTGGTTTGAGTGCTATTTCTTTGTCAATTGGTTCTGAGAAATCAGTCTTATTGTGACATCCTCCTGCCTCCAGCAGCCAGTTGATTAAACATAGACATTGACTTAAAACTTTGACTAACAGTAAGACAGGCTAACTGTAGACACTGGGACAAGACAAAATAAGCCAGCGGTCTTTAGTTTCTGTCTTTAGTTAGTCAGACTAATTTGCATTGTATTATGGGAAAACTAAAACACAAGAGCAAGTCTAAACAAGATGGCCGACAGCGGGCGCTCGATTCGTATCAGAAAATATTTGTGTCCATCGCAGATCTCGCCCAGCTACAAGCTGTCTCTGCCGCCGCTGCCTCGTCCCTCGGGGGAGAAGAAGAGGAGTCGGGGGGCCGTGAAGGTGGAGTCCCCCGGCCCTGGCCCTGGCCTGCCCCTGGCCCTGGCCCTGGAGGCCCCCGGGGGCCAGCAGCAGCAGCAGCAGCTGGAGGGGCGCACCATGGCCCTGCCGGCCTGCCGGGTCAGCCGCACCGCGCAGCAGATCCTGGAGCTGGCCGTCAACACACTGGCCGAGGCCTCAGACAGGTCCAACACAAGGTACCGCTGTGTGTGTGTGTGCTAATGTCAGAGGCACCATGCAGTCGTGTGTGTGAGTGTGAGTGTGTATGTCAAACACAAGGTGACCATGCAGTCGTGTGTGTGTGTGTGTGAAACACGAGGCAGAGGCACCATGCAGGTGTGTGTGTGTGTGTGTGTGTGTGAAACACAAGGTGACCATGCAGTCGTGTGTGTGTGTGTGTGTGTGTGTGTGTCAAACACAGGGTAATGTTAGTGTCCATTGTGTGTTTGTGTCAAACACAAGGTAATGTTAGTGTCCAGTGTGTGTGTCTGTGTCGTGTGTGTTTGTGTCAAACACAAGGTGACCATGCAGGTGTGTGTGTGTGTGTGTGTGTGTGTGTGTGTGTGTGTGAGTGTGAAACTGGTAGAGTCAGTGCAGTCATGTGTAGAGCACAGTGTGGAAGTTAAAAGTGTGAAGACCTTTGCGCTGATATTAATTATTGTTTGTTTGTTTGTTTATGTAGTTGTTTTCATGCTGACACTACATTATGTTACACTAAAACTGATTTTTAAAGTTATGTGCATGAGTTACTTATGTTGCTCTTGTTTACACGTCGTTGTAAAGCTATTTTAAGCCAAATGTCTCTGGTTTCCCCAGCGCCATCCAGATCCTGTATGCAGTGAGAAACATTTTCCATTTGTTTTGCAACGTTGTGCCGACATACCACGAGTAAGTACCATGATCGGACAACCTGCTACATCTTTGCACTAACGTTGAGCTATTCTTGTTGTACAGCTGTTTAATGTTTTGGAGAACCCCTTTTTGGTCAGCCCTACACTAAAGGGTTTGTGCTATGAAGAACACATATGACAGGATCATACTTTCCCCGGTGCATCCCCAAATTCAATTATACCACAACAAATTACCCTGGTAAATCAGCCCCTCGTACTTCAGTTCATTTTGTACAGAGGGTCTGGCCTTGATGCCGTTGAAATGTATCTATGCTGACCGAGCGAATCCTAGCCAATCAGCGAACAGAGGGAGTGTTCGTGAGCGAAGATGTTGGCTTTGTGTGCAACATTTGAATTGTAGTGCGTAGGTAGGCTAATTGCATACATGACGATCAGACGTTAGCAATAGGGTAAAAGCAGAGGCTTGTTTTAAACTTCAACAGAGTCCACACCTCCAGGAAGAAATCGTTTCTCATGGCCTCCGCTCCAAACCCTCTGTACAAAATGAAATGAAATACGAGGGGCTGGTTTACCAGGCTAACATAAAATGGCATTGAACACAGGAACAGGCGGAGAAGTGCATGTTTAGGGGGGCTTACCAGGTTAGTGAGTTGGAGAGCCTCTTGAAAACAGAGAGGAATGAGCCTGCACTTGTAGCAGTAACCACATATTAATTGCTCCTTTTGTCTTGTTACCTCCACCAGCGGAGGTTATGTAATCATTAACGTTTGTTAGTTAGCAACATAACTCAAGAAAGTTATGGATTTTGATGACATTTTTAAGGTCGATCAAAAATGGGCTAACTTAAAAGTGATTAGATTTTGCTGGTGATCTGAGCTGCCCTGGCGGAGGTCTGCGCTCTCTGAGTGCTTTTGTAGTTGTTTGTGTATTTCTGATGCATTGTTAACGGTACAGTTGTTGATAATACTGCAATTCTTAATTTTGGTAGGCTGTAGTTTGACTTAGGGCTGCTCAATTAATCGAATTCTAATCGTGATAACGATTTCAGGGCCAAACGATCTCAAAACAAATAAAATCGAGGGCAACAATGTTTTTGTCTTAATTATTTTCTACTGTTTGTACTGTACATTAGATGTATACATTAGACATTTCTACTGTTTGTACATTAGACATCAAAGGAGACTTACTAATGTTTACGAAGAAAGGTATTAGGGAAAATCTGAAGGTACAAGAATGTTTTTTCAAAATGTTTTTGAATACATTTTCAAAAAATGAAGCATGTTACTGAGGAAAACAAAATAATCGTTTGAATAATCGTGATTTCAGTTTTGGCCCAAATAATCGTGATTCAGATTTTTTCCATAATCGAGCAGCCTTAGTTTGACTGTAGTTTGGGTATGAATGGGCATTGAATTCAAAACGTTATTGATTCTCCCACACTAAGTATACTGTATGTACTGTAGCATATGTTTGTTGTGTTCATTTGCAAGATGAGTTGCTGCTATAACAAAAGAAATTTCCTGTATAAGATGTCAAAGTATCTATCTATCTGTCCATCCATCCATCCATCCATCCATCCATCCATCCATCCACCCATTCACACACTATCCATCCATCTATCCATCCATCCATTCACCCATTCACACACCCACCCATCCATCCACCCATTCACCCACCCACCCGTACATCCATCCATTCACCCACCCACCCGTACATCCATCCATCCATCCCTCCACCCACCCTCCCCCTCTGACGTGTCTGTAGGGAAAGCTTGCTGAAGCTCCCCCAGCTGGCGGCCATCCACCATAACGACTGCATGTTCCTGGCCCACCACCTCTTCACGCTGGGCCACCACTTCGGCCCCGTCTTCACCACCGACTACACCGTCTGCTCCTTCGTGGACCTCGTGCCCAGTCTGAGGAGGCAAGGTAAGGGCCAAGGCCAGCGTGAATGCCCCAGCACCTTGCTCAGGCTTAACGCCCTACACTATATTAATCATCATAATAATAATAATAATAATAATAATAATAATACATTTTCATTTAAAACGTGCCTCTCGTATCATCCAAGGTTACTTTTCCAATACAGATCTACAAATTAATAAAATATAAATACGAAATATAAAAAATGCACTTAATAAAATATTAAATGAGCAATGAAACATTGTTGTCAAGTCAGAGTCAATTAGCTCTTTTAAAAAGATGTGTCTTCAGGTGAAGTTTAAATTCCATAATGGATTCACATTGTCTGATGTAAAGGGAAAGTGAAGTTTAGCAAAAGTGTGTCCGGTGTAACACGAGTATACAACTTTTTAAGGCTCATTGTGGTGTTTCTATGTGTGTGTGTGTGTGTGTGTGTGTGTGTGTGTGTGTGTGTGTGTGTGTGTCTGTCTGTATTCTGTTTGTCCGTACTGTGTGTGTGTGTGTCTCTCTCTGTATTGTGTGTTTGTGTCTGTGTTGTGTGTGTGTGTGTGTGTGTTTGTCTGTCTGTATTGTGTGTGTGTGTGTGTGTGTGTGTGTGTGTGTGTGCAGGCACTCGCTGCTTTGTGAGCCAGATGAACGTGCTGAGGGGGGAGATCCTGGAGAGTCTGTCCACCGCCAGGGACTTCTCCAACCTGGAGGACAAGGTCAACGCCGAGACGGCCAACAAGGCTGTACGACAGGTAATACAACACCACAACAAACAAACAATGAATTCATTTAAATAGCTTCATTTTATTTTATTTCATTATTATTTCATAGTTTAGTTCTGCCCACACAGTGAAGTAGCCTCTGCCTGTTGCTCCTGGGCTTTTTTTATGCAACTTTTGTCCAGAAGATGTCACCAACAAGCAACAGTCTATGCCTGCCTTAAAATTTCATCAAAATCCATCCAGCACTTTTTGAGTTATCTTGCTAACCAACCAACCGACCAACAAACAAATGTCAATGATTACATAAAAAAATCGATATAACATGTTTGCGCAAACATTTTGTGGTATCTTTTGAAAGTGGTGGTGTGTTTAAGGTGTGCGTGTGCGTGCGTGCGTGCGTGTGCGTGCGTGCGTGTGTGTGTGTGCGTGTGTGTGCGTGCGTGTGTGTGCCTGCGTGTGTGTGTGCGTGCGTATGCGTGCGTGCGTGTGTGTGCTTGCGTGTGTGTGCATGCGTCTGTGTGCGTGTGTGTGTGTGTGTTGTACATACATGCTGTGCCTGGCACAGTGAGAAATGAGGCCTTTTGCAAGTGTTTTGCATTACTTACCTGATTAGTGTATGACACTTTGAGTCTACAATACTGAAGATTTTTACAGTATTCTCATTTTCTGAGTTTTTGGGTTTGAGGTTTTAATAAACTGTAAATCATAATCAGCAAAATTACAACAACAAAAAGCTTGAGATATCTCACTTTGCATGTAATGAATCTATAAAATGTATTGGTTTCACCTTTTATGTTGGATTGCCTGAATAAAACAACTTTTACATGATATTCCCGAATTTCCCGAGTAGTACCTGTACATGTGTGTGTGTGTGTGTGAAAGAAGAGCTCGCTCAGCGTCAGGAAAAAAAATGAGCTTTGTCAGAATAATACTGCAGACTTGCTTGTTTTGTTTTTCTTCCTGCTCCTCTCCGGCCAAAGGTGGTTCTCCAGCTGAAGAGAGTGGGGCGCGTGTGGCAGGAGGTTCTCCCTGTGAACATCTACTGCAAGGCCATGGGGACCCTGCTCAACACCGCCGTCAGCGAGCTCATCAACAGGATACTGGCACTCGAGGTCAGAGGCCAGCTTCTTTTTGGCAAAGTAGTGCTGTGGCAGCTGGGTCTAGTTGAAGTGTTCGAGAAGATAAGTGTAGCCAAAATGCAAAAAGATAACAATAATAATGTATACCATAATAAAATAATGTGTAATACATTTATATTCTAATAATATATTATAAATAATGCTTTTGGTTGATTAGGAGGGGGGAAAGGTGTACTACAAAGGTGTTGAAGTGAAAAACCTGGTTTGGTTTAGTTTAGTTGTAAACCTGTTAGCAGAAGAGTCCAGGGCATGGCACCCACTTTCTCAACTACATGTGATGGTGGGGCAATGATTGTGTAGTAATACATGTCAACATAACATCACCCCTTTAAGCATCACTAAGTAGTTTTTTCAACTTAAAAGAAATGTTTCCAAAATCATTTAAGTGGTTCATCAACTTGTATCTGGGTGAAAGACGCTTCTGAATGCGCTTTGATGCCCTCCATGGGCTATAACCGCACTAAGTTTGGAGAAGCGGGCTGTCTCTCTGTAGTTTAAATGAGAGACGATTCCGCTTCCAACCTGCTTGTGTGCGTTTCCTGTGTTTGTGTGACAAACAAAACTAATCTCTACTAACTCTTTACCTAGGTGCCTCGTGCTCGTATATGTCTGTGTGTGCAGGGGGTGGGTGTGTCTGAAGTGCCCCTGCTCCGGGATACTTACCTAAGGCACATGCATCTCCTTGTGTGTTTGTGTGTAGTCTGTTTACTCTGTGTTCCTCTACACCTCTGTTAGCTTATTATGTCCTCCTTTTGTAGGTCGCTTTGGGTAAAAGCGTCTGCTAAGTGTAATGTAATGTCATGTCATGTGTGGTCTGTAGGACATCTCTTCTGAGGAGGCCAACTTCCTGCACGGCCTCCTTGAGCACGTCCTCGTGGAGGGCCCTCAGATCTTCACCCCCGTGCTGGACGAGAAGGAGAACAGGAGGTACCAGGAGGAGGTGTCCGTGCATGTCGCCAAGTGGATGGCCTTCAAGGAGCTCGCAATGGTGCTGCTGGCTAACCTCAATGACATCCTGAACAGGTGGGGGCACCATTCTGTGTGTGTGTGTGTGAGAGAGAGACAGAGAGAAAGAGAGAGAGAGAGAGACACCATTCTGTGTGTGTGTGTGTGAGAGAGAGAGAGGAAGGAAGGAAGGAAGGGAGAGGGAGGGAGGGAGAGGGAGAGAGGTGGGGGCACCATTCTGTGTGTGTGTGAGAGTGAGAGATGGTGGCTTTGTAAGTGCCTTTGTACTTTTAATGAGCATGTTTATGTTGCAGGCATAATAAAATCACAGAATATACTCAATGTTTAATGTTCACATGTGATGTGCCTTTTTATGAGCAATCACAGCAATTGATGGGCCTTAATTTAATAAACAAATACTGTATGAGTTTCAGATATCTACAGATGATCATCATCATATATTGGTTTATAACATTTGATGTGCATTCATAAGGAGTTTTCCAATACCTCATAAATGTATAGTAAGATGTTCTAAAGCATTTGTAACACTTTGCCGTCAGGGGCCTTTTTGTCCTTTATGCAACCAAAAGTCAGCTCAGTCTGTTTACTAATTTTTACGTGGAAAAGTTTGTGGAAAAGTAATTCTTAGCCTCTGGCTGTTATCATGTTTACTTTTTCGGGTGCTTTGTGTGTGAATGTAAGAAACAAAAATTAAGAGACCACTGTAAAATTATCAGTTTCTCTGATTTAACTACTTATAAGTATATGTGTGAGTAAAGTGAACATGTTTGTTTTATTCTGTAAACTACTGACAATATTTCTCCCATATTCCAAATTCACCTGACACTGGAAAGGAATGGCTGTCATACATGTATAGATGCTGATTTTAGGAAAATTTGCAGTAGACTCTTAATTTTTTCCAGAGCTGTATTTCCTCAGTCTTCCTCTTCTCCTCTTTCTCACACAGGTGGGCGGAAGGCAAGGGTCCCCTGGCACTCACCTTCAGCTACAGCGAGGTCAAGAGTCTGATCCGGGCGCTCTTCCAGAACACGGACCGCAGGGCGGCTGCCCTCGCTCAGATCGGACCCAGTTTTTGAACACAAGGCACAAACAGCGCCACCTGGTGGTGGTCTTTTTTTGGGGGGGCAGAGTGGATGCTTCATGCTTGGACTGAAAAAAACAGGGGCAGCTTGCTCCTCTTACATTTGTTTGACAGGCTACAACATTGCCTTTGACAGAAACCTGACATCAAGTGTCGGTGCAAGGCTTTTCATTTGGATCATTAACAAAATGCTCTAACTCAGAACAGGATGTTTAACAGGCCATTGAAAGAGCTCTTTAAAGACCTTAAAGTGTTTGGAAAAAGGACTATACCAGGTTAGAAAAAAACCTCTGCTGGGATGCTGGTGTAGCGTGTCACACAGAATGAGTAAAAATACAATGATGCAGAAGGTGTCAACATGGTTTTTTTTTGGAAACATCTAAACCAAAACATTATGTTGAGTTATAAGTTATTTTTATGTTGTTTGTAAATCCTATTTTAAAGTTACCAATTTATCAATGGATTAGTATTATGTTTACCTTACCAACAATACTAAGCATTCTGCAGTGTTCTTCTGCTGTTTGATAGTAATAGAGAGCACTGCAATAACATGTTCTGGCAGATTGCTGAGATGAATGGGCATTAGCTCCTTGCTGTGTGTTCTTATATTCAATGACAAAAAAACACTCAAAGATACAACTATATAAATGTCCATAATCAGTAATTTTATTGACAACAAATACATGGCGTAAAAGACTCATTTCTTTTTGGGATTGTAAAATGAATTAAGATTTAATAAATGCTGCCACCAACTTTGTTAATCCGATACTGTCTGGTGTCTGAGGCAAATACACATTGTATACAGGCATAAAAATAGTCTTTATCAATAAGATGCAGTTCATTAAAATTAGGAACCCCTCTGCACAGGCAGTTGCCCCAGCAACAACAAAAAAAAACACACACACAACTACAATTAAATCAAGCATAAAGCATAGTGCAGATCCCCTCTGGCGATAAGGTTTGCATGGTGCCTCTGTGTGTACATATTGGGGTGTGTGGGTGTGTATTTATTTGTGTGAGAGATGTGTGTGTGTGAGAGAGATGCACGTGTGTGTGTGTGTGAGAGAGAGAGAGAGTGAGCATAAAGCATCAGCAATAAACACAGTGTTGGTGAAGAGGCAGCATTAAAAACAGCACTCACTAAATCCCGAGTCCCTCTCTGTCTCAAGGGAGCCCTCAGCCTCCCCCTCCTAACCAGGAACAAGCTCCCCTACCTTTCTGTCTTCACTGCCGGCAGCACTGAAAGTTGCGAGCAGCACCCTCCCCCCATGAGTGCCAATTCAAACACAGTGCCATCATCTCCCCACTCTGCTCAGTCTTTATTCCCAACCTCACAGGTCTCCAGGATCCATCATCAGTGGCCACGCTCCTTTTGAGGTCTTCCACAGGTGAGCATAGTCAGTTCATGAGAATGAGTTGCTCGCCCGATCCATTTCTCATCGCAGGATTATACACGTTCCCCAGAGCATATAGGAAAAGCATGAGCATATGTATAGATTAGTAGCACAGCATGCAAGTTTACATTCAAAATGTAAAATTGATTTGGGTAGTAACAGCTTTCCACATGCCATTTCCACGGCAGTTGTGCCAAGGGGTAACATTATGAGAACAAAGATTTCAACAAGACATACATTTACAATCAAGCGTTATGTCATAACTCCAGCAATCAGTTACACTTAGTCTAAGTTCTCCAAACATGTGAAACCAATGTCTGACAGAAGGCCTTCACGCCAGTGCTGACTGTTGGAGCTCTTCTCTGTATCTCCTCTAGATTCTCAGCTTCCTGATGCTTTCCACATTTCTTCAGTCTGCTAATGAGAAAGTCAAGATGCACAAGAACGGACTTGGCGTCTTTCTTCAGGGCTATCTCTTGCAGCTTCATGATCTTTTCATAAGCCTCATTCAGAAACTTAGCCTGCTCATTCTTTGACTTTGACAGCTCTGCCTCAATGCCAGCTTTCATGCTTATACCTTTCCCATATGCTTCGTCATACCTTTTTCTCAAGTTATGTGCAGTCTTCTTTGTCTTCTGGGTGACGTTGATGTACATTTTTTCATCTTTGACGTGATTTGTGTAAGAACAGCGGTTAGTGCAGACTGTGCACTGTCCGTTTTTCATCACGTGGCACCACCAAAGGTCGTCATTACTGACCCACGTGCATCCTGGGAAGTGGCAGTTCTCTTTGCAGATGGTGCAGTGTGTTGCCTTTTCTTCACATTTTGAGAACACTGTTTTAATGGGCACTAGTGCTTGGATGACCTCTTCAACCTCAATTTCGAAGTTCTCATTGTTGTCTAGCTTTTCCTTGTTATCCAGGACAGCAGCCTGTATTTGCTCCAGTTCGTTCTGCTTTTGTTCCATCTTCACCACACGCTGCTGTAAGTTGATAATGCAAGCCTCGAGTGCCTCACGATTTTTTATAACATCTTCAGTCATCCTCAGATTGGTTTCCTCCGTATTGTTAAGAAACTCAAGAAACTCTTCCATGCTTTCTTCTCTAGCAGACCAATACGCTTCATAGATTTTTGGCACTTTGGTCTTTCCCATGGGCTGTGCACTTATGTTGTTGAATGAGAAATAAACAGGATCTCCATTTGTATCAGTTGCACATGGAATCTGTGCCTCCTTGACAGCATTAAGGGCGTTTTTAGGAATGGTTCCATCTGAATGTGTGATAAAAATCACAATATTCTTCTTGACATTGTGTCCAAACAGAGATACAACTGCATCAAAGATGTACTGCTGTGATTCTGTTAGTCTGTTCTCTGAGGCTTTTACAACTAGACCAATAGCGTTAATGCTTCGAACACCTTCATATGATGTGAACAATTCAAGCAAATGTTTAGCAATTTGCTTTTCTTCTTTTCTTCCCCCAGTGTCTCCATAACCTGGAGTGTCAATTATGGTGTAAGAGGTTGGTTTGTCAGCAATGTGGACCTCGTACGCTGTAACGCAAGCTGTCTGAGATTTAGCCTGGCTTTTCTCTTTCTCTTCTGTAATCTCAAACCACATTTTGTCTTCAAATTTAACCCCCAGAATGTGAGTGATCATAGAGTTAATGAGAGTGGTCTTCCCTGTTCCTGTTTCTCCCACCATTAGAATGTTTTTTTTTTTTTTTTCGGAGTCAAAATTCCCAAATCTCCATCGTCTTATCTTTGCATCAGATGGTGGTATGCCTTCACTGTAAGATGTCCATTCTTCTCCATCTAAATATTGCCTATTTGTAAGGAGTCGGTAGCAGAAAGGACCTCTGTCTGTCAGAGGAAGAGTTTTCTGTCGGTCTTGTGTAAGTGATGCAAGGTCCCTAGAAATGTTCAATATGATTAAACACATTTATTTGGATGTATTTTAATGTATTTCATGAACACTACTATTGTTTTGTTTTTGTGCACCCCCAACCCCCTATAAACATTGTTTCAAACTTACCTATACGCCATCCTTGTAGACACTATGGCTAATGTTGGGATCTGTGAAATGTTTTTAAATGTTACTGTTTTCATACTGTGGTATGTAACAAGCACTCCCACTGTTACATGAAGTCTTTTTTAACGGATACGAATGTTTTCAGCTTGCTATTACTAAACTATATTGTTCAGCAAATCATTATACAGTGCTTGTTTTAGTTACTGTACAGTGTATGTTTTAGTCCATCAATATTAACCAATTGGGCTTTGGATTAGGTCAGAGTATAAAAGATTATTCAAGTTGTCCTCAAAATTGCAGAGTGTTATTTTAAATCTTTGTGTAAATTTTGGCAAAAGATTTTAAACCCATTGAAAGGAAGTCTATCAATGGCATAGTTCATTGTATAACAAAGATGCATTTGTATTAAAATTAGATCTTACAATATAACCAGCACTCTTTCTCTCTTATAACATACATGCACACACAAACAGTAACACCTAGGCCTTTACATGTATCGCTGAACTCTCCAACAAGCAGCCTACAACTGCACCAAAATTTAATTTAGGTTTTGGAGTTAAATTTACTTACTATTTAACCCTGATGTGTACATATAACCTTTGCCGTATCTTTTGATATTTTTCTGGGATTTTCTGCTGATGATGTACACGACATTTTAGAACCACCCTTGAACTAGTTTGTTTAACCTTTGCTGTAAATTAAAAATGGTTGGCAGAAATGCAGGATCTCTTAGGAAATGTGTGAAAAATCAAAATTTTTGTTCTAAGCTTTATCATTGTTGAGTTACAAGCCACAAATTTAACATTTCCCAATACGGACCAAGTTTCAAGAAAAGTATAGCTTCAGGGATTCACATAGTAATCCTACATAACAAATCTAAAGTAATGATTCTCCACTCAAGAAACTGATGATTCAAAAGCTCCTATTTTTGCATTTACAATTTACACTAGGAAGCTAGTTTTGTTCCTCAGCAAACATACTAACTCTGTATGATATGTTAACATCCCAATTTTCATTTTACACTGAAGTTTTCCTGTAAGAAAATGAGCTGAGATTAAGAATTGATGTAGTGGGAAAACAGTATTTAAATCTTATCTTGAACTGCGATATTATAAGACACACGGTATACATTATTATTATTATTATTATTATTATTATTATTATTATTATTATTATTATTATTATTATTATTATTATTATTATCCGAAAGTGAAACTAGTCTGACACAAACAAAGTGCTGGTTTTTAGCTGCAGAGTAGATTCTTTTTGTGAAGTCCAATTTTGGACAATCAAATACTTCATTTTCCATCTTAATCTATTCTCACCTCATTTCATTTCTCCTAGCAGGTTTACAGGACAAGCAGGTGTGCAACAGATATGATCCCATTTCAAATTTTGATTTCTATTACTACAAGCAAAAAAATCTTAAATAAAGTCTTTACTTTATGAAATAAACTCATTGCGAGTACATAGTCATACACATACACAATATCTAAGTGTTAAAAAAGGAATTATATTGGTTATCATACCTGTGGTCAAAAGATGAGATAAAAAGCACCAGTACCAGCTGAGTATGAGTTGTGTGTTTGATATAAGAGTATGATAAGAGTATGTTTGTCTTCAACACACAGCTTTTATACAGTACATTGAGAGCTCCACCCATGCCACTTTTGGTGGTCATGCGATTTCAAAGAAATCAAGTGGTTTTTCAACCACTGTGCCAGTACTGTGAGAGACTGTCAGGTGTTATTGTACTTTCTTGGTTTAAAACAATAAACTGTGTCATAAGAGTAAACTGCTTGAAGTATCTGTGTGTTGCAGTGGGTGGTGGTACACAGCACAGTTAGTTTGGTGACAACAAAAAAAAGAAGCAGCAATAGATGTATGCACATGCAAGTTTAACATGGAAAAATACTTGAAAAGTTAACTCGATCTTGATCAAAGTTCCCTAGACCTAATCCAAATGAAAAAGAAAGCAAAAAGATGTGTTCAAGACTCACGTTCAGTGGTACATATACGTCATTCTGCTTTTGTTAACTGAGTATCCTGCTGCTCCTTTGTGTGTTGTGTGTGGGGAAAAACTATCCAACTGCTCCATGGTCTCTATAGATACAAACAAACACAAAACAAAACATGAACTTTGGAACTTTGAACTTTGAATTGGAAAACTGCTGCCAAAAATACCCAGCTGTGAAAAACCAGGCTATTTCAAAATTGCTCCCCTTCTTCATAACGTATTTCTGAGTGTTTTAGGAGAAACTACATGTGTGTCTCTCAGCAATATCTGCCAGCATGCAACATCTGTGTGCATCTGAACATGTCCAAATTTCACACCCAGAGAGCAAGTACTTTCATACACTCAAAATAAAAAATGAAATAACACTTATGTAATATAACACAATAGCTCGTTTCCATAGCTACTGGTAGAGGGTGTACTAAACTAACTCCCCTTAAAAAAATAAAACCAGCATATGTGCACGCAGCGAAAGACTTAGCCATGTTAGTGCACAGGCAATGCCATTTACCACAGACTACAGGGCACAATTACTTGCTGTATGCATGTGAACCACGATAACACTTGAAGTTAAACAAAATAAGAAATAGTGCATGCTAATGTTTGCCTGATGGCAAAACAAAGTTTGTTGTATGTATAAATTGTGGCAACATTTAAACATAACAATAAAAAAATGCATTGCATACCCTTCATCAATGGACATAGTCCAATGTTTTTGTTACCAAAGTCAAATTATGAATAGATTATACAAATCTGCTATATCTTTTGACTATCTGATATTTGTCAAGACTGGTAATTCAAATATGTTCTGAAAATCAGTAATAATTAAATGCAGCAGCGTGCAACACAGATGGATAAGGTCTTGGATGTAACTAAGTCTCCCCTTAGAGGTGTGGAGATCTTTCTCACACTGAATTGTATCTATGTAGATATCTAATGTTCTAATGTATCTTTGACCATTTGACCTCACAAGCCAGTTAAATTACACCCTCACTTCCTGAAAGGTTGGTTGGATGTGAATGTTCATGACTGAGCCATGATCTTCGCTTAATATCTGCAAAGCCAGGACTGTGTACATGGCATTAGTTCCCCTCAGTATGGACAAATAAGTTGCTCAATCAAAATCACTAACCTAAGTGGACAATCAAGGGCGTAAGGGTGTAAGGGCATAGCTTCACTGCAGTACCTCCGTTTGCAAGCACCATGTATGAATACACAGCTACATTTGATAAATGGTTGCAATTATACGCTTATTGTCTGGAGATCATGTGTGAACAAGGGCGTAGGTTTGGTCTCAGCTTCGGTAGGGACACTACCAACCATCAGGCATACAGGATCAGATAACAAGGGCAAGACCGATAAATACAGTTTCTGTTCCCCATATCAATCATTCAGTATCAGATAACAAGGGCAAGACCGGTAATACAGTTTCTGTTTGCCATACCAACAAGTTATTTGATTCTGAATGCCTGTCAGCAAAGTGCATGAACTGTCACGTTGTACTTACAGAGGCACTGCTATTACATTTTGACTGGTTCAGAAGGTGTGGTTCTGTATGTTCAATTCCTTCTACTGATTAGAGGGGGTGGTCGCTTATGTAGGTGCAACCACTCTTCTGCGGGGCACCATAACTAATGTTGGAGCAATTGCTCCTATGTGGGGCACGTGAGAGAGAGAAAGAGAAAGAGAGAGAGAGAGAGAGAGAGAGAGAGGCATTTCATGAGCATGTTTATGTTGTAGGCATACCAAAGTCACAAAATAGTAAAATCATAAAATCACAGAATATACTCAATGTTCACATATGCTGCGCCTTCTTATGAGCAATCACAGCAGTTGATGAGTCTTAATTTAATAAACAAATGCTGTATGAGCTTTAGATATCTACAGATGATCATCATCATATATTGCTTTATAACATTTGATGTGCATTCATAAAGTTTTTTCCAATACCTCATAAATGTATAGTAAGATGTTCTAAAGCATTTGTAACACTTCGCTGTCAGGGGCCTTTCAGTCTGTTCAGTCAGCTCAGTCTGTTTACTAATTTCTACGTGGACAAGTTTGTGGACAAGTAATTCTTAGCCTCTGGCTGCTATCATGTTTACTTTTTTGGGTGCGTTGTGTGTGAATGTAAGATGCAGCTCTGCAAAAAATTAGGAGACCACTGTGAACATTTTTGTTTTATTCTGTACACTACTGACATTTCTCTCTAATTCCAAATTCAACTGACACTAGAAAGGAATGGATGTCATACATGTAGAGGTGCTGATTTTAGGAAAATTTGCAGAAGGGGCATAGGCAGAAATCATAACATTTGTGGGCCCAGAAAAAAATCAGGTTATTTATTTTTTTACTTAAACTGTCAATTAAACTTATAGAGGTGGACCTGATTGACAATTGGGTGGGCACAGGCCCATCCCAGCTCACATGTGGCTACACCTATGATTTGCTGTGGTCTCTTAAATTTTTTCCAGAGTATTGCAGGCTGTATTTCCTCAGTCTTCCTCTTCTCTTCTTTCTCACACAGGTGGGCGGAAAACAAGGGTCCCCTGGCACTCACCTCCACCTACAGCGAGGTCACCGATCGCCAAGCGGCTGCTCTCGCTCAGATCGCACCCAGTTTTTAAACACGAAGCAGAAACAGTGCCACCTGGTGGTGGTTTTTTTTTTTTGAGCAGAGTGGACACTTCATGCTTGGACTAAAAAAAAAGGGCCAGCTTGTTCCTCTTACATTTGTTTGGCTTTTTTTATTTGGATCATTAACAAAATGCTCTAACTCAGAACAGGATGTTTAAGGTCTTTAAAGAGCTCTTTCAATGGCATGTTAAAGTGTTTGGAAAAAGGACTACACCAGGCTAGAAAAAACCCTCTGCTGGGATGCTGATGTAGTGTGTCACACAGAATGAGTAAAAATACAATGATGCAGAAGGTGTCAACATGGTTATTTTTGGAAACATCTAAACCAAAACATTATGTTGTGTTATATTTAATTTTGAATTCATAAAGTTATTTTTTATGTTGTTTGTAAATCATATTTTAAAGTTACCAACTTATCAATGGATTAGTATTATGTTTACCTTACCAACAATACTAAGCATTCTGCAGTGTTCTTCTGCTGTTCGATAGTGATAGAGAGCACTGCAATAACATGTTCTGGCAGATTGCTGAGATAAATGGGCATTAGCTCCTTGCTGTGTGTTCTTATATTCAATGACAAAAAAACACTCAAAGATACAACTATGTTCATAATCAGTAATTTTATTGACAACAAATACATGGCGTAAAAGACTCATTTCTTTTTTTGGATTGTAAAATGAATTAACATTTAATAAATGCTGCCACCAACTTTGTTAATCTGATACTGTCTGGTGTCTGAGGCAAATACACATTGTATACAGGCATAAAAATAGTCTTTATTAATAAGAAGCAGTTCATTAAAATTAGGAACCCCTCTGCACAGGCAGTTGCCCCAGCAACAACAAAAAAAACACACACACACAACTACAATTAAATCAAGCATAAAGCATAGTGTAGATGCCCTCTGTCGATAAGGTTTGCATGGTGCCTTTGTGTGTACCTATTGGGGTGGGTGGGTGTGTGTGTGTATTTATTTGTGTGAGAGATGTGTGTGTGTGTGTGAGAGAGAGAGGGAGATGTGTGTGTGTGTGTGTGTGAGAGATGCGTGTGTGTGTGTGAGAGAGAGAGTGAGCATAAAGTGTCAGCGATAAACACAGGGCCAGTGAGGAGGCAGCGTTAAATACAGCACTCGCTAAATCCCGAGTCCCTCTCTCCGGCAACACTGAAAGTTGCGAGCAGCACCCTCCCCCCATGAGTGCCAACTCAAACACAGTGCCAGCGTCTCCCCACTCTGCTCAGTCTGTATTCCCAACTTCACAGGTCTCAAGGATCCATCATCACTTAGTGGCCGCGCTCCTTTTGAGTTCTTCCACAGGTGAGCATAGTCAGTTAATTAGAATAAGTTGCTTGCCTGATCCATTTCTCATCGCAGGATTATACACAATGTTCCACAGAGCATACAGAAAAAAAGCATGAGCGTATGTATAGATTAGTAGCACAGCATGTAAGTTTACATCCGAAATGTATAACTGATTTGAGTAGTAACAGCTTTCCACATGGCATTTCCACAGCAGATGTGCCAAGGGGTAATATTTGAGGACAAAGATTACAGCAAGGCGTGTATTTGCGATGCATTATGTCATAACACCAGGAATCAGTTACGCTTAATCTAAGTTCTCTGAACAAATGAAACTAACGTATCATAGAAGGCCTTCACACCAGTGCTGACAGGCGGAGCTTTACTCTTTATCTCCTCTAGATTCTTCGCTTCCTGATGCTTTCCACATTCCTTCAGTCTGCTAATGAGAAAGCCGAGATGCACAAGAACGGACTTGGCGTCTTTCTTCAGGGCTATCTCTTGCAGCTTCATGATCTTTTCATAAGCCTCATCCACTAACTTGGCCTGACCAGTCTTTGACTGTTCCAGTTTTTCCTCAATGCGAGCTTTCATGTCTACATCCTTCCCATATGCTTCTTCATACTCTTTTCTCAACTTATCTGCAGTCTTCTTTGTCTTCTGGATGACATTAATGTACATATTTTCATCTTTGACGTGATCTGTGTAAGAACAATGTTTAGTGCAGACTGTGCACTGATAGTCTCCCTTCTCTCCCTTTTTCATCACCTTGCATAGCCAAAGGCCATCTTTACTGACCCACGTACATCGTGGGAAGTGGCAGTTCTCCTTGCAGTTGGTGCAGTGTGTTGCCAGTTCCTCACATGTTTTGAGCACTTCTTTAATAGGCTTTAGTGTTTGGATGACCTCATCAACCTCAAATTCGAAGTCCTCATTGTTGTCCAGTTTTTGCTTGTTAGCCCAGAGAGCAGCCTGTATTTGCTTCAGTTCATTCTGCTCTTCCTCCATCTTCACCACACGCTGCTGTAAGTTGATAATGCAAGCCTCGAGTGCCTCCCGATTTTTTATAACATCTTCAGTCATCCTCAAATTGGTTCCCTCCATTTTGTGAAGAAACTCGAGAAACTTATCCATGCTTTCTTCTCTGGCAGACCAATACACCTCATAGATTTTTGACAGTTTGGCCTCCTTTCCTATGTGCTGTGCACTCGTGTTGTTGAAGGAGAAATAAACAGGCTCTCCATTTGTATCAGTTGCGCATGGAATCTGTGCCTCCTTGACGGCATTAAGGGCATTTTCAGGAAAGGTCCCATCTGAATGTGTGATAAAAATCACAATGTTGTTCTTCACATTGTGTCCAAATAGGGATATAACTGCATCAAAGATGTACTGCTGCGATTCTGTTAGTCTGTTCTCCGATGCTTTTACAACTAGACCAATAGCATTAATGCTTTGAACACCTTCATATGATGTGAACAATTCAAGCAAATGTTTCGCAGTTTGCTTGTCTTCGTCTCTTCCTGCAGTGTCTCCATAACCTGGAGTGTCAATTATGGTGTAAGAGGTTGGGCTGTCATCAAGGTTGATCTCATATGCTGTTATGCAAGCTGTCTGAGATTTAGCCTGGCTTTTCTCTTCCTCTTCCGTGATCTCAAACCACATTTTGTCATTAAATTTAACTCCCAGAATGTGAGTGACCATAGAGTTAATGAGAGTGGTCTTCCCTGTTCCTGTTTCTCCCACCATTAGAATGGTTTTCTTTTTTTTGTCCGGGTCATTGTTCCCAAATCTCCATCGGCTAATCTTTGCATCAGATGGTATGCCTTCACTCTTAGATTTCCATTCTCCATCTAAATATTCTCTATTTGTTAGGAGTCGGTAGCAGGGAGGATTTCTGTCTTTCAGATAAAGAGTTTTCTGTAGGTCTTGTGTGAGTGATGCAAGGTCCCTGGAGAAGTGGTACATTTAAATGTAATTAGACAGCTATTGTCTTGCCTATAGTATCTATTACCCAAATGATTAGGATAATTTTAAACTTACCTTTTTGCAACTCTCATCGACACTGTTGCTGGATTCTGTAAAAAGTTTACAGTCAATTCACAACAGTTATTGTTTTTTATACTGTAACATGTCAGATGTTTGCAGTCACACTCTCACATGCAGTTCTTTTTGAACTGATATGGTATGTCGGTAATTTGTTAGAAAAAATAGTGAATGCTAGTGTTTGGTCTGCCTCGCTTTCTAAATCTTTTTGCTTCACCTCCTCTGAGTCTGTGTTTACTAATTTTCTTTTTACATTCTGTAGAGACTTTCAGTCTTATGTTTATCATTTTTATCCTTATGTCAGCTTTATCTTTTCATGCATTTACCTCGCATCATTCACCTCTTATACTTTTACCTTATTTTGTATATATTTTTTTCTCTTCATTTTTTCCCCTTTTACTACTTAGGCCTACCCTTTATTTTAATTTAAAGACTAAACTACATGTGTGTATGAAACATGCAACATAAATACACTTGCCTTGTCTCACTTTACCTTGCCTGGACTGGCTTGCTCTCTTTGAGTCCGACAGCTGGCCTATCTATGTACTAACTACAAAGGCCTTTTCACTTAGCTTATTAGAGGTTCCCAATTAGCAGGAAATTGCTTTGGCCAGAATAAACTATAAAATAGTTAAGATAGGTACGCCTTGGGGTCTAGACCCAACAACAGCACTTCCTTTTCAGGAGAAAAAACATCTCCTGACCAGTATTCCTCTACAGACCTCAATCCCACAGGCTCCCTCAGCACTTACCTGCTCCTCCTTTTTCTTCCAAAAATATTTTATCATCTCCATCTGGTCACTGAAACAATATACCAATACTGTGAACATTAACAAGAACACTATCTCATTTATTTTTCACTTTTTGATTTTAACAGCATGATTGTACTGATTCGACGTTGAAATACTAGTGAGATGGTGAATAACAGACAGCTCTGAAATAGCATGTTTGAGGGGGGCATAGAGAGGGCTGACTTCCTATGTGTTGCATAGTAATTGGCTGAGCGTCGGCAGCCATTTTGATTGTGTGTAACTGGAGGTTGCACAGGACGCATCGTTCTGTCACTGTATGCTAGTCTAGACCGAAGTTCTAGACTCATTTAAACTACACCATGGTCACAAACCACACCAACAAAAGGAACAAAAGGAACAAAATGTGCTGCCATCAACTGCACAAAGTATACATAAACAAACAAAGAAGTGGCCTTCTATTCCTTTCCAAAGGAAAAAACAAGGTGAGCCATGTTGGTGATTGGATATGGACAGTTGCTACCACACAACTGCAAGCGGCTAGCTAACACCTCCTCTGTGATGCTGATTTGCCGTGGTTGGTTAAAAGTTCACTGACACCTGTGCAGGTGCATTGTCTGTTGCTCCCCCACTCGTCATCTAAAGTGTACGTTATTTGAATCAAATTTGAAGACATATCTTTTCTCTCTATTTTTAGCTTGTTCTGATGCGTTTATCTGATGCTCTTAAACCCGGCCTCTAGTTAATTATTAATCTCATTTCTGTTTCATTGTCGTATTATATACTTATTTATGGTCTTTGTTTTATGGTTTTCTTGTCTTAGTTTAGTGTTTGTGGAGCACTTTGGGGCAGCTCGTTTTGTTGTGGCCCGAGCACTGGAGGTGCAAAGCCCTATTGTTTCTGTAAAGATTATTATTATTATTATTATTATTATTATTATTATTAGGGCCCGGGCAACAGGCTTCTTGTGTGTATTGAAATGTGGTATGATGAATGTGTGGTAGAGCAGTGTTGTGAGGTGAGAAATTGTGTGGAAATGATTTCCTGGAAGTGGGCATGGATGTGGGTTTTGAATGAATGACATTGTGTTTTTTCGTGTAGTGTGTAGGAGTGATTTGTAAAAGAAATAGGCAAAATGAGATTTTGTACAATTACAGTACCCCCTATGGGCCCAATTTTATGGCATGTACTGTGCTTTTAGAGGTCTTTGTGCTGATTGTGTTCCTACCTTCTTGGTGCAAGATATTGGCAATTCAAAATCCCAATTTTTGCATTTACCCATATCACTAGGTGGCGCTATGCTTCAAGTGAGTGTTTATGGGCTGGGTCGATACGCCTCTGACATACTAACACAAAATCGTTGTCTTGGGCAAAATTGTTGAGTTATTTAACAAAAACTGTTTTTCAACACCTAGCTTCGACAATAAACATCGCCCCCTATGACGAAATGTCACAAAATGTTGTACACATGAAAGGAAAGCTGTTTAAAGTTGGCATGTCAACTTTGACCACATTTGAGCAATTAGAAGCCAAGATATGGACTTTTGAAGAATTTTAAGCTACGTGGTAAATGGTCATTGACATGTAACTTCGAAACGATTTATCTCAAGATAAATCCTTTGATAACTTTTTGTCAGCATTATCTGTAGATGACATATACCAAATTTGGTGAGATTCACGTTAACGGCCTATGACAAGTTCGTTTGGATTCGTTTTCGCAGTGTTAAAATTTAACGTAAATTGTTTTCATTGGAAGTGGGCATCAACCAGGGTTTTCAATGCGTGAGGGTCAATAGATTTCACGACAAAAAAAAAAATTGGTTGTAAACATTAGCGTTCGCTAGATAATAGACAAAATGACATTTTGTACAATTACAGCTCCCCCTATGGGCCAAATTTTATGGCATGTGCTGTGCTTTTAGAGGTCTTTGTACTGATCGTGCATGACGTATTTTGTGCGGTTCCCACCTTCTCGGTCCAAGATATTGGCAATACAAAATCCCAATTTTTGCATTTACCCATAAAACTAGGTGGCGCTATGCTTTAAGGGAGTGTTTATGGGCTGGGTCGATAAGCCTCTGTAACACCAACATACTAACACAAAATCGTTGTCTTGGGCAAAATTGTTGACGAGTTATTTAACAAAAACTTTTTTTTTGACACCTAGCTTCACCAATAAACATTGCCGTCTATGACAAGATGTCACAAAATTTAGTACACATGAAAAGAAAGCTGTTTAGAGATGGCATGTCAACTTTGACCAAATTTGAGCAATTAAAAGCCAAGATATGGACTTTTGAAGAATTTTAAGCTACGTGTTTAATGTTCATTGTGTAACTTCGAAACAGTTTATCTCAAGATAAATCCTTTGATAACTTTTTGTCAGCATTGTGAATTTTCAGCATTCTGAAAATTTTACTTGGTCACCAGGCAACTGCGCAAGCGTGTGGTGACGTACGGTCACGAACCCAAATACAATAAATTAAGTGGTAGATGCTCAATCACAAATCAGACAGCGTACAATAATTTTCCTAATAAGTATTTTTCTATCGTTATAGCTGAAATCACTTACTGGACTGGGAGGCTAATATTGTACGTGGGGACTTTATTCTTTGTCAACTAACTTTGGTTCCAGGCAGTCTTGCAAGCCAGCATGTCAAGGGAGCTAGCTAGTTAGCATGTACATACCAAGCTATAGCGTGTTGCACAGCTATACAGTGTCGATTCTTCTTACAAACAAATACCAATTTCTAAGCTTATTTTTTCAAGAAATGCTGATGTAAATGTTTCCCAAACATGAATAGAAAAGTAAACAGGCATGACTATGACTACGGCTTGTTATCCAAACAGTACGGTAAATTTTCTCCTGTGCGACAGAAACTCACTAGCCGTCGCATGGTTGGTGACGTCATTTTTAGCATACTTTCAGATAAACGTTTCTTACAAAGCAATAACATGTCAGATTTCCGATCGAAGCAAATATGTTTTGCTGTGTCCTCTCAACAATGCCAATATCAAGGTACAGAGTGCTTCTCATGTAAAGTTATTTGATTTTAAAGTGACGTTAAAATGAATGGAAGTCAATGGAATGCTAAAGGCTATTGGGCCCTTTCCGGGTTGAGATTTCCCCATGGGTGCTTTAACTTCAGCCTATGGTCCTACCGCCTTGGATGAAACCTCTGCTTTTAAACAAAAAAAGTCACGTGTGATTGGGCGGCAGATCTGGTCATCTATTGGTCACCCTGCTTCATTATAAATGTAAACCACAATAATAAAGTAAATAATAATTTCATAGGGTGAGATCAGGTAAAATGGGACATAAGGTAAAATGGGACAAATAAGGTTTTAAGCCTTTATCTCTTTAAATATCAGTAGGAAATGAAAGGACATGTTATTATATTGTTACTGCATTTGTCATTTACATTACATATAATTTAGATTGGACTAAAGTATTATGTCCTGTACAGCTCACATGAGGTTGCGTGAATAGCTGTAGTCAGCGGCCAGTTGTGCGTGTTACACCTGGGAGCAGAGACTAACAGCCTGAACTATTTACTTGGTTATAGATAGTGGCATGGTGAAAGCCATGGGGGAAAGCGATAGGTAGGTGCTGCTGAGTGGATGATGTAAACGGCCCCAGCAGCCCCAGTCACTGTAACAGTAGCCGGCTGGTTCAGGTTAACCCTTGTTGAGCATCTGTCTGTACGGCTCCAGTTGGCCATCCCTTCAGCTGCTCTGTCCTGTACAGCTCACATGAGGTTGCGTGAATAGCTGTAGTCAGCGGCCAGTTGTGCGTGTTACACCTGGGAGTAGGGACTAACAGCCTGAACTATTTACTTGGTTATAGATAGTGTAGGGGTAGGTGTAATAGCTATAGTTTCTCCCTAAGGTGTTCTTCCTACATGCACAAGTACTGTGTGTTATTTGTAAACTATAGATGGGAGGAGGCAAGGTTTAAAAAATCAGTGGAGCCAAAACTTGCAAGGTGAGCCCCCTGACATGTCAATTCTGTCTTCATGATTATTAAGACTATTGTAGTGGAAGCAATAAGAATATAACTCAAAACATGATTTAAATGTGTATTATGTTAGATTTCACTTAACATCAAAATAGCTTTCTGCTTTACTTGTTTAATGAAAATAGAGTTTAGTTACTAAGTGGTGCTTCAGTTAAATTGGGACAAAAAATCAGCTAAGGTGGGACACCTCTGTCTAATATAAATCCTAAGTATTTGTTGTGCATTAGGATCAGAAATAATGTAGAAATCACATAGAACTGTCAGAAACTGCAAATAGTTTAACAGCTAAAAATGAAAAATTTACAGTTTTATTAAAAATTAACTGTTTTTATACTGTGTATAATAGTTATTAGCAGTAGCCATTACCCTGTAGCTGTTAGCATGTAATCCTCTACATACACATACAAATGCCCCCCACACATATGCATACAGGCAGGCACCCACACCCACACTCTCTTGCTGTTGTGTGGACACACACATACACAAAGTAGGTTGTTTTATTGATGTTGGACATCATGAACTAATAAATATGATTAGTAAATAAAATTGAAAATATATTGATGTATATTTGCTATTTACAGCAAATTTGTGTAGCCTTAATGTAAATATAAATGTTACTACTTGACATTGTCTTTTTGCCAGCATTTATTTCTGGAACACCCTGTATATCAAAAAGTCTTCCTTGAATATCCCCCAAACTATTTGATTCTCCAAACTGAAACTTTGCAGGCATAATTGATAAAAAAAAAAAAAGTACATTTAAAAGAACCCACAAATGTAGACCACCCCACCCTAGCTGCCAGAGGTTTGCCCTTTGTTTTGTAATTTTCCATAAATCTTTGCTGACATACCAGCACATATACATGATTGTTTACTGTCAAACTAAGTAACTCTCTGTATCAGCTGGTATGTAATTCAATGGGGCTTTGGATACTTACTGTATACAAGTGGTTGATTTCTATGTGGTAGAACATTGACTCAAAATAAAGACTTTGCTATGCAGCACATTCTGTAACTAAAATAATGTGCACCTGTAAAATTATTAGTAAGAATGATGTGCACATGTACTTTCCAATATTAAACTGTTTTATTCACTTACAACTTGCAAATGTATTCTAAGTGTACAAAGTGACTGTGCAGTTACACATGAATCTGTAAGTTTTAAGAGCTCTTTTTTTTTTTTTACTGTTTATTTGTTTATTACATCTTTTGGCTAAAGACGGTACGCAAAGACAGCAGGATATATGTAGTAGGATAGTAGGATATACGATTCTTATCTGTCATACAATAATTCAAAATCTATGTAAACCCCAAAATATAACTTCTATAACGGTAGCCTACTCTTTGTGCTACCAGTTGCCTGACTGTTACTGCTGACAACAGGAGAACATTTGTACCATTCACAAACACAAAACTAAACCAACGTGGCTCATACATAATGTCAAGAAGGAGAAACACTTATCTCATAATACAATTGGCAAATATAAAAGCATACAACAAAGCTAATAAAATATATTAAAGAGGACACTTACTGTACCCTCACCTTGGCAGAGTCAGACAAAAGAGGCAAAGCAACACTTACAGGGTCCCAACTGTGTAAAGAGCCATGACACTCTTACTGTGTAGTTTTTTTTCACATTGTTCAAGTGGTATTCACATATACCAGAATTACTATATACTACTACTATACACTGTTACAATTACTATACACTGATCCCTATCTAAGCAATATAGTTATTGTGATGCGTGTTTGCGTCTTTGCAAAGAAGAGTGTGTTATTACTGTATGCAAGCCTCGTGTGATGTGAAGGATAGGGGAAGCAGATATTGATGCTCTGTTCATGGCCATGCTATGAAGCTAACCTGTAGTAGACCATAATGTATTGTTACACTGTTTTGAACTCAAATTGTCCTTCTCTCAGAACATACTGCATAACACCAGGTGAGGTCAGCGGTTCCATAGACATGCCATTATGGGACCTTAGGCTAGACCTACATGTGTTGATACACTGTTGAGACATTGTTCCTTACTAACAACACTCAGTACCAAGTGTGTCACCATCGACATCTTTGGCACACAGAGTTCACGAGATTCTCAACAGTGGCCTGTGGAATGTGGTCCCATTCCTCCTGCAGTGTAACTCAGAGCTGGCACACAATTTCTGGAGCCAGAGCATGTTGTCTGAGCCACTGACCTAGAACATCTCTAAGGTGTTTAACTGGCACAATATTGGGTGAAAAAAAGTGTCTGGCCAGGCATTATCAGGCTAGAATCTCTGGATCTGGAGTTTTGCATGCAAATCTATAGATATGTATGACCTGTGTGTGTGTGTATGTGCGTGTGTGAGTGAACCTATGCAGTCACAATATTGTGTAAAGTTCCTTGTAGTTTAACTGCATGTCCAGCAGATGGTGTGCAGGAGCAAGTAAAAATGAAATGACTTTGCCTTTTCAAAAACATCAAAACATAAGCACATCTCCTCCTACTGGTGAACTGCCCTGATGATATCTTTAATTTCTTTTTAAAAACAGATATGAAATGTTAAAAGTGCTAGAGTAATAACCCTATGGTTATGGTAATACCCCTTTGGTTGTGATAAGCTCAACCAAATACTCCTTGTAAGAATCAGATTTGCAACATTCGGGGTTGGGTTGTGTCCAGGCCTCAAATCAGACATCCGTTAGGATGTAAAGGCTTAATGGCTGTGGATGTAAAGGTGTAAATGGCTTTGCCAGGTCACTTCACATCTGATGGTTAAGGTGAACTGTCATTTCATTTAGTTACTTAATGTGATAGAGAAAAGAGATATATCATCCTTTTATTGCAAGGACTGGCAAATAGGTTGGGCTACCATGGAATTTACACGAGATGCAAGAATAAAAAGGGTACATGTCAACATGTTTATAATCCTATTCACTAACTCACTGCTGTACCAGATCCAGCAGCTATAAACATATTTTACATTACTATACGTTACTAGATGTATGGTATCTTCTCTAACAGAATGAGAGCAACACTTTATAATAACTACTCTCTATAAATCATGTATAATGTATTTGCTAACTTTTAATTAACACTAAAATATGGTCTATGTCTCCAGAGAGTATAACGAAAGAGACATAGCACATGCAGACTTCAACCCCTTCTTTTAAACTTTGGTGTTGAATATTATTTGCTAGATGAATGGCAATTAGTAATGATGTACTGAAACACCTTGGTTCAAGGGTCTAAAACACGTTGATAAGGAATACAACGAGTAGATGTATCAAATATTTTGTTTGTGAATGCAAACATATCAGTTACACAGGAAATTAAATATTCAATTTACATGTAGATACATAAGGCTGAACCCACAGACAGGGTAATGAGGACAAGGGCATGTGACTCTATGTCGACCATATGTAACTCTGTAACTGCAAATCGATTTCCCAACCATTTCTTCTTTTACTCTGACAATAAAGATACATAGATAGATAGCATAGATTGAGAGAATCTCATTGTGAAAATCCCAATTTTTGCATTTACCCATATCACTAGGTGGCGCTATGCTTCAAGTGAGCATTTATGGGCTGGGTCAATACGTCTCTGTAACACCGACATATCACAAAAATGTCATGTTGTTGGGTGAAACGTTCATTGAGTTATTCAGCAAAAACTTTTGCCGGTCTCCCCCTCTTTAACGGACACTGGCACAGCGGGGGGTGGCCCTGGGGGACCAAAAGGCGTTGATCGCTCACAAACTTCTAGGGCTACATGTCTACAAACTTTCATGTCCCCCCGACTTTCAGTGTCCCGGGAATCGTTGACGAAAAATCGTTGAAAAATTTCGCGGCAACTCCAATATGACCGCTTTCGCTAGCTTTGCTAGCAGCGGTGATAATAACTTTGCCCACCCAAGAAACTGATGAATTCAAAAGCTCATATTTTTTATTTTAAAATTTCCACTAGGTGGCACTATTAATGGACTGAGGACCAGATGCACAAAGCTATGAGTACCCCCAAGTCTGGAGAAATTCTCTCAGTAGGAGTGCCTAAAATCATTGTGTGGTATGTACAAACTGGGCGAACTTTGTTAAAACTCGATATAAGTAGAGAAGCGCTAATACCTCTTTTCATAGACATGCATAGGCAAACCTGGCAGTGTTCATGGGAATGCAGGGTGTTAAGTGTAAATTATGGTAGGAGAGATGTAAAGAGCACTTAATGATTTATTCCCCTGTATGTACGAAACCTGCAAGTGAAAGCACATGTGTAATTTGTGGTGAGAATCCTCTGCCACAGAAGAGCAGGTATAAGCCAGGAAGCACAAATTCCCTTACTTTTCAAAACATCTGATGTGTCTCATGTCTATATTGTCTAAAAATGAGCTTATTTGGTGAATTTGCTTGTTAAAAAGATTTTTCATCAATGTCATCCATGTTCATTGTCCGGTTGGAAAGAGAGGGAGGGTTGAGATGATGTGGGGGGCTAACGGTACTGATCCACTTGTCCCAGCAGGCCCGTCATGAAAGCGTACTGCCTCCCCTTGTGTCGCTGGATAGATACGGCATGTACATTTTCAAAAGTGTACAGGCATTGTCTTTGGAAGCTCTATCTATCTGGAGGAAGGTCTATCTATCTGTCTATCTGTATGTTTTGATCTAGCATGCTAGCAAACCATAATAACATATGACTGCGCCCTTACCAAACTTTGCATGTGTTTTTTTTTTTTACATACACACACATATAAAACCCACCAGACACTACTTGTAATGAGAGAAATACACCTTCACGAGAACTGTGGGTGTCATGGGATATCCCTGTGTGCTCTAGAGTTATTGGATAATGCCGCATAAATAAATTTGCATAAAGTTGAGCAGAGCCCAACTTCTTGACGTGCACAAACATCAAAACAAACTCAAGTTGAAGTGAGGAAAACAGCCACAAACAGGATTCAGGCAAACAAAACAGGCCAACGGTCATGGGTTGTCAGGTGTCAGGCCATTATCACTGCTTACCCTTATATTAATTATTTTTATTATTATTATCTAAAAGTAAATCTCGTCTGAGACAAAAGAAGGGCTTTTTTTCAGCTGCAGAGCAACCCAATTTTGAGTAATTGAATGTCATTTTCCATCTTAATCTAGTCTCACCTCATTTCATTTCTCCTAGCAGGTAAATAGGACAAGCAGGTGTGCAACAAATGAGATCCCATTTGAAATGTTGTGTTCCATTACTACAGCAAATAGATTATTAAATAACCTCCTAACTTTCCCAAATAAACCCTTTACATATACATAGAGAAGAAACACAATATCTAAGAGCATTAAAAAAGCTATTATATTGGTTGTCATACCTGTGGTCAAAGGATGAGATGAAAAGTGCCAGTAGCAGCTGAGGTAAGAGTGTGATATGTTTGTCCTAAACACACAGCTTTTGTTATTTTAGAGCACCACCCATGTCACCTTTGATGGTCATGTGATTTCAAAGAAGTAGATTGTGTTTTTCAACCATCTTGTTTACCTTGCTGTATAAAGTGTTGGGGTTTAGCACAAACACTAGCCTCTTCTCTTGGTACCACTGTCTGGCTCTTCCTCAGGGCCCTGTTAATTTAGAAAAGCTGTAAAGTGTTTCAATGCTGTCTTTTACATAATGTTTGTTTGTCAAGCTTACTGTTTGACAAATTTGTCAAATGTTATTCACATATAAGACCAGACTTACAAACTACAGAAACATCTGAGTGTCAAAGTGTGACAAACTTGCAAACTGCAAAGATAATGTTAAACACAAAACATTTGCTTGTTACACGTGACTTTTGTGTGTAGTTCACATTCAGAAAATCAGTGAAAAAGATGTGAACATAATGTTCAATGTGAAAGAGTATAACCCCCCCCCCACACACACACACACACTTGGGCACATGTTAATACACACAAAGTATGTTTTTACATGACTAAAACAAAGTTTAAAACTAAAATCCCTCAATACGGAAAAGCAGCTCTGTGCAAAACAAAATGATGCATAAACGTTGTCATGTTAAACAAAGCAGGATGTAGATTTGGGGGGCTTGGTTTGAGTATGTTACTCTTTGCACTTGGTCATTGTTGCAAATGGCAAATGCTAAGGGTGCGGTCTATCCAGGGGGAGGAAGAAGTGTTGGAACCAAAAAAATATATAATTTCCACTATTCTGAAAACTAGTTGGTATTATTATGTCTTAATTTAACTGTATAGCAAAGCCTATAGTAGTAGTAATAATAATAATAATAATAATATTACTTTCAATATTACTTTCCTAAGAAGCATGTGACTATGTCCACCATATGTAACTCTGTAACGGCAAAAACAATTTTCCAACCATTTCTGTTTTTACTTTGGCAGGATAGATAGATAGATAGATAGATAGATAGATAGATAGATAGATAGATAGATAGATAGATAGATAGATAGATAGATAGATAGATAGATAGATAGATAGATAGATAGATAGATAGATAGATAGATAGATAGATAGATAGATAGATAGATAGATAGATAGATAGATAATGCTTTATTGCAACACAGCAAAGTTTGTGGTAATTGTTGTCAAGGTGGCTCTGGCCAAGGAGAAATATACACACACATATATATATATATATATATGTACATAAATACATAATAAATACATAAATAAGAAATAGACCATTCAGATCAGTTTAGCAGTGTTCAGGAGTCTAATGGCTGAAGGTAAGAAGCTGTCTCTGAAACATGTTGTCTCTGTAGAGATGGACCTAAAGCGTCTTTCAGAGGGCAGAAGTTCAAGCATGTATACCTGAAAATAACCTCTTAACTTTCCCAAATAAACCCTTTACATATAAGAAACACAATATCTCAGAGCATTAAAAAAGCTATTATATTGGTTGTCATACCTGTGGTCAAAGGATGAGATGAAAAGTGCCAGTAGCAGCTGAGGTAAGAGTGTGATATGTTTGTCCTAAACACACAGCTTTTGTTATTTTAGAGCACCACCCATGTCACCTTTGATGGTCATGTGATTTCAAAGAAGTAGATTGTGTTTTTCAACCATCTTGTTTACCTTGCTGTATAAAGTGTTGGGGTTTGGCACAAACACTAGCCTCTTCTCTTGGTACCACTGTCTGGCTCTTCCTCAGAGCCCTGTCACTTTAGAAAAGCTGTAAAGTGTTACAATGCTGTCTTTTACATAATGTTTGTTTGTCAAGCTTACTGTTTGTTTGACAAATTTGTCAAATGTTCCGGTTGACAGACAGACAGACAGACAGACAGACAGACAGACAGATAATGCTTTTTTGCAACACAACAAAGTTGGTGGTAATTGTTTTTAAGGTAGCTCAGTCAAAAGAGAAATAAATAAATAAATAAATAAGAAGGAGATCATCAGTTTAGCAGTGTTGAGGAGTCTGATGGCTGAAGGGAAGAAGCTGGAAGAAGAAGGGAAGAAGTCTCTGAAACGTGTTGTCTCTGTGCAGATGGACCTAAACTGCCTTCCAGATGGCAGAAGTTCAAACACGTAGTCAATGACGTGGATGAGAAGGGTCATTTTGGAGGCTAGGTTTAAGCTGCACTCAGTGTACAAAGAATGGACTGGAGTGAGATGACAAACAATCATGTCTGAGGCCTTGGTCACAATCTTCCAACATTACACTGTAGTTAATAATTATGCCACTAATCAAAACCTGATCTTCGTGTGCATGATTAAATATGTACGTTGATACCAGAAGACAGAATTGGCCTTGTTCTCAAGTGCTTAGTCAGGATCTTTTTCGTCGGTTCGAAGTTGAAGCGATACAATGCAACTTTTGGTTGGTTGGTTTTCCTGCGAGACATCCCCTAAATGTCCACAGCCAAATGTTCACTAGCCACCTAGCTATCAGGCAACAGACCAAAAAGTCAAACAAACCCCTTTACAAACAATGACAACCACAGTGAAAGCACAAACATGCACAGAAAATTAATTCAAAGTCTATGAATGTCATACTTCATTCTATAACAAAGAATGAAGTTTAACGTTGTACTGTCAAACAAACAGCCTGCAACTGCACCATAATTTCATTTAAGTTTTAGAGTTAAATTTACTTACTAGGTCTTCTGCTGTTTCCTCCTGTAACAGAATATCAGCAACCTGTAAAAAAAAAACAGAAGAAATGCAATTTAACCCTGCTGCTAGGTTAAGTAATACATTTCTAAAGAGGGTAACGTAACTTTTGCTGTATCTTTTGATATGTTATGCCATTGTCTGCTGACGGTGCATACCACATTTTATGGAGACCCTTGGACTGGTTTGTTTAACCTTTGCTGTGAATTAAAAATGGTGAGCAGAAATGCCCTATCGCTTGGGGAGTGTGTAAAATATACAAATGTTTGCTCCAGGCCTTACCATTGTTTAGTTATAAGCCAAAATGTAGCGTTTTAAAAATATAGCCCACTGTATATGTGGGCCAGTTTACGCGGGCAGCTGTGGCCTAGTGGTTAGGGAGTTGGTCTTGCAATCGGAAGGTTGCTGGTTCAAATCCCACCCTACCCGTGGTTGAGATGCCCTTGAGCAAGGCATCTAACCCCACACTGCTCCAGGGACTGTAACTGAAACCCTGTAAATATCTGTAAGTCGCTCTGGATAAGAGCGTCAGCTAAGTGTAATGTAATGATGTAATGTATATGGACCCAGTTTCATGAAACTCAATGTGATTTCAGGGGTTCACAAAATAATCCTACATAACAAATCTAACGTAATAATAACTTTGCCCACCCAAGAAACTGATGATTCAAAAGCCTATATTTTTGATTTTTACAATATCCACTAGATGGCACTATTAATTGACTGAGGGCCAGATGCACAAAGCTATTAGCACCCCCAATTCTGGTGTAATTCTCTCAGTAGAAGTGCCTAAAACCATGGTGTGGTATGTACAAACTGGGCGAACCTTATTAAAACTCGATATAAGTAGAGAAGCGCTAATACCTCTTTTCATAGACATGCATAGGCAAACCTGACAGTGTCCATGGGAATGCAGGGTGTTAAGTGTAAATTATGGTAGGAGAGATGTAAAGAGCACCTAATGATTTATTCCCCTGTATGTATGAAACCTGCCAGTGAAAGCACACGTGTAATTTGTGTGGAGAATCCTCTGCCACAAAAGAGCAGGTATAAGCCAGGAAGCACAAATTCCCTTACTTTTCAAAACATCTGAAACATGGTTTAAACTGTAAAGCACTTTGAGCTGCATCTTGCATGTATGAATTGTGCTATATAAGTAAAGTTTATTATTATTATTATTATTATTATTATTATTATTATTATTATTATTATTATTATTATTATTATGGCATGGAAAACATGTCTATATTGTCTAAAAATTAGCTTATTTGGTCACTTTGCTCATTAAAAAGATTTTTCATCAATGTCATCCATGTTCATTGTCCGGTTGGAAAGGGAGGGAGGGTTGGGATTATGTGGGGGGCTAACGGTACTGATCCACTTGTCCCAGCAGACCCGTCATGAAAGCGTACTGCCTCCCCTTGCGTCGCTGGATAGATACGACATGTACATTTTCAAAAATGTACAGACATTGACGTGTCTTTGGAAGCTATGAGGAAGGTCTATCTATCTGTCTATCTATATCTATGGATCTAGAAGGCTAGCAAACCATAATAACAGATGGCTGTGCCCTTACCAAACTTTGCACGTGTTTTTTTTGTTTTTACATACACATATAAAACCCACCAGACACTACTTGTAACGAGAGAGATACACCTTCACAACAACCGAGGATATCATGGGATATCCCTGTGTTCTATACTTTAATTGGATAACGCCGGTGTGTTCGTCGGATAAATTTGCATAAAATTGAGCATGGCGTGCTTGGCGTGCACAAACACCAAAACAAAATCAAGTTGAAGTGAGGAAAACAGCCTATAGCGAAGGAGAGGAGAAATCACCCCACCAGGCTTTGAACCCCAGTCTCAAGGGTACTGGACATGTGTTTTGACCGCAACACCAAAGACCCAGGCTCTTTGGTACGGCAGTCAAAGCACACCCACAACCCTAGTGATAGTCACTCCATCACACTGCCTTTACCTTCGGGAGGCGCACCCGTACACTTCAAAAACTCAGGTGTCCCTCAAGCATCTCCCACCATACTTCTCCCATCCAGAGTGTTTCAATGCTGTCTTTTACACAATGTTTGTTTGTCAAACTTACTGTTTGTTTGACAAATTTGTCAAATGTTATTCACATATAAGACCAGACATACAAAATACAAAAACATCTGAGTGCCAAAGTGTGACAAGCTAGCAAACTGCAAAGATAATGTTAAGTAAGGGGTAACATCCGACGAGGCGTGCATTATACAGTTTTAAGTCAACGAGGTGGAGCCTAAGAACTTCCCGACGCGAAGCGGAGGGAAGTTTGCTCCGCCAAGGTTATGACCCGGTTAATGCCACTCAATTATGTAGAATGTATTTAAAATAATTATCAATTAACTTAGAGGGTTAACTTACACTCAGTTTCGCTACAATGTGGCCTACAATGTGGCCTACAATGTAGCCTAATATTTGTAACGTTAAGTAGAGCGCTACGCAGCCCTCAGTCACTAGCCAAATTGGTTGTCAAGGTTACCTTTCATTTGGTAAGGTGATTGCTACTGCTCATCAGGTGTTAGCTAGCTTGAATTGAGCAACGCGACACATGCAATACTTATTTCAAAACGTTGATTTATTTGTTATTTTCGGTTTACTATTTTTTTTAAGTTCATGGAAATTGAACTCGACATTGCCATTAATTGTGAAGTTTGATAGAGACGGTTACAGTAGGTACGTACATTCTGTTGGGTATTGATATGGAACGGTGCTGAAGTTTTAAACTTTTTTGCCAGAACTACTTTCAAGGCAAATGTATACGATATACGATATACGATTGTACTGCATGCCTAGCAACCAATCAGAAAGTAGCACCACGTTCTAGAGGGTCATAAACACAGATAGATAGATAGATAGATAGATAGATAGATAGATAGATAGATAGATAGATAGAGAGAGAGAGAGAGAGAGAGAGAGAGAGATAGATAGATAGATAGATAGATAGATAGATAGATAGATAGATAGATAGATAGATAGATAGATAGATAGATAGATAGAGACTGATTGATAGATAGACAGATTGATAGATAGACAGACAGGACAGACAGGACAGACGGACAGACGGACAGACAGATAGATAGATAATGCTTTTTTGCAACAAAACAAAGTTGGTGGTTATTGTTGTTAAGGTAGCTCAGTCAAAAGAGAAATAAATAAATAAATAAGAAGTAGATCATCAGTTTAGCAGTTGTCTCTGTGTGGATGGACCTAAACCACCTTCCAGATGGCAGAAGTTCAAACACGTAGTCAGTGACATGGATGAGAAGGGTCATTTTGGAAGTTAGTCACATTAATGTACACAAAGTCTGTTTTTACATGACTAAAAAGAAGTGTAAAACTAAAATCCCCTCAATATGAAAAAAGCAGCTCTGTGCAAAACAAAATAATGCATAAACGTTGTCATGTTAAACAGAGCAGGATGTAGATTTGTGGGGCTTGGTTTGAGTATGTTACTCTTTGCACTTAATTTATCAGTAATGTGTTGATTTTGTTGTTTGATGCTGTAAATATGCAGCTCAATTTAATTCACTTTAACCACACGGCACGTCTAACATTGTGACATGTTCACTGTAGAGTTACATTTAAAAGAAACCACGAATGTAGACAGCCCCACCCCAGCTGCCGGAGGTTTGCACTTTGTTCTGTAATTTTCCATAAATCTTTGCTGACATGCTGGCACATAGACTTGCAGAACCGGCCCGTGGCACAGGCAGTAAGGCAAATGCTAAGGGCGTGGTCCATCCAGGGGGAGGAAGAAGTGTTGGAAGAAAAAAAAAAATAAAATCCACTATTCTGAAAACTAGTTGGTATTATGTCTTAATTTAACTGTATAGCAAATCCTATAGTAATAATAATAATAATAATAATAATAATAATAATAATAATAACAATAACAGTACTTTCAATATTACTTTCCTAAGACGCATGTGACTCTATGTCCACCGTATGTAACTGTAACTGCAAAATCAATTTTCCAACCATTTCTGTTTTTACTTTGACAGGATAGATAGATAGATAGATAGATAGATAGATAGATAGATAGATAGATAGATAGATAGATAGATAGATAGATAGATAGATAGATAGATAGATAGATAGATAGATAGATAGCTTTATTGCAACACAACAAAGTTGGTGGTAATTGTTGTAAAGATGGCTCAGTCCAAGGGGAAATATACACACAAAAATAAATAGATAAATAAATAAATACATACATAAATACATAAATAAGAAATAGACCATTCAGATCAGTTTAGCAGTGTTCAAGAATCTGATGGCTGAGGGGAAGAAGCTATCTCTGAAACGTGTTGTCTCTGTGCGGATGGACCTAAACCGCCTTCCAGATGGCAGACGTTCAAGCACGTACTGTAGTCAGTGACATGGATGAGAAGGGTCATTTTGGAGGTTAGGTTTAAGCTGCAGTCACTGTATAAAGAATGTATTAGAGTGAGATGACAACCAATCATGTCTGAGGCCTTGGTCACAATCTTCCAATATTGCTCTGTAGTTAATAATTATGCCACTAATCAAATCCTGATCTTCGTGTGCATGATTAAATATGTACTTTGATACCAGAGGACAGAATTGGCCTTGTTCTCACGTCCTTAGTCAGGATCTTTTTCGTCGGTTTGAGGTTAAAGAGATACAATGCAACTTTTGGTTGGTTTTCCTATGAGACACCACCTAATTGTTCACTGCCAAATATTCACTAGCCACGTAGCTATCAAACAACAGACCAAAAAGTCAAACAAACCCCTTTACAAACAATGACATCCACAGTGAAAGCCCAAACATGCACAGAAAAACAGCCATGCTGCCACCAGTCAACTTGCATGCCTGTTGTTTTCTCTACAGACCACAAGGGCGGCCGAGAGAGCATTCATTTTCCCTGTAATAAGTCATTTAACCATCTAACGTCTTACAAAGATGATTCACTAACCTCAAAAATATTGCATAGTATGGCTGTAAGAGGTTGTATTTGGTAAAGAAGATGTATATCCTACAGTGGTGGAGATCCTCACTAAGTGTAAAATCCCTGCCATGTATTCCTTCCGCCGGTGTACTTAGCACAGGTGATTTCACTAATAAGCTGATTTACCTGTATGAGGAGTTGTGTGCTCACTAAAATTAGCTGGTTGCGAAAGTGGTTGGATCAAATTTGTGGCAGGGTTTTTAGTTTCTATAGCTGGAATGTCCACCTCTGCTGTCCTTATTAGGGCTGCACGATATTGGAAAAATATGCAATATGCGGTAACATTGCTGAATGTTGCAATGACGATATGTTTTGCGATAAATAAATATTGTTAAATAAAGTTTAAACATTTAAATATTTAAATATAGTTTTAACATCTTTCAGCTTAATCTTCACGCTATGCCATAGCCATTGTGCAGCCTATGGGGGTCGATATCGAGGGCAGTAGGACTATATTTGATTTCCCAAATATCTTCATATTTGGAGCGTGAAACATCTTACAGTAATGTCCCATTGATTGCAGTTAAGCCATGTTTTACGATATGTATATCACGATGTCAGTTGGGCTTTTGATAGACAGTAATTGTGCAGCAGATTCTTGTGCAGCAGAGGTTTTGGCCCACCAGACCTTTAAAAAATAAAGAATACCCTAAATACTCTGCAGGATAAAGCACCTAAAATCACTATGCCTTTTTTGTAACTTTGCAATTGCCATTTGTTATGGACACTTGTATTGTATTGTATTTATTTATTTATTCATTTATTTAACATTCCCTGATTGTAACAAATAAAAAGTATTAATAAACACAGAAGTAAACAAACCTTGTTTGAATAGATAGGAGACATCACACAGAAAGAAGACATCACACTCCAGCAATCTCCGCTTTAGGCATTTCAGGACCAAGGCCAACTACCAAGCCAAACACGCACTGCAGATAACAAACACACCTATAGCACATAGGCAGGCTTGGTAGTTGGCCTTGGTCCTGAAATGGCTGAGGCAGAGATTGCTGGAGTGTAATGTCTCTTTGCACCCACTTTGACTGTAGGGGAATTTGAGAATCGAGGTGCTAGTGAAATGAGGGGAGGACATGGGAGGAAGAAGAATATGACACTAGGGAGTGTACATGTAAGAATATGACACTAGGAAGTGTACATGTAAGAATATGACACTAGGGAGTGCACATGTAAGAATATGACACTAGGGAGTATACATGTAAGAATATGACACTAGGGAGTATACATGTAAGAATATGACACTAGGAAGTGTACATGTAAGAATATGACACTAGGAAGTGTACATGTAAGAATATGACACTAGGGAGTATACATGTAAGAATATGACACTAGGGAGTATACATGTAAGAATATGACACTAGGGAGTGTACATGTAAGAATATGACACTAGGGAGTGTACATGTAAGAATATGACACTAGGGAGTGTACATGAGTGTACATGTAAACTAGGGGTGTGCAAAAACATTGTCATTGCTATATATTGTAGTATATTTTCACAATATATCGATTTAAACATAAATTTTGCAATGTATCGTGATACTATTTTTCACAATATTCTATATCAGTTTCTGACTCCAAAAAATTAAAAACATCAACAGCTGTCTACTGTCCTCCTGTACTTTATTTTCTAAATCCAATGCACTTTATGTTTTTGAGTTATGTTGAGTGCAGTAACTCTGAGTTATATTGATTTAATTCAGTTTTGATAATAATAAGACTATCGAGATCGTAAATAGCAACTGATAATTCAGCCGTATTGTAAACTGTTGATCACACTTAAGCAGGGCCGGCCCATGGCATAGGCAGTTGCTCGTCTTCCGCGATTGTAACATTACTTCCGGTCGGTTTGCTACAGCAAGTCAGCTACGTTGGAAAACCTTGCGAATAAAGATGGATAGCTTACTCAGAAAGACACCTAAAAAGATCGAATGGAGAGACTGTGCTTCATCACTCAAGGTTAATGAACTCCACTGGGTGGCTGGATGGCATGCAGCGGTGGGCTGAGGCAGGCGGCGATTTGTCAAAAGTAAATAAAGAAACATGTCAAGGGAAATGTTTTTTATTCATGGGAATGGCCATTGTATTTTTAACTTCCCTAACTGTGCAGACGTTGTTTTTGATGACGTTCACAAACATTAAATGTAGAAGCACGGAGCAGTAGGGAGGGGGCGATTTGTGAAAAAAAAAAAAAAAAAAAAACAGAAACAAAAAGGGGTGTTTCTTTATTAATGGAATGGCCATTGTATTTTTAACTTCCCTAACTATGCACACGACGTTGCTTAAGCTACTATTTTCCTAGCAACATCTCTTTAGCTTCTGCAAGCCACCAATACAATAATTACACTTTAGATAATGCTTAATGAGCATCCAGTCGCGCTGTTTCATAGATAGCTACACCTGCACTTGACTGACCCGTCTGCACAGACAGCAAGTCACTTGCAGGACCCAGCTCTGTCCATTTGGCAAAGCGGACGGATTCATGGCACTCTCCCAACACAATAATTTCCTGTGCTATCATTCTCACGTGTTAATCTAGTAGTTTTGTGTCCGGATCCTGTGGAATACGACGTTATTCTGCTCTGAACGCGTTGTATATTTAGCTCGGTCCCGGTTTGCCTATCCTCTGGCTGAGCCAAGTTCCCACATGAAAATGTTACAATGTTTTATATCGTGTTTGGTGACGTTCAGAAATATTACATTTAGAAGTACGGAGCAGTAGTCTAATTGCATAGCTTACTCCAATACTAGATGCATGGACCGGTGTTTTAGATCGTTAGATTTCAAGTAACATCAGTTGAGTTGCATTCATAGACAGTAGAAGGTTGCATTAGGGCGCATAGTAACCGGAAATAGCGTTACACAACGGAAGAGCGTCACGCCGCCCATGGTCTGTTCCAGAATAAGGTGAATAGGCAAATGCTAAGGGTGCCGTGACTCCAGGGGGCACCAGAAGGGGGGGAAGAAAAAATATATATAATTTCCACTATTCTTAAAACTAGTTGGTTTTATTATGTCTTAATTTAACTGTATAGCAAAGCTTAAAATAGCAATAATAATAATAATAATAGTAATAATAATAGTACTACTACTACTAATAATTATGTTACTTTCCTAAGACGCCTCCCTCCCCCTTCCCCCCTCCTTCTCCAACTAATTAGACTTTACCAGAGCCGTAGAGGACTTTGGACTTTACCTGCTACTTCAAGGGGATGCTTGTTTTTTGATGTGTTGTCTACCTCTAAACCATGTCAAAACGACCCAAATTGTCTGGTGCCCAGGGGAGGAAAAAAAGAAACATGCGACAAAGACAGGGGTAATGTTACAGTAAAGATGTCATGATATTATTTTTCTGTTGCAGAACGATGATTGATAATGTCAGCAACCATTAGCATAACACAGTTAGCTAATCAATAAATAGCCAGCGCTGTCAGTTTTAACGTTAGTTTATGTTAATGGAAGGTCCTAAGCTGTTATGGAAAACAGTAATCCGACCTTCCACAATTTCGCGATGTTGCAATCGCAGCTAATAACGCAAAATCAGTCAATCTCCTCAAAATTAATTGCAGCCTTGCAACTATACAGCTTTTCTGCACTTTTGACCTGTCACGGTCATTGGCAGTGAAAAATTTGAACGACTTGTTTGTAAAGGTTTGAAGTTGTTGTGAGGTGTGTTTAAGTAGGCTGCAGTCATCTTTAAATGTAGTGGGCACCGAACATAGAGCTAAAAATATTTCTGTTATTTTAGCTCTGTAGCACCCAATGAGACAGACCATCCTAACATACTCTCATTCAGGAACAAAACATGTTAACAGGAGACACAAAACACCATTACAAGTGACCTTTATGGGACCTTAAGGGATGTTTATTCAATTGAATTTTTGCGCAAAATCTATGTATATAGCTTAGGGCTGCTAGCCTGGCTATCGCGATGTGTCAATGCTCTGCGAGCATTGGTCTGGCCAAGCTGTGTGTGGCTGGTACTGGTCATTCCATATTGATATTCGAAAAACGAATCAGTGCGATCAAAGGCGAAATGACCAAAACAACAGCGTTCTCGCAAAGCCCCATCGACTTGGCTACCAGCGGGGCTAACTGATAATTTAAACTTTTACCGAAGCCGGTCGGTAGCATTGCAAAAACACCCTTTCCCGCAGCAAATGCTTCAAGGGCTGCCCTTTGCTCTAATTTACAGTTTTTCTCAATTGGTTTGGTACATTTCTCACATCAGAATTGAAATTCTCAAAAGTTCTTGTTCAATTGTCACATCATCATGCCATTTGTGCAGATAAAAAGGGCAGTTTCTCATTGCATTAAACAAATTGCAAATGCTTTTGTCCATCCATGCAAATGATTGTATACAATTCTCAGTTTTTTTCGTACATTATCAATTGCTTTTGTCATGCTAATCAAAATGCTTTGTTATGGGAATCTATCAAATAGTCTCACTCCCCAAAACATTTAGGCTATAGTTCATCATATAAGTCTTCACATGCAAAATGATTTACCAAGCTATCATAACATGTCAAGCACATTTCTTTTAATGAAGAGAGTTGAGAAACCAATGATCAACAGTTTTCTGAATGAGCTCAAGGGAGCATCTCATGAACAATCTACTGGAAAGTATATAACCAGAGCACAATACAAAGTTACAATGTCTGACAATGGAAGGACAAGAAAATGGACAACAACAGGGAGAAGGAGAGGAAGAGGGGTGAGGCTGCATGGTGGAGGATTTGGAAGAGGATGGATTAGGCACTCCAGAAGATGCTATCCACACTGCCGGTGTGGTCTTTTTTTTCTTTACGCACTGCAATGTCAATGTCTGCCAATAAAGAACTCATTCTGTAAATGTGCATCTTGTCTTTTACAATCAATCAATCTTATACACTATATGAGGTGAAATGTACACTTGTCATCCCACCTAAACCACATTTTACATCAAAATGTCCCTTCAAAGTGCACTATTCAATTGCCAACATGACTAATGAATTTGACTGTCTTATCCGTACACAGTGACACAATGACTAAACATTCTGATGGCACTGACACGTATATTGACATAAAAACTTGCTTTTGAGGGATGAACTAAGCATTTTGAGCAAGAGACTGGCTTTTGCAGGTGATCCACTGTGTTTTGCTATTTGTCCAAACTGTTTTGAGAAATGCACTCGATCTTCTGCAAATTGCAAGAAAGATTCGAAAAATGTACCAAAGCGATAGAGAAAAACTGTAAGAGAGAACTTCCCTTTGAATTCATACTAATAATAATCTTTACTTGTATAGCACAATTCATACAAGATGCAGCTCAAACTGCTTTATGAATTACTAATATAATTTGCATATCAGAAAAAAGGGCATTGTATATTGTACTGTACAGTATAGTCTACATCATGCATGTATTTCTTAGGTTTTTCATTTATATTATTTCATTTTATTTTATTCTTGAAATCATGTCTTTATTATTAGACTGGTGTTACCTATTCCTCTTCTCTCTTCAGATGCACTGCTGAGATTCCTCAGTCCCACCCCTGCAAATCCTCCCGTTGCCTCCACCTCAGCAACACAACCCAGCAGTGATGCAGCAGCATCAAGCGCTTCACTTGTTTACAGTTTTTACTCTGTGACTATTTAAATTTAAGCGTTTGAATGTGCAATTTCTTTATTTAAATAAAAGAATGTCTAAGACAAAGCTATTCAGTTTCTTGTGAGTATATGTACACTAGCAGTGGAATTTACTGTGATGCAAGGGGGCGCCACCTAAAATCTTGCCTAGGGCGTCAAATTGGTTAGGGCCGGGCCTGCACTTAAGGTAATGTATTCCAATGCGTGAAGTAAATTAACTGTCATTGGAGGTACAAAGTCTATCAGCCACAAACAATGTAGTCTTGAGACTGCCTTCTAAAAAAAATGTACAGTTCGTGAGCGATGACGTCGACTTTGTGTGCAACATTTGAATTGTAGTGCATAGGCAGGGTAATTGCATATGTCACAACCAGATGTTAGCAATTGGGTAAAGGTAAAGCCACTTGTTTTAAACTTCAACAGAGTCCACACCTCAATACAGCACTGCCAGATCCTGTGTACAACATGAAATGAAGTACAAGGGGTTGGTTTACCACATTTTACAAAACAAAAAAAGCTGTGATTGGTAGGCTGGCCTGTAACTACCACTGAGGTATTTTAATTCAGAATTGGGTAGTAAAAACTGCTTGACAATACCACTAATGACAGTAATAATAATCATTGTATTTTACGTAAGCAATTTATCTAAAATGTTGTCTTTGTTTGACCTCACAAGCCAGTTAAATTACACCCTCACTTCCTGAAAGGTTGGTTGGATGTGAATGTTCATGACTGAGCCATCATCTTCACTTAATATGTACAAAGCCAGGACTGTGTACATGGCATTACTTCCCCTCAGTATGGACAGTGTCAGCAGGTAATCTTCTCAACAATAAACCCACAATATATTCCATTTATGACACATTTTGTTGCTGAAGAACACAATAATGTCTGTGTACTGTTAATATTTATTTGGTGATTGGATAAGGTCTTTAATATTTATTAATTCATTAAGATAGGGTGTGATTTGATATGCCTAACATAACTTCATGAACATCTCAAGCATGTTGGCTATATAAATGCTATGGGGCAAGACTATCCTAAAAGGACAGATTGCTTTATGGCTTCTCCATCTGGTAGCCCAGAAAGCCAGCCATTGTCACCTTGTTGATACAAAGTGCTCATGACAGTGTGCTGTCACACTACAGTGCAAATTGGACCAAAACAACACATACTAACAGGTGGTGCTTGATTGTCATACCTTTTACAATTGTCATTATACAAAGTCGCACTTCGTATGCCAAATGTGCAGGCACCTGGCTGACGGGCTAAGCTTTATTTGCTTAACCTTAGCAAATGTCATCTGCCCTTATCTGCCTTAGGAGTCAAAATCAATATACTGTATCTCAAGGTGTACCACAGGGACCTATACTTAGACCCACTTCATTCAACATGAACATTGTACTAGCCTATTTGTGATATTTACCTGATGTTGTCATTCAGTATGAAGGTGATTTTCAGTGCTATGAACATACATAAATACACAAACAAAAATAAATAAAGGCAACCAGTCAGTTTGTTATGGGGTGGCTTGGTCAGAAAGCATGTAATTTAACAGCCCATTCAGATTTTCCCTTAAAAGTGATGTCAAATGCAAGTAGATTATTGAATTGGCATTTTGTTTTGAATAAGTGCCAGACCTCAAGCAGTATGGTGAAGAGTACAACGAACACACCATGCTCTGTGAATTAACTTTAATTATGATGCCAATATCTTATCTCCAGTGGTGTAAAACCTGTTGATCTGTGTCAGTGCCATTATACATGGTAGTTTCTTTAAGTTCACATTAAATAAATACAAATAAATAGGGTTCAGTGACAATTACCAGTTGCTGACTCCCACACACAAAAATATGCACATTAAAAATAACTTACACACATCATACCTTCTTTAATTTATAAAGGTGAATGTGCTTTTCACCCAGGTTTTACTTGTAAGGCCAACATTTTAGGGTATTACCAAGAATTATGTAAAATGGCACCCAAGACCGATAAACAACAATGACAATCACCAATACCCCTTGAATTGCAAGCAATATTAAGAATTCTCATCAATTTTGTTGTAGACATCACTAACAATTGTCAGTATGCCTTGTGATACTGATTTAAGTAAAAAGTGGGGGCAAACAACAGGAATTGATAACTTTGACTAAAAAAAGGGTAAACACAGTATTTGTGATTTACATGGGTATACTTTGGCTGAATTCACTGGCCTAACATTTCCCACTGAAATGAATGGGGATGGGACTTACGCCCTATCCAATTACTCCAATTATTACAATACCTCCATGGTACAGAATGCTCAATAATTCAATAACTATAATAAATCTCATAACCTTTGGAAAAAGTCTGCATTAGCATAGTATATGATGAGGCCTTGAAAATTTATGTATACTTTTCACTATATTCCCTAACCGCAAGGTGAACCTGTTACTAAAGTTTACATAGTTCTTTATTGTACAATTGCTTCAAATGCTCCTTTGTTAAGTGATAGAATTACATGTAATTTAATCTTAAAATTGGATTTACAGACAGTAAAATACAGTTGCAAGTTGTTTTTTTTAATATATTTCCTAAAAAATAAAATAATAAACAAACAAAACTGCACACCAATTTACTTGTTGTTTTTTCACATTGTTATTGTTATCACAGTTGATCCACATAGTACCTAAAGGGAAATCAAAATTAAAATTAGAAACAACATAGTTGGACTGTTTGCAGAATGCATGATGATGCTTGCAGAATGCATTTTTTTGGTTGAAAGAAACACTAGCTTGATGGCTAAACTCCTAGCAGTGCCCATATGGGCGTGTGAATAAAAGTTTTATACCTTCTATCATTTGCATTTAAAAGTATCATGAAATAAAGCTAGGGGAAATCGGGATAAAGTAAAGCCAGGTAGAACAATTGGTGGCTGATTTGGCATCAAAACTTTTTTTCTGTCCGCACTATAAATAGGAAGAAGCAACTGGCATAACTGTATCAATGCTAGTCATAATCTTAGCCTTTCTGAGTATATAAATGTTACAAAATGCACCTGTGCAGCCTGGAAATGAACCAAGACAACAACAGCAGTATATTGTGTTCCCCTAAATATCATATTAAAATTATTTTAAAGAAAAATATTATTGAGATATCTCACATAGTTGGGGCAGTTGTGTAGGTGAGAGTGGATCGTGATCTTCAAAGAATTTTAAACTTTCCTTCAGTCTCCCCCAGTCCACACCATATTACTAATAACCTATACACTGAAATCGCTCTCAGCACCCCTCCAGCTGTTAAATATTTAAGCAAAACTATTAAAATTTTGGATTGCAAGACCAAAAAGTAAAGGAACTAACTAAAAATGCTAACAGTAGGTCTGATTTGAGCAAAAAGTCTATAGGTTTAGCCTTAAACCCTGTGCAGATACAGCAGCTATGTGGATGTGCTATTTGGCCTTTTCGCAGCTAGAGGGAAATCTTGCCGCGAAAGTGCCTGCAAGAGGACCAGCCCCTTTTCCTGCATAAGATCCTACCCACCATTTTATACTTCAGTCCCTTTTCTCCCAAGCGCAGTTCACAGAGATCCTCCTAGCAGATACCCCCTTTTATCCATTCTGGGCTCAAGACATCTTTGGTGATATTTGTTAAATTTCCCAGTATTCATAATTAGGACATTCATCATTCTTTCTGGCTTTGGGAGAAGAATTAAGATCTATCATGGAATGTAAGTGCATTGTCCTTTCAACTTTTTGTCTGGTAGAAAGAAAAAAGGTACCTTTAGCAGCTACTAACCTTGATATTTTTAGTTAGTCCACTAGATATAAAGTATGTATATTTATATTATCTTCTTTGTGACCACAGAAAGCTTTTCATAGAGAGTTTATCATCTATTTATTTTGCTTAGGTTTATACTTGATCATTTACCTTATAACTATTCCTGGCAGAAATATGTAAAACCAAGTCCAGTAAATGGAATATGATTACAAATAATGTTCTTTATTATATTTTTAAACATACATGTGGAACAATTAAAGGGGAAGAGGGCATTCTGAGTCATAAACAGCAGCTTACCGGTAACCTATTCAAGGAAGAGTCAGAGTGGAAAATTTTTGAAATAAGACCACCATTTGTCTTGCCAAAGAATAACATATAAGTTAAGTTGCATATATATTCTAGTGTTATCCAATAAGATGTTCATAGATATTGTAATAACATCTTGTAGGTGACGTCATATTCTGCATTAAGGTGGGGCCAGCTCTGGCTGGTTAATGCAACACTCTGTTTCAGGAAAGACTCTCCTGTTTGGCACCATAGATTGTAAAGGGTTAAAACAGCTAAATATACAGTGGGTCATTTTATTTATGTACATACCATTCTTTAGGGCACCTAGGTCACATTGTATGCGTGTGTCAGTAAGCCGGACCCCCCTCTGGAAAACAAAGCATTACAATCATCATACAGAACAAAAAATCTGGGTGTAATTTTACTCATAGTTTGTCAAAAACATAACAATTACAGATGATTTGCTGATGTCATCAATAGCATACATGTAAATAGCCTGCTTTGTGGTTGTTGAGCAGCATTTCCTAATATGTCGATGAGATAAAAATACCCTCTGTCTAAAATAACTACCTGTATGCACAGCTTTAGTATGAAGGATCTGCCATCTCCATTTCCAGAAGCAATGCCAACACATACAGCCTGAAAATAAATAAATAAATATGTATTATACACTTTATCAATCAAATAATATATGTGCCACAATCAAAGAAATATTGATGTATGTGTTGATATTATGTTATGCTATTATATCTTTATTGATAATATTATTACGCAAAGTTATAGTTAATAAAAACAATCTTTTACAAAAGTAAACTATTCGTTGCTAATTCTCTAACTTTGCATGGGTGACCTCTGAAGTAAATCGAAATCTGAATAACAATTTGATTACAACCTTGACCGTTAAGTACTAACCCATAACGGACAAACTCATTTGAAATAAAACTTAAATGGAATATTACGTTTTAGAGTATATATCTAATATGTAATACGATTTCATGATTTCTGCTTCATTATGACAATATACATCTAGACAGCTCATTAAAAAAGCCCAATATATCATCATTTTAGTTTAAAACATTCTCAACTTAACTGAAAGTTTCAGCAAATTGTGTCAAAATGTGAAAAGCATTTAGTATGCTGCTGAGATGTCTACTAAAACAGCATGCTAACTAGCCAGTGTCAGCAAGAACACTCTCCTGTTGTCACTTTTTATCTCCCGTAACGATAGTGTTTTACTTTCTGATTGGCTGATGAGATGGGCATTAATTTTACATAACTGGCTACCTTTGTAGTAGGCTATATCTCATAAATGTGTATCACCGTTCCATATCAATGCGCTTAAGAATAGTAACCATAACAAATCTAGTAGCCAAATTAACGGATGACGGCCTGTTCCACGCCCTACTTTTTCTTAGCAGACGCAGTAAAGTAGCAAATCAACTGGTTATTTCCGTACTTTTTGCATATCTTAAATATGAAAAGACTCGTGGATTAAATTTGTTTTTTTTTTCCTATATGCACACGGAAGTGGGATAACGGTGTTCGAGGTGACCGGTTCTGTGGAAATAATGACTCAGTGAAGGGAACTCTGTGATGCAATATATATTAGATTTATCACACAAGACCAATTTATATTTATCAAATATTAAATTGGAATTATAGATTCACATTTAGAAGGAAAAAAAGTGACGTGATTTAGAGAAGACTGGTTAACCAATGTTCAAAATTTTGAGAACTGTATATTTCAGTATGACATTTCAAGTCATTTCTCTTGGTACAAAAAAGTGCATTAAACAGTATAGCCTTTGATGCATTGCTCCTAGCTGACACAGTAAAATGCACAAAACAGGATTTACAGGATTTACTATGCGGCAAGTGTCAATTTGTATTCTTCCAGGATTCCTAACCTCTATTAGCACAAATAGAGAAACTGTAGTTTCACTCAAAAGCCCAATTTAAGAGCATTTAGATAACATTAATATAAAAATACTAATGGCATCCGCTCTTAAGGTTTATGGGCAGAACGCAGCAAACAATTCTGTGCCTAAAATGACCAAAGTTATTATTAACATCTACTAGTACATGTAAAATGCCACCTACTGTCCTATGCCTGATTTCAGGCACCACATCTGGGATCTTTAAGCCCTACAAGATGGCCGATTCAAAAATGCAACAACCATGCCAAAAGGACTGCCTGCAGTGGCTCTGTACTCTAGGGCTTGGCCTGAAGTCTTCCTCCAATGTCCTAGAAACATTGTACTGCACAACATCGTGTAACAGGTGTATTGGCTGATCCACTACACAGGCAATGAGTAGTGAATGCACTATACAGTGAATGAGTGAACTTAGGAGTTGCCCTATAGGTCTATGGGCAGCCCAGTGGTCTCACCTCATGACAAGGAAGATGTCAGTAGACTTCAACTTCGACTTCAACATGTCTTAGCATACCAATGACTGGAAACCTTAACAGAGTGTACATACATGCTCAGTGTATATAACATAAAATGCTCAAAATATTCATATTATTTAGTGATTGGACACTGTCAGCAAGAGTCTTTGCTACTTTCAGTTGTATTTCCCCCCATCAAACCTACATTTCTATTCCAACAGCACTTATGGGCAACTAGTCCAGTGCTTTAAAGATATTTGTCTCTCCCTCTGAGTCTAAGCTATAGTTTGTTTACTTACTACAAAAGAGAAAGGTGCTGAACTCAAGAATGGATTCAGATTGAATATCTAGAAGTAGAGATCCTTCAGTTAAATACTGGGTTAAACATGAGCCGCTTATGTCTTTTTAAAAAAATATATCCAAATGTCTGAACTGACAAAAATGCTCTCAAATGAAACCCATCCTCAACTACTGACAGAATAATACCCTCCCCCAACAAGCAGAGACCCCTCACAAACCAAGATCGAATTGCCCCAATGTCACCTCCACCTCTTGTTGCTAGGCAGCCGTTTTGTTGCTAGGCAACCCATCCGGCCCATATGGGTGTTGCAAGTAGCCATTAGTGTTCCCCATTGACCCTGTCTGTTGCGTCTGCTGCTCCGTCTGCACACTGCTTTACTAGGCACCAAGAGGGCAGGCCGAAATAGATTCCACCAAAGCCATAATTAAAACCATATGGTTTTCCCTCTCAGCATATAAAGTCTGCATCTGCAGAACAGGCTTGGTGTAGTGTAGACACATTTTAGCACATCTCTACATTTTCTGCCTTTTAATGTGTCCCTATTGTTTTTACTTAAATATTAATGACAGACTTTTAAACAAGATTGAAAAGGATAGATTAATGTTTTAAAATAACTCACATACCTACCCAGATCTCTCTAGTGTTTGTGCAATAAGCCACCTTTAGGTCATAAACATACCTCAGTATTATGAGCACTGTTTCATAGGGTGTGTCCCGTGGTGCGTGCTCTGCCTTGGAGAGAGAACTATCCCTCTCTCTGGCCTTTTATTCACAGAGGGTGTGCCAGGAACTAGAACTGACTTAGCCTAGGCATTTTTCATGTGTGGGTTAGGCCTCGCTGTCTGATGCAGTTTCACAGGGTGGATAAGGCTGGCTAAACTGGATCTCAAATACAGCCAGTGTGTGTTGCAGTGTTTAATTCCATGTCGTTTTGACAAGATTTAACAGGATAAATATTCCAAAAAACCAAGAGTTTCCATTTTTTAAAGGGTCAGATCCCTTTAACCATTACGTAAGCCGTAAATGCTTCCATGTGATTCTGGAATGTTTTACCTTCCGACTGCAGTCAATCTGCTCTACCCTTTAACTGAGTTATGTCCCAAGACAACACAGAATGCTTGGCTGCCATGGTGATAGATGAACTGGTAAACAAAGAGTGGGAGGTTTCCTGCTCAGCATAGCTGTGTAGCTGTCTGTTGTGCACTGTGTAGCCTTGGTGCAAAGAGAGAATATGAGTGTGCTTGTGTGAGTGTGTGCGTGCCTGCTGGAGGGAGGAAGAGAGAGAGAGCAAGAGAGAAAGAAAGAGGCGGGGGGGGGAGTGGGGGAAGGAGAGTGAGTGAGACACACTTTGTGATTCAGGCAGGGGTGTGGTGTGAGGGGAAATCCAGGCCGCTGCACTCAGTAACGTTGACACTCTGTGCAAGCTGCGCTTGGCTCTCTCCTTCCTGTTAGGATTTTTGGGGGTGGTTTAATTCTTTTGTGAAATGATTTTTAATCTTATTTTTCTTTGCAACATTTTTCTTTGGACTAACCTAAACCTAAATTAACATTCAATACATCCTTAGAAAACAAAACAAACATTACAATGTTGTTGTTGTTATTATCCTTATTATTATTTGCATGTTACATGCAAATCATAATATTGTGTACATATTAATGTACTGTAGTAGCAGCAACAATGATAAAAACAGCTATAGCAAAAACTGACAAAATATGTCCCAAAAAAATTGTAACAGCATCCTAATATAACAACTGTGACCTTTGAGGAAAGTGTAATTTATTAAAAAACTATCAAAACGTTATTAAGAAAGTTCTACTTAAAAGCTATGGTGTCCATTTGACATGCTCATTGAAGTTTGAGATGTATAGGAAAAATAAAAAAGGGGGCAGGTAACTTTAGGAAACATGCCACCAGGTGGCAGTATAGCCTAGCTAGCAAAACACACACACTTTGACTAAGGCTTGGGCACTGACTCTATTCTTGCCATGAGAACACCAATGAGAAATCAAAGTAACTGTGTTCCACAAACTTAAGCTTATTTGGTATAAAATTTTGGCTCAAAAAAACACTAAACACGACTAGGTTAGCAGCTCATACTGCATGTAGTAGCTAGGATGTCGATAGGAATACCTGGTTGAGAGTAGAAGCCATGAGATAACTAAAACATGATGACCAAAGAACTTACACACAGGGCAGCGCTATGTGACATACTTTTCAGGGGTTTTTTGTAACTATCAGAAAAGAAAAACAATGTGACATTTTGCTTAAAAATAATGTACACACAGAAAACGTACACACCCATTGCATTCGGGAAATATGATGTAAAAACTGCAGGCAGGACATATATGGAAAAGACATGCAAACTGACATGATACTAAGAATTGGTCGTAAAATTTTGAATAATATGTAGCTAGTTAGCTGTGACCAAGCACAGATCTAATGTGAGGATTTGCTGGCTATTACCAACTATGACCTATTTTGCTGTGGAAAATCTTAATATTGAGATATAAGTTGAAATTGGCCATGATCCTTTTGAGGATCTTGCGTATGTATAGAGTGTTACTGCCAAAAGTGAATGAATTTGCTGTGAGAATTCTCTGAACTTGACTTTCACAAATAAGTGAAAAATACATGAATTCCATGAACTTTGAGTGTTAGCAGAGCTAGTTTCTTAAGATAAAATAGCAATTGGACATGTTTACATAAGATTGTTGGGAAATTTTTACACAAAAAAAGATTGTTACGTCAGAATGGATGACGTTTCATCATGATATCCAGAAACTGCTGACTACCAGGCTCTGCAATGTTATTCCAATTACAAAACATGCTTAATCCTCATCTAATGACCCTCAGTGTAAACATGTTTTTTGTTTATAGGGGAGTTATAGAAACAGACAAATGCTACAAGCAGTGCAGTCAAGAACCTTAATCATTTAAACTTATTTGAAAGAAAAAAATAAAAATTAAGTCAACGTGTTGGTAAGAAAACCTGGCAAGGCATGAAAAAGTAGTTCCATTTCTCTCTTGCAAGTGAGGGATGTTTGTTTGTCCCTCTCCCTACGTGTATGTCTTCTTTTTCATATTTACCTACCGTAGACTATTGTGCGCCTTGTAGAAATGAAACTGACATACTAATATTCAAAAAAAGAAAAAAAAAAACTAGAGGAAACAAATCCTTAGTCCAGGCACTTCAGTGAATTGAAAAAGCAAAAACAACAACTTTTATTTAATGGGCAAATGCATTAAAAATCACCAACGCGTATCGGCCCCATGGCCTTCATCACACACCCTGATGAAGGCCATGGGGTCGATACGCGTTGGTTTTTGCTTTTTCAATTCACTGAAGTGCCTGGACTAAGTATTTGTTTCCTCTAGTTTTTTTTTTTCTTTTCTTGAAGATTATGCCCTCCAAGAGCACCAGTGGGTTTTGAGGGATACTAGAAGCGCTCTACCTCCTCTTCTTTTGACATACTAATATGTTGAGGTTTGCTGCATGTTTTCATGGTAACATTTGTTTCTCCCTTGAGGAAGGATTATAGGTAATCCTATCCTAATATTTTCACAGCAAAAATTAGTAATTAATTCGTTGAATAATAGCCCCAATTTTAAACCTAGTCTTACATATATGAAATCCACCTATACATTTATTGTACAAAATCTGTCATATAACTGTTATAACATGCCCTATATTTAAGCATTTTACAGAATTTGTATCTGTTGGTCATTACTAAATGTCTAATTTGATTCCAGTCATTTCTATCCCAATATGTGTGCTGTACTGTATTTGGCAGAAATACTCCACAAACAGAACACATGTGTTTTTAAGGTAGATTTTTTGACAATGGTGGGTTCTCCTGCAGTGTTCATAAGCAGTCTTGGTGACCTCCAGGCTGTAGTACTGCAACATGTCCAGTGAATGTGAGGATGAGTGGGCATGGGTATGCATAGGCTATGCAGGTTAAATTATTATCGATTATGACCCTCTGGATCGTGGTGCTGCTTTCTGATTGGTTGCTAGGCATGCAGTAAAATCGTATATCATGCACGCCTTGAAAGTAGTTCTGGCAAAAAAGTTTAAAACTTCAGCACCGTTCCATATCAATACCCAATAGAATGTACGTACCTACTGTAACCATCAAACTTCACAATTAATGGCAATGTTGAGTTCAATTTCCATGAACTTAAAAAAAATAGCAAACAGAAAATAACAACTAAATCAACGTTTTGAAATAAGTATTGCATGTGCCGCGTTGCTCAATCCAAGCTAGCTAACACCTGATGAGCAGTAGCAACTTGGCGCTTCGCGTTGGGAAGTTCTTAGGCTCCACCTCGTTGACTTAAAACTGTATAATGCACACCTCGTCAGATGTTACCCCTTACATATTGAATATTCATTCAGCGGCCATCAGGGTCCAAACATAAAACAGACACATCAATGGCTTCTTTCACGCCAACCCAAAGTCAGGCTGACACTTCGACTTTAAAGCTCAAAAGGCCCTTAACAGAACCAGTGTTACCCATTTTTGGCTACTGTACTGGTGTTTTCAACATGTCAGCTGAGGTGAAAATGTAAACATGTAAATAAGCTGCAGCATAAGAAGAGCTCATTGTAAGTTAATAAAAGTACAAATCATGCGTAAGACATTATTTTGTGTTTCGGCAGATAGATATATATTTGAAATAACACTTACCTCACAGTTTAGTGGTGGTTTTGACATCCATAAGGTACAAATGAGCTGTGAGGTCAAAATAAGGTCAAAATAAAATTGGCACTGCAGAATCTTCAAACCTCTGTCTATCCTTACAGTAAAGTCTAAAAAATTATTATGGCCGCTGCTAGCGAAGCTAGCGAAATCGGTCATATTGGTGTTGCCGTGATTTTAACTTTTTGTTAACGATTGCCAGGACACTGGAACTCTGGGGGACATCAATGTTTGCAGGCATGTAGCCCTAGTACTTTCTGAGCGAATAGGAGCTTTTGCGCCCCCCCCCCCCCCCTTGTTGAATAACTCAATGAACGTTTCCCCCAAAAAACATTAACTTTTTTGACGATCGACACCAACTTCCAACAAAAACAATTTTCATGACATTTTAACATCGCGAAACCAAACAAACACGTCATAGGCCGTTCATCTGAATCTCACCAAATTTGGTATGTCATCTACAGACAATGCTGACAAAAAGGTATCAAAGGATTTAAAATTTAAAAACGTAGTTTAAAATTCCTCAAAAGTCCATATCTTTGCTTACAATTGCTCAAATGTGGTCAAAGTTGGCATGCCAACTCCAAACAGCTTTCTTTTCATATGCACCAAATTTTGTGACAATTCGTCATGGGGAGGATGTTTCTCATCAAAGCTAAGTGTCCAAAAATAGCTTTTGTTAAACAACTGATTAACAACTTTGCCCAAGAGAATGATTTTGTGTTAGTATGCTGGTGTTACAGAGGCGTATCAACCAAACCTATAAACACTCACTTAAAGCATAGCGCCACCTAGTGATATGGGTAAATGCAAAAATTGGGATTCTGTATTGCCAATATCTTGGACCAAGTAGGTGGGAACTGCACAAAATATGTCATGCACGATTAGCACAAAGACCTCTAAAAGCACAGCACATGCCATAAGATTTGGCCAATAGGGGGCAATGTAATTGTACAAAATCTCATTTTGTCTATCCCTTTCACAAATCACTCCTACACACTACACAAACACACACAATGTCATTCTTTCAAAACCCACATCCATGCCCACTTCCAGGAAATCATTTCCACACAAATTCTCACCTCAAACACTTATCATACAAACAGTTCCCACATTTTCACTGGTAAAAGGGGAGGACAAAATGTTGCCAGTATGCCATTAAGCCCACTGTACCTAAAATTAGGCATTGCATACCAACAATGATGGAACGCTATTTCTTTTTACATTCAATATACATGAATGGGGGTGATCTCACAATCTGTACTGTGCTTCCCATTCCAGCACTGGATGAGATGAGGCTGTTGCTGCTGGGGAAGATGGGGGACGGCAAGAGCAGCCTTGGGAACACCATCCTCGGTAAGCTGCTCTTCAAGGTGACCGACCTCAACCAGTCCAGCACCCAGGTCAGCCAAGCTGAGAGTGCCGTCGTGAATCACCGCAAGATCAAAGTCGTCGACACGCCGGGGCTGTTCAACACTGAGCTCTCCTCACAGCAGCTCAGCCAGGAGCTAAGGAGGAGCGTCAGCTTGTGCCTGCCTGGCCCACACGCATTCCTCCTTGTCTTCCAGATAGGTAGATACACAAAGCAGGAGATGGAGGCCGTGCAGATGGTCCGAAACGTGTTCGGGGAGAAGGTCTTTGACTACACCGTGGTGCTGTTCACCTGGGGCGACCAGCTCAATGAGGATCAGACCATTGAGAAGTATGTTGGCCTGAGCGACAAGCTCAAGGAGCTCGTGCAGAAGTGTGGGGGGCGCTGCCATGTGATCGACAATGAGAACTGGAATGAGGAGGAGGAGGAGAACGAATACAGGTGCAACAGAGTTCAGGTGGAGAACCTGCTGAGCACCGTCGAGCTGATGGCCAGCCAAGGGCGCTACTACACTGCTGACATGCTACCGTCGGACATAGCAGAGAAAATAGACATCCCAAAAAAAGTCGCGGTACGCGGTACAGGTACTAGTTTTTCACTATTTTAACTGGTAAAAGTGGAGGACAAAATGTTGCCAATGTGCCATGAAGCCCACTGTACCAAAAAATAGGCATTGCATACAAACAATGGCCGGGTTTCCCAGATGCAGTTGAGAAGTCCTTAGCGTTAAGAACTTCTTAAGACCCTTTTTAAGGCTCCCGTAAGAAGCAACCGCGTTTCCTGAAATGCTTCTTAGCCTAAGAAGGATCTCTAAGAAGGGTCTGGAACCTTCTTAACACCCTTCTTAGCTACAAAACAGTGAAAACAGCACCCCTCTCAGGCAGGTAAAGCAATGTGACACTAAGCAAGGAGATATTAACGCAGTACGTCCATTTCTCCTGATGGTGTTTTCTCCCTTTCCCCTGTCGTTCATGACAAGGGGATGCCAATTTCTCAGTTTTTCACATATTCACTCCTCATATTGCAGATTTATATCAGACAGATATAAAAATACACATTAAATGAAATGACGTACTGATTTCATTTTGTGTTTCCATTTTTATTTCCCTGTTTTTTGTGTGTTTCGGTAATTATCATATGTATCAATTTGTTTTTGTGCGCGCATGACGACAAATGTCTTATTTTTAGACTGTATTTTATTGATGAGTTCAGTCGGACGCCACATGTTATACCACAACTTTAGTTGGGAGCATTTTACCAAAGATTCTAGAGTAGTGCTCTAAAATCTTTGATTTTACTATGGTAACTATGCGTTCCAATCGGCCATTCTGGGATCGATTGCTCATTGCGCTCCAGTTAAGAAGGCAGATAAGAAGGTTCTTAAGACGTTAGTAAGAAGGGCGTTAATAAGGCGTCTGGGAAACACTCTTATCTTAATGCTTCCGCTTGGCCAACCTCTTCTTAAGAGCCTTCTTAACTCGTTAAGAAGGTTCTTAACTGGGAAACCCGGCCATTGATGGAATCCTATTTCTTTTTACGTTCAATGTACATGAATAGGGCAGGAGATCTCACAATCTGTACTGTGCTTCCCATTCCAGCACTGGATGAGATGAGGATGGTGCTGTTGGGCAAGATGGGGGACGGCAAGAGCAGCCTTGGGAACACCATCCTCGGCAAGCTGCTCTTCAAAGTGACCGACCTCAACCAGTCCAGCACCCAGGCCAGCCAGGCTGAGAGTGCCGTCGTGGATCACCGCAAGATCAAAGTCGTCGACACGCCGGGGCTGTTCAGCACTGAGCTCTCCTCACAGCAGCTCAGCCAGGAGCTAAGAAGGAGCGTCAGCTTGTGCCTGCCTGGCCCGCACGTGTTCCTCCTTGTCTTCCAGATAGGTAGATACACAAAGCAGGAGATGGAGGCCGTGCAGACGGTTCGAAACGTGTTCGGGGAGAAGGTCTTCGACTACACCGTGGTGCTGTTCACCTGGGGCGACCAGCTCAATGAGGATCAGACTATTGAAAAGTATGTTGGCCTGAGCGACAAGCTCAAGGAGCTCGTGCAAAAGTGTGGGGGGCGCTGCCACGTGATCGACAACGAGAACTGGAATGCGGAGGAGGAGGACGAGTACAGGTGCAACAGAGTTCAGGTGGAGAACCTGCTGAGCACCGTCGAGCTGATGGCCAGCCAAGGGAGCTACTACACTCCTGACATGCTACCGTCGGATGTAGCGGAGATAATAGACATCCCAAAAAAAGTTGCGGTATGCGGAACAGGTACTAGTTTTTCAGTATTTTAACTGGTAAAAGTGGAAGACAAAATGTTGCCAATGTGCCATGAAGCCCACTGTACCAAAAATTAGGCACTGCATACAAACAATGATGGAATCCTATTTCTTTTTACGTTCAATGTACATAAATAGGGCAGGAGATCTCACAATCTGTACTGTGCTTCCCATTCCAGCACTGGATGAGATGAGGCTGTTGCTGCTGGGGAAGATGGGGGACGGCAAGAGCAGCCTTGGGAACACCATCCTCGGTAAGCTGCTCTTCAAGGTGACCGACCTCAACCAGTCCAGCACCCAGGTCAGCCAAGCCGAGAGTGCCATCGTGGATCACCGCAAGATCAAAGTCGTCGACACTCCGGGGATGTTCAACACTGAGCTCTCCTCACAGCAGCTCAGCCAGGAGCTAAGGAGGAGCATCAGCTTGTGCCTGCCTGGCCCACACGCATTCCTCCTTGTCTTCCAGATAGGTAGATACACAAAGCAGGAGATGGAGGCCGTGCAGACGGTCCGAAACGTGTTCGGGGAGAAGGTCTTTGACTACACTGTGGTGCTGTTCACCTGGGGAGACCAGCTCAATGAGGATCAGACCATTGAGAAGTATGTTGGCCTGAGCGACAAGCTCAAGGAGCTCGTGCAAAAGTGTGGGGGGCGCTGCCACGTGATCGACAACGAGAACTGGAATGAGGAGGAGGACGAGGACGAGTACAGGTGCAACAGAGTTCAGGTGGAGAACCTGCTGAGCACCGTCGAGCTGATGGCCAGCCAAGGGAGCTACTACACTCCTGACATGCTACCGTCGGACGCGGCAGAGAAAATAAACACCTCGAAAAAAGTCACGGTACAGCGACCCCTGAATCTAAATAAGAAGCGTGTCCCATTATTTTCCTGTTTTGGACGCAAATAGAACGGCAACCACAGAGGCACAGAGGGGTATTCAGCTGCCGACTGTTTGTGATGAGAGTTGAGAGGGGTGGATGGTAAAGCAGTGGAAATAACTGGGTTTTTAATATTGATTTATTTTCTACCCTTCTCATAATTTCCTTTATTTGTGGCACTTTATGCAGGCAAACATTTATCTAAAACGACCCAGTAAAAATGAAAAGGTATGAGTGAACAAAAATATTATATAATTTTTACTGTGTGCCTACTGAAATGTGTTTTTATTGTATGTACAGCAAAAGCAATATCAATTCTTGCAAAATGCATATTTTGGTCCATACAACATCACAGTTGCAGAAAGGTACTGAACACGCCAAAGATAACTCAGAGTTTAAGTAATTTCTGGAAAAGTGACAGAAAACAAGTTTCCTGGTAAATTCTGCTGCATGACCTTGTTTAATGCCAATTTCAGTAATCTGTCTGACAAGACATAAACAGTACAAAAGAAAATTGAGTTTTGACTGCCAAATAGGAGCCTAAATGAAACCGTGTGACCTGAATGCTAGCAGCCGGATTCCAAAGTGTTTATGCAAACTTCTGACAGGAAAATGGCAAAATGGCAGGAAGTGTGTGTGTGTGTGTGTGATATATGGGTACAAATGCCACTCAAGGTGGAGTATGATATGAGGTTTCTCTTTTTGAGCTTATAGTGCCTTCTGCTTCATGCATAACATGAAAACATCTTTGTTCTACCTACAAATGTGTGATTTATTTTCTCTGTGTTCTCTGCAAAGATATTTGATATATTTGATCGAAAAATCCTCACCCTTCAAGTAAGTTTAAATCATCCTGTGGGTTGTATGTGTTCTGATTTTGTTTTTGTTTTTGTTCCCGATATATAGAAAACACCTTAAAGATCTTTTTTAAAATAGTGGCAATACAGTTTATATTATTAGGAAAATCACAAATGTGACAATTACTCAATAAAAACTCTAAAAGCTAATTCATTCCAAGTTTGGTTCTACTGTTTATGCTTTTATTATTGTTTTATGACTGTACTAAACATAGTTAATTTGATATATTCATTGTAAGTGTAAAAAAAATCCCCAAAAGCTTTTGGCAAGATACAGCTGAATCATGCATGTGGTCTGCATTCTAATTCCTGTTTAGTAAGGATATAGTTAGTGGATCCTCCTCCATTTAAAGGGACAGACACCCCATTGTGCTCACATCTGTTTTTAAGCCCCCTTTCGGTTCTATCTGTGTCTTATGCTGTGCATGCAGAAGCGCACGGAAAGACAGAGAGAGGAAAAGAGAGAGAGAGAGAGAAAGAGAAGGGAGGGGGCATTTACAAGAGTGTAGAAATGGTGAGCGAGGGCATGTTGGACTCGTGACAGTCTGGTTGATGGGGAAAGTGCAGGGTGGTTCCTAAGGCTGTGAGTCAAACAAAAAGCATGTAGTGAATGAGAGATAATGAGGAACAGTGGATTAAATGCTAGTTTACAGCTTTATTTGTCATATGCCCATGAAGGACACACATGCTTTTGTCAAAACAAACAATCACACACACACACACAGCACTATGTAGACTTAACACTGCATTAATAATCATGTGATCTCTAACCCAAATACAAATATCTGTCCCATGTAATTTCTGTCCCATGTATCAAGTGAGGGAACACTGGGAAGGGGAGATCCCTGTGTTAACAGACGACCGGTTTGACAGGAAGTCAGAGCCTTGTTTGCACTTGCATCTTGCTGTCAGAGGGGAGGGGTGTAATGTGACACCAGCCATTTTCCTCCCACTGGCAGTGAAAGAGACCGCAAGCTTTAGCTGCAGATGTGGTTGACGTTGCTGTGTCTTATTTGACCGTGGAGTAATCACATACTTACCTTTTAACAAAATGGCAGGTGAGTACCAGAGCTATGATCAAATATACAACAATGGGGACAACAAAAACCAGAAAAGGGTGAGGATAGAAAGGGAAAGTATGTATGTACATTTGAGCAGAAGGAACTGATAAGGAGGACCTGGGAGGGACTGCCATTGAAAGTGGAGTGAGGGGATGCCTCTCATGTAAATGTCCATGGTTTCAATGGCTATTTCCATCCAATCGCTGAAATGAGAATACAGCTGATTCTAAATATAAATCGGGTTGCATTTGTCATTTCCAAGTAAAGGCTAGTATAGCACAGGCCGTAGTGTGTGTGGCTGGTTCGTTGCAACTGTGATTCAAAGTCAGTCACTGGATGCTGACGACAGTATGTTTCGTACCACATATGTATATTGTAATATATACTCATATGCAGATGGACTGATGTACCCGAAAGATTGTGGCAGAGACCAAAGAAGCAGGACAGACTGTGTGATTACGCTGAGTTATACTGCCATCTTCTGCTTACGATAGCTTTCTTCCAGTTTGTGGTATTAATTTTAAAATTAATTTGTATGTTTTTTGTTTGAGTGTGTAGGAAATGCACGAATCTATAAGCTTTGAATAAAGAATTGACAAAGGTTTTAGCAACCTGCAAAACAAAGTATGGAGATATATATATATAGTATGGATGGATGGGTATGGATGAGTATAGTTTCTTACATTTTGTATGAGTTAATGGTTGTAATTTCTAATTTGTATGTTTGTTGAGTGCACCGAGTGTGTAGGATATTTACCTCAAGTACATAGGCCTCAGACATGTTATTATGTAGATGTGATTCAGATTTCATTACTGTAGGCATAACCAGCACCCTTGTACTTGTAAACCCCTGCTTTACAAGTAACAGCCCTGGCTTATAATAGTCCTACCTGTGCACCTCACACAGATGATTTGCACTAATTACCTACAGTACCTGTGGTAATTGAATGTGTTGTGGTAATTGGAATCAGTTGGTTTTGTGAATGGATGTAGGCCTTTACACAGCCAAAATTAGTGAGAATTTCAACCAAAATTAGTGGGACGCCTGTACCTTTCACACTGACCGACACAGGTTCATGTGTCCAAATGACAGGTCAATTCGATCCACCTCGGACCCTACACTTTTTGCCCGTTGTGGTATAGCTTTGTATAAGGTTTAAAAGAATATAGATGCAAACTGTCTCTGGAAGTACGCTGTTTATTTCACATAAATTATTATATTAAATTATTTATAACTCACCTAATGTTACACTGCCACTAGGCCTTCTGAACCTGGCTTTCGACAAGACGGGTCTAAAACACGCCATCTTCTCACATTGCTGTCCCGGGGTCGATTGCCGGGTCGTTTGCACACGCCATGAAAACCCCTACTAAAGCCAGATGTTCCACCTCTGGATACAGCACGTAATCCAGAGCAAAGAATTATCCACCTTTACCTACTGTATTCATATTTAGGTCCTGACATAGGCATTATGATGGGTGCTGGGTTTATTATTGGAATTATATAGCCCATAGTTTTTTGTCAGCTGAGGGGAAGGCACTTCCCTGTTGTTAGGAATGTTAGGAAACCATTTAATCATAAATGTCAACATGAAGATCAGTCAAAGTAATGGGAAATTATCCAAATTATCAACCATATTTTTTATGATGTTTAGATGAACTCCGGATCGTGCTGGTTGGCAAAACTGGCGATGGGAGAAGCAGCACAGGAAACACTATCCTGGGTGGGACCTTCTTTGATGTGATGACCTCACCGGAGTCGAATACACACAAATGCAGCCTTCAGTCCAACAAAGCCAACGGGAGACTGATCTCAGTCATCGACACTCCTGGATTTTTCGACACCTGTTTAACTGAGGAGGAGCTGAAACCAGAGATCGTGCGGTGCATCACGGAATGCTCTCCGGGACCGCATGCCTTCGTGATCGTGCTGCGGGCGAGAAAGTACACCTTGCAGGAGATGGCCGTGGTGAGGCAGATCACAGAGTCGTTTGGTGAGGACGCCTTCCGGTACGCCATCGTCCTTTTCACTTTTGGGGCTGACATGTTAAAAAACGAATGCGACACCATCGAGATGTTTGTGGAGAACAGCAAGGAGCTGAAGAAGCTCGTGGACAAGTGCGGAGGCCGCTGTCACGTCATCGACAATAGGTCCAGGGTTTGGGCCAAGGCACAAACGGGGTACAGGAGCAACAAGACACAAATCGAAAACCTGCTAAAAACTATCGACAAAATGGTCACCGCTAACGGCGAAAGCTGTTACACCAACGACATGCTGGAGGTTGTGGAACAGGGAATACAGGCCGAAACGGCACGACTCCAAGAGGCTGATGTGGAGAAGGATGAGGAAGAACTAAAGCGTGAAGCCAAGGAGAATATTCATCAGGCACTCATGATGACCCTTGGGGGTGTGGCTGGGGCACTCATGGGTGCTTTGTTTGGACTTGCAGTGAGTGCACTGTGTCCGGACCCAGCTACAAAAACTGTAGTCATCTTGTTAGGAGCGGTCCAAGGTGCCACAACAGGGGTCGAAGCAGCAAAACGTGGGAAAAATATCAAGAACGTCTTGTGGGAGACCTTCCAAGCAAATCTGTGCTATGTTAAAGATCGATTACCTAACAATACCTAACAATCCATCATTTCTCATTAAGGGTAAATGCTGCTCATTTACCTTTGCCTAAGCCATAAATTCATGTTATTCAAGAGCAGGGGAAAGAAAATATTGTTTCATCAAGTGATTTGTGATGCCCAAGTCCAGTTTCTAGTTAGTTTTAAAAATGTACATTTCACTTCTAATGTGCCTTTTTCAGTGTGACAGGATTGGCTGAGAGTTCAACATTACTTAACCATACCATACTAGTTATAACAACACAGCAATTTTCATTTAAACACCATTACTCATATTCCAAGTGAACTTTACTCAAGTTGTTATATGCTTTTGCTTGGAAAGCCAGTTCACCAGAAGAAGCTACAGAAATGGTCTGTGAGTCTTAAATGAAGCAAAGAAAATGTTTGGAAGGATGTATGAAAAAGGAATGAAGAAGGAATAATCTGATTGTCTTGAGCTATGATTTTGCATTATGGTGTAGATTGAGCGCTAAAAGCAACATCTATTGTGCTATGACTATGGGGAGATGTAACAGAGTTTATTCTTTTCTTAACTGTGTTGTGCTAATTCAGTCAAGGGCAATACCTGAGGGATAAAGTAACAAAGTAATAATTCTATATAATTCTACCATTTCTAAACTATATTTTTAAGTCATAGTACAGTTACAAGTATCAGATTAAAATAAATTTGGTTGACTACAGAGTAACTGCAACAAAGTCTTGGGGAAGCTGGCTTGTCATTGGGTAATCAGTGTAAGCATTTACATTTGTTTTATTTTTGAAAACATGTTTAAGCTTTTGTGTACACTTCACGTGTGATAAATAAACCCTTTCCAAGCTTAGACATTGTCTGACGTTATTCAAGCAATTTTTCTAAACTTGGTAATATTTGGAGTTCTTTTTTGTTAATGCTTACTAGTAGTTTTATTTCCATTACATAATTTAATAAGCTCCAGATTAGAGTGCAGTAAATGCCAAATACACTGACACCTTGACTTGGAATAACACAATAGTGGATGACTTGAACGTCTACCTAAGTAATATTTTGGTAGGGTATCTATAGGCATACTGTTACTCAAGTGTGACTTTCAGGTACCAAATACAACACAGAACACAAGAGATTTTCAGGAAAATAAAAAGTTAAGAATACATAACAATGACAACAATAGCAACAACACTGTCAACATCGCAAAGAAAGGCCTCATGATAGCCTTTGCAGCCCCCCAGCTTCACTTAAAACATTTATGCAACATTTAAAATTTTTTTGAGTACTTGCTCAAGGCAAAGAGTTAAATAAAAGCCCATAAGTATGCTTACAAAGAAGGTCATTGACACAATAGTTGAAGCATTTGGATTATATTATGGACTTAGCGAAGGGGAGAAGAAGTCACCCCACCCGGCTTCGAACCCAGGTCTCCGGGGTACCAAACAGGGGCTCTGACCGTAACGCCAAAGAGCCAGGCTCGTTGGGATGGCAGTCAGAGCACACCCACAACCTTAGTGATGGTCACTCCATCACACTGCCTTCCCCTTCGGGAGGCGCAGCCATGCGCTTCACACACTCTGGTGTCCCTCACGCATCTTCCACCATACTTCTCCCATCCAGGGTGCCCCACACATACTGGTGCTTCACCTTTTGCGTTGCGGTCAGAGCCCCTGTTTGGTACCCCGGAGACCCGGGTTCGAAGCCGGGTGGGGTGACTTCTCCCCTTCGCTACACATGCATAAAGACGCATAAGACATAGATGAGAACGGTAGATGAGAGATGAAAGGATTTGGGAGCACAGATATATATTGTTTTTTGACCATGCTGGTGGTGTATATTACAATAATTGGAAAGAAATTGTAAATGAACAAAATATTGAAGTAAACTGGATTGTATTTTTTCCAGATAAAGTTTTTTTGTTGAGAACACGGTTTTTGTACTATCCATTACTTTCAGAGCGCTTCCTAATTCCTGAATGACACAGATACTGGATCGGTTGCCATAACATTTTCTATAGCTATGAGTTAGCTCAGTTGTTGTTAAACGATGGTAGTGCAATGCAAGACAACAACCCTGTCATGACTGCGTCTACAAAGCGGCGCTCCTCCATCGCAATACGCTATATCGGTCATTTAAACCATGTCGTTCGAACAACATCATTGCAGAGGTAAAGACACGTGTTCTTGGTGAAGATACATTGCTGCAACTGTATGCAGCTGTTTATCCACTTATGCCACTGTGTATCAAACTAGAGAGATATCACTTCCTTATGAAATGTCACTGCTGGCGAAACTTTCAATGAAAGGCAAAGTTCTACAGTGCAAATATTTCGGAATCCTGCGGTACAAACTCAGCAAAACTCAATCATTTTGTAGAGGTAGCCTAACTGTTAAAACCGATAGATGTTCAAGTCATATCATACAAGTTTAGCTAGGAAACTGGGATGACAAAAAATTGGACATTTAAAAGTTTGAACAGCTTTATTATAGAAACCTCTACAAAGCAATTACGTTTCACTATGTTCGTCAGGATCACAAGATATTAAAGCAGTCATTGACACTTGCGTACAATGTCACAATGTCGCAATGTCCTTTCACTGTAAACTAAATCTTCTGCTTTCCAGCTCTGCCTGGTCTGCCAACCTTGGAAACGTAACCTGTGGTGGAAAAAAAGTCTAATTAACCAACCATGTTCCATGTCACTGTTGCGATATCCCACTGGCTTGACCACTTAATGTTTCGAAAAGTCTAATGTACTTTTCTTTGTGTTTCAGCCTCTCTGTGAAAGAGTGTGTGTGTGTGTGTGCTGGTGTGAATGTGTGAAGTCAGGACACTGGAGAGTTCACATACACCTACCCCTAATTAATCTAGACCACTAGAATGACCTAAAGGTCTTATTCTGCGAGAAACCGTTTAGTACTTGCTCTTTTTGGGATACAACAGGTAATTCCGAGTTGCATATGCATGCTGCATGTGAAATTGTTCTTCTACCTCTGTTCTTCTAATTGCCTCCGTTAGTCAATGAAAGAAAATAGGTGGAAAAACAAGCAAATATGGAAAAGGGCAACAAAGTGATGTAAGTTTGTTAAACAAAAAAATATACGAAATATAGGTAAGTATGTGTGTTTGTTTTGGATGTTTAAATCTTCTACTTGGTGTGCTATGACAGAATGGGCATTGAATGATCGTAGCCTGTGACTAGCGTAGCCGAGTCATTCTCCCCACTCCATCTCCTCCATCAAACTAGAACAGCCTGTAACAGGATCACTAAAGCATTTTTTTTACTCAAAGTCAAACTCAAAATATGTCATGCACAATCAGCACAAACACCTCTACAAGCACAGCACATGCCATAAAATTTGGCCCATAGGTGGCGCTGTAATTGTACAAAATGTCATTTTGCCTATTATCTAGAGAACGCTAACGTCAATGAAAATTTAAAATGTAGGATAAAATTCTTCAAAAGTCCATATGTTAGTTTCTAATTGCTCAAGCTTCGTCAAAGTTAACATGCCAATTCTAAACAGCTTTCTTTTCAAGTGCACCAAATTTTGTCACATTCCGTCATAGGGGACGATGTTTCTCGTCGAAGCTAGATGTCCAAAACTTTGTGGCATGTAACTTTGTGACATATTCACATGTCATCTGTACATGACATTTTGCTCGGTGAAAAGTGAAACAAAAGGGTTGGTGAAGGGAAGTATACGGGAAGACAATAAAGGACTACTTGACTTGACTGGACTTAACTTGAGTAGCGGGGAGTTAGTTTTGAGAAGCTGTAGTATATATGTAACTGTAATGGTGTGCAGGCTACATTATCAACTCTAGCAGTTGGCTGAAAGCCTAAATACTTTTTTATTAGGCTAAATTTGGTGAGTCAGTGTTTCACAATGCTATAGGCTACAACGTTTCACACCATTATATGACTGAAAATTATGCAGGGGTTCCACTAAGCTAGAAGCTATAAAATGTCCACGAAAAAAAGAGCATTTTGAACAGAGAGAGAGAAGAGCGCAGAAAGGCAGAAAAACAAAATGTATCATTGCAGAGTTGGTTGCAAACAGGCAAAGCAGCAGGTGAAGCAGAGACACTATGATAGAAATGACAATCTCTACATAATTAGCCTTTCAACCCTTCAAACACCACTCATAACCAACTGGAGAGAGCAGCTCAAGTTTTGGTTCTTTTTCAGTCGAACAACTTCAGTGTTAACCAATGGCATCCATTCCCAAAAACTAAAATCCCAAGAGGGGAAAGCAGCTCTGTGCAAAAACAGAATGACCTTTGTTGGAGAGTTAACCAGAGCATTATATACATTTTGACAGTAATAGTAATGTGTTGAATTTGCTGTTTGATATAGTAAAAGTGCTCAATTTAATTCACTTTAACCACATGACATGTCTAACAGTGTGACATGTTCGCTGTAGAGTTACATTTAAAAGAACCCACAAATGTAGACCACCCCACCCTAGCTGCCAGAGGTTTGCCCTTTGTTTTGTAATTTTCCATAAATCTTTGCTAACATACTGTCACATAGACCTGATTGTTTACTGTCAAACTAAGTAACTCTGTATCAGCTGGTATATAATTCAATGGGGCTTTGGATACTTATACAATTGGTTGATTTCTATGTGGTAGAACTTGGACTCAATAAAAAGACTTTGCTGTGCAACACAATCTGTAACTAATAAATAATGTGCACCTGTAAAATGATTTGTAAGAATGATGTGCACGTTAAAATATTCTCTTCACTTACAACTTGCTAATGTATTAGCTGTACAAACTGATTGTATACTTACACATGAATCTGTAACTTTTATGACTTCTTGTTTTTCAATATGAGACCCATTTTCTTTAACAATGAATACTGTAAAAGAGTCCCACAGAGTAAAATGCATAAAAATCACCCACCTTTGTGAATTTGTTAGTTAGTTAGTTAGTTTGTTTTAAACTTCCATGTTTACTGGTGACATGACAACCCCTCTACCTATATCTGCATCCTGTGTGGTGCACCTGATGACTACTGGAGCTGCTCAGAGACCATGTATTGGTACGTGTGGTGTCAACTGGTGTGAAGAAAAGCTTACAATTTGTAATGCATACAAATTACTGCACCAAACTTCACTTGACATGAATAACTAAAACAACGTATTTACAACAGTTAAGGTATACGTACGGTTATGGTAAAGTGATGCTAAACTAAAAGGGGATTTTATTAGCTCATATCTATGAAGCCACATTCCTGTGAGATGTTCCTTGTAATTACTCTATATGTCCAGTAGATGGCAAGCAGGAGCAAGTCAATTTATTGACATAAAAGAAATGACTGCCTTTTCAAACATACACGTAACAACATCTCCCCCGCGTGGTGAATACCCACAGTATGAATATCAATCCACTAATCAAGTTTAAGGTATGTGAACACATTGAAGTTTGATTTTCTGCATTTAAGTTTACACTTTTCCTGTTCCCTGAAAAAAGCTCTTTTTGGTAGCCTTACCAGCAGTCAGGTTTAAAAGCAGGCAGCTGCTTATATGGACATATTAAATGACGACTTTTTGTTAAATCTGTCTCAGAAATTGTCACTGAATCAAATGTCTACCTCGGTAGGTAAAATAGGTGTTTAACAACAAGGTAAAATGCACCAGAATGCAGGAAATGGCATTTACTTAATAAAATGTTTTCTGGGGTTGGACGCCCACATCCCCCACCAACGTGCCCCCCCTCCTGACCTTCTAGGACAACAGAGATTTTCTCTGAGTGGTAGTCCACTGGCACTAACTTGTTGTTCACTGTGAGGATAGCCACAGATGCATCAGTGAGGTTTTGCTCATCTCCATCATCCCAAGTAAATAAAAACAATAGCCAAAATCAACGTGGAGAGCAAACAAAGTTTATCGTGAACAAAAACATGTTTGGGAGGACCCTGATCCTTTTCAGTTTTATGTGTCTTTTCTATTACTGATAAGATTAAACAACGCTACAGACAGCACGCAAAGACAGTAGGATATAGTAGGATATATGATTCTTATCTGTCATACAATAATTCAAAATCTATGTAAACCCCAAAATATGACTTCTATAACGGTAGCCTACTCTTTGTGCTACCAGTTGTCTGACTGTTACTGCTGACAACAGGAGAACATTTGTACCATCCACAAACACAAAAATAAACCAACGTGGCTCCTACATAATGTCAAGAACGAGAAACACTTATCCCACAATACAATTGGCAAATATAAAAGCATACAACAAAGCTAATAAAATATATTAAAGAGGACACTTAATGTACCTCACCTTGGCAAAGTCAGACAAAAGAGACAGAGCAAAGGGCAACATCAACACTTACAGGACCCCAACTGTGTGAAGAGCCATGCCACACACACAAATACACTTACTGTGTAGTTTTTTTTTTCACATTATTCAAGTGGTATTCATATAAACCAGAATTACTATACACTGATCCCCATCTAAGCAATATGTTATAATTACTAGTTATTGTGATGCGTGTTTGCACCTTTGCAAAGAACAGTATATTATTAAGCAAGCCTCATGTGATGTGAAGGATGAGGGAAGTAGATCTTGACGCTCTGATACACTGTCTTAATGTTGGGCCTTTGTCAGCATAACAAATAACCCCAAGTCACCCCTTTTTTTCATGGCTACGCTATTATGCTAACCTAGCCTGGTAAACCAGCCCCTCATACTTCATTTCATTTTGTACAGAGGGTCTGGAGCAGAGGCCATGAGAAATGATTTCTTCCTGGAGGTGTGGACTCTGCTGAAGGTGTGGATATCTGCCTTTACCCAATTGCTAACGCCTGGTCGTCACGTATGCAATTAGCCTACCTACACACTACAATTCAAATGTAGCACACAAGGTCAACGTCATGGCTCACGAACACACCCTCTGTTCGGGGACTGGATCGGAGTTGCCGGTCCGCTTACAGTGTACATGACCCTCAAGAGATTCCCGTCCAGACCCTCTGTACAAGATGAAATTAAGTACGAGGGGCGGGTTTACCAGGCTAAAGATAACCTGCAGTAGCCCATAATGTATTGTTATACTGTTTTGAACTGAAATTGTCATTAAATTGTCCATCTCTCAGAACATACAATGTGTAACACCAAGTGAGGTCAGTTGTTCCATATACATGCCATTATGGGACCTTGGGCTCAAATCCAGGCCTCAAATCAGAAATCTGGTTAGGATGTAAAGGCTTAATGGCTGTGGATGTAAAGGTGTACAGTAAATGGCTTTCAGGTCACTTTACATCTGATGGTTAAGGTCAACTCTCATTTCATTTAGTTACTTAATGTGATAGAGAAAAGAGATATATCATCCTTTTATTGCAGGGACTGGCAAATGGGTTGGGCTACCTTGGAATTTACAGGAGATGTAACAATAAAAAGGGTACATGTCAACATGTACATGATCCTATTCACTGCTGTACCAGATCCAGCAGCTATAAACATACTTTACATTACTATACATTACTAGATGTATGGTATCTTCTGTAACAAAATGTTAACTCTTAATTAACACTAAAAAACTATGTCAGTAGAGAGTGTAACAACTGAGACATAGCACACACAGACTTTAACCCCTTCTTTTAAACTTTGGTGTTGAATATTATTTGATAAATGGCAATTAGTAATGGTGTACTGAAACACCTTGCTTCAGGGTTCTGATATACATTTATAAGGAATACAAAAACTAATATTAGATGTTTTCTGTTTACAATGCAAACATATCAGTCATAGGGAATTACATATTCGATGTAGATACAGAAGGCTTAACCCACAGACAGGTCAATGGGGACAAGTGCATGTGACTCTAAGTCCATCATGTGTAAGTGCAATGTCAATATCAACTTCACAACAATTTCTGTTTTTACTTTCACAGTAAGTATTACACTCTAGTTAATAATTATGCCACTAATTAAACCCTTGTTGTCATGTGCATGAAGAAAATTAAATATGCACTTTGATACCAGAGGACAAAACTGGCCTTGTACTCATATGCTTAGTCAGGATTTTTTTCATTTTTCATCATTTTTTCATGCAGCAGAGGATTGTAACATGACACCAATCATTTGATCCATAAAGTGGAATTATCACATTTCAGATGCAAAGGAAGAGATTAAAGAGATATTATGCAGCTTCCGGTTGGTTTTCTTACAAGACTCCCCCTTCGGGCCAGGATTAAATGTTCACTACCAAAGAACAGACCAAAAAGTCAAACAAACCCCTTTACAAACAATGACTACCATAGAGAAAGCACAAACATGCACAGAAAGAGAGCCATGTTGACACCAGTCAACTTGCAGGCCTGTTTTTTTTTCCCTACAGACTACAGCGGCGGCCGAGAGAGCATTCATTTTACCTGTAATAACCATCTACCGGCCTACAAGGATGATTCACTAACCTCAAAAATAGTGCATTGTATGGCTTTAAGAGGTTTTATTTAGAAAAGAAGATGTATATCCTACAGTGGGGGAGATCCTGACTAAGTGTAAAATCCCTGCCATGTATTCCTTCTGCTTGTGCACTAACTAGCTGTTTTACCTGTATGAGGATTTGGGTGCTCACTGAAATTAGCTGGTTCAGAAAATGGTTGGATCAAATGTGTGGCAGGGTTTTTAGTTTCTACAGCTGGAATGTCCTAGCCTGGCTATCGCGACTTGTCAATGCTCTGTGAGCATTGGTCTGGCCAAGCTGTGTTGTAAACCATTCTCAGAAGGCGGGCTTAACCCGCCTCTTTCAAATGCCTTTGTTTGCTACTGGACGAAGCTTCAACCAATCACACCGCTCTGTCCTCTGACGTATAGGCAGCGAAAGAAACTGCTTGATCCAAACAAAAAGTAGTAGTAGCCTGTAGTCATATAGGAATGGCGTTAAATGATTTTTGTCGGACTTGTCGGAGGTGAACATGAGAGTGGCTGGCGTTGGTCATTCAATATTGATATTCGAAAAACGAATCACTGCGATCAAATGCGAAATGACCACAACAACAGCGTTCTCGCAAAGCCCCATCGACTTGGCTACCAGCGGGGCTAACTGATAGATTAAACTTTTACCGAAGCCAGTCGGTAGCATTGCGAAAACGTCCTTTCCCGCAACAAATGCTTCAAGGGCTGCCCTTTGCTCTATTTTCAGAGAGAACTTCCCTTTGAATTTGTCCAAAACAGCAGCTACAGCTGCACTGAAGTCTTACGGTAGACAGTGACTGAGATAGATTTTCGGTCGCTAAACTACCGCGTCATTGCCTTTTAAAATGCTCGACTTTCATTGGCCCCCTATCCGAGGTCCGAGCAGAAATGGTTTAGATAGGCAGCTTGGCCTGACTGACTTGCTCGCGAAATGCAAATGCAGCGTCACAGGCAGTATGGGCACACCCAGGCTAGGAATGTCCACCTCTGCTGTCCTTATATCTCAGATTATGAGTTGGGCTTCTGACAGACAGTAATTGTGCAGCAGAGCCTACTTCACAGATTCTATACAGGAGGTTTTGGCCCACCAGACTTTTTAAAAATAAAAAATAGCCTAAATCCTCTGTAGGGTAAAATCACTATGCCTTTTCGTAACTGTCCAATTGCCATCTATTATGGGCACTTAAGTGTTTATTTATTTATTTTACATTGTCTGATTGTAAAAAATTACCGGTAATTAATAAAGACACAAAAGTGAACAAGTGTTGTTTCAATAAATAGGAGACATCACACAGAAAGGAGACATCACACTCCAGCAATCTCCGCTTCAGGCATTTCAGGAACAAGGCCAACTACCAAGCCAAACACGCACTGCAGATAGCACATCTATAGCACATGTCAGACTATGCAGATCGTAAATAGCAACTGATAATTCAGCTGACAAATGTATCGTGATATGTATCGTATCATAAAGTCCTTCCCAATACCCACCCCTAGTGTAAACTGTTTATCACAGTTAAGGTAATTTAATCCAATGTGTGCATGAAGAAAATTAACTATCATTACAGGTACAAAATCTATCAGCCACAAACAATGTAGTCTTGAAACTGCCTTCTAGAAACAATATACAGTATACCCCTTACACCTGAAGAGGTTTTCACATCCTTTCACATCATGTGACCTTAATTCATAGCCTGTTAAACCAGCCCCTTGTACTTCATTTAATTTCGTACAGAGGGTCTGGCAGTGCTGCCACTGACATTGCTGTCTTAGGCAGAATTTTGCCTAGCCAATCAGCAAACAGAGGGAGTGTTCATGAGCGATGAGTCCACACCTCCAAGAAGAAATCATTTTTCAATACAGCACTGCCAGACCCTCTGTACAAAATGAAATGAGGTATGAGGGGCTTGTTTACCAGGCTCATTAATTAACACACTGAGCCAGGAGTTTTTTTAGAACAAATTTTACAAAACAAAAAAATCTGTCATTGGTAGGTTGGCCCACTAAGGTATTTTAATTCAGGATTGGGTAGTAAAAACTACTTGACAATACCACTAATGACAGTAATTATAATCATTGTATTTTAAGTAAGTCTAAAATGTTGTCTTTGTTTGAGCTAAATTACACCCTCACGTCCTGAAAGGTTAGTTGGATGGAAATGTTCATGACTGAGCCATTAAGTATGCTTAACATTTCCCCTCAGTATGGACAGTGTCAGCAGGTAATCTTCTTAACAATAAACCCAAAATATACATTTCATTTATGTCATATTTTGTTGCTGAAGAACACAATAATGCTTCTGTACTGTTGATATTTACTTAGTGATTGTACAACCACTTAAGGGTCTTTCAATATTCATTGATTCATTATAAGATAGATAAGATTACAAGATAGGATGTGATTTGATATACCAAACATAACATCATAAACATCCCAAGCATGTTAGCTACATGAATGCTATGGACAGATAGAACCAATGTGTCTTGATGACATTTGGAATGGTGGTGTCATCTTTTAACATCTGGAATTACAAAGTTTGGCTTGCCATTACACTCACAAGCCAAGTAAGTTGGTCAATAAAAAGCACTAACCTAGGTGGACAATACATGTGTTAATGTGTTTGACATACAGTATATGGATCAAAGACTAAAAAGCCACTATCTTGATGGCCTGGAGAAAGCAAACGGGTGTCTTCAAAACAAGTGCAAGCACCCTTGGCTGTAAGCTCCAAACCTCCAGTCTCATGCCTATTCAACTATAGTCAATTCCTCGAAATAAACAAAACAGAAACTAACATTCCATACATAACATAGATCACAAATAAAGGAAGGGGATATCAAACACAAGAAGGGTCCAAACAAATAAAGAAACTTCCAAGCTGATAGCTGATGGGCCTTCTCAGCTCCAGTCAAAAATCCCTCATTGCTTTGTGGCTTCTTAGCTAGGTAAGCCCAGAAAGCCAGCCATTGTCACCTTGTGGATACAAAGTGCTCATGACAGTGTGCTGTCACGCTGCATGGCAAATTGGACCAAAACAACACATACTAACAGGTGGTGCTTGATTGTCATACCTTTTACAATTGCCATTATACAAAGTCGCCCTTCGTATGCCAAATCTGCAAGCACCTGGCTGACAGGCTAAGCTTTATTTGCTTAACCTGAGAAAATGTCATCTCCTCTTATCTGCCTTAGGAGTCAAAATCAATATACTGTATCTCGTGGTGTACCACAGGGATCTACACTGAGACCCACTTCAGTAAACATGAACATTGTACTAGCTTATTTGCGATATTTATCTGATGTCGTTCTGCTTTTTGAAGGTCATTTTCAGTGATTTTGCAGTGCTATGAAAATATATAAATACACAAAACAAAAATAAATAAAGCCAACCAGTCAGTTGGTTATGGGGTGTCTTGGTCAGAAAGCACCCTGTTTAATATGCTTTGCACTCAGGTTTTTACTTGCATGTTTTTAGGGTATTTCTAAAAATATAAAATGGCACCCAAGACCGATGAACAACAATGATGATCACCAATACTGCTTGAATTGCAAGTAATTTTGAGAATTCTCAACATTCACATTTTGGTAATTGTCCAAGTCCTTGTAATACTGGCTTAAGTTAAAAGTGGAAGGAAACAACAGGAATTGATAACTGAGTAAAAGCTGGTTAAGCACCATATTTGTGATTTACATGGGCATAGTACTTTATTTGTTGTACATACCAGGGGGTCAGGATTTGGCTGGTTAACTTCAGCTGATTAGCAAGGCACTTCCTTGGCACCATTTTCCAGAAATTGCATCATATCCACCCCAATTTTCCGATTCCTGATTCGTGTGTCTCCGAACTACGTCACCGTCCATTTTAGAACATCCAATACCCTTCCTCGATATAGCTTTCTGCTCTACCTCACGTCAATCAGTAACGTGGCACTCTGTTGGTTACGTACAATGGCGGCAAGAATAAACCCCATTAAACTCCATTTTGAAACTTGACACTAGCCTAACATTTCCCATTAAAATGAATGGGGGCGGGACTTACGCACCTTTTTTCCAGGTATTATAATACCTCCATGGTACATACAGAATGGTCAATAATTCAATAACTTAATAATGAATCTCATAATAAAGTTTTGGAAAAAGTCTGCATGAGCATGGTATATGATGAGGCATTGAAAATGTACGTAGCCTATAGTTTTACCTACATTCCCAAACCGCAAAGTTAGCAAAGTTTACATAGCTCTTTATTGTACAATTGCTTCTTTATCTGAAATGCTTCTTATGTTAAGTGATAGAATTACAATTAATTTGATCTTAAAAGTGGATTTATAGACAGTAAAATACAGTTACAAGTCTTTCTATATTTCCTTAAAAATAAAATAAATAAACAAATAAAATTACACACAAATTTATTCATTGTTTTTTCACACTGTTATGTTATCATAGTTGATCCACATAGTATCTAAAGGAAAATCAAAATTAAAATTAGAATCAACATAGTTGGAGTGTTTGCAGAATGCATGATATTTTCTTTATTCTTTGTTTGTTTTGTTTGAAAGAAACATTAGCTTCATGGCTAAACGCTTAGCAGTGGCAATATGGGCGCATTAATAAAGGTTTTATACCTTCTATTATTTGCATTTAAAAGTATCATGAAATAAAGCTAGGGGAAATCGGGATAAAGTAAAGCCAGATAGAATAATTGGTGGCTGATTTGGCATCAAAACTTTTTTTCTGTCCGCACTATAAATAGGAAGAAGCAACTGGCATAACTGTATCAATGCTAGTCATAACCTTAGCCTTTCTGAGCATATAAATGTTACAAAATGCACCTGTGCAGCTTGGCAATGAACCAAGACAACAAGAGCAGTATTGTGTTCCCCTAAATATCATATTAAAATTATTTTTAAGAAAAATATTAGTGAGATATCACACATAGTTAGGGCAGTTGTGTAGGTGAGAGTGGATCGTGATCTTCAAAGAATTTTGAACTTTCCTTTAGTTCCCCCCAATCCACACCATATTTCTAATAACCTATATACTGAAATCTCTCTCAGCACTGCTCCAGCTGTTAAATATTTAAGCAAAACTATTAAAATTTTGGATTGCAACACCAAAAAGTGATGGAACTAACTAAAAATGCTAACAGTAGGTCTGATTTGAGCAAAAAGTCTATAGGTTTAGCCTTAAACCCTGTGCAGATACAGCAGCTATGTGGATGTGCTATTTGGCCTTTTCGCAGCTAGAGGGAAATCTTGCCGCGAAAGTGCCTGCAAGAGGACCAGCCCCTTTTCCTGCATAAGATCCTACCCACCATTTTATACTTCAGTCCCTTTTCTCTCAAGCACAGTTCACAGAGATCCTCCTAGCAGATACACCTTTTTATCCATTCTGGGCTCAAGACATCTTTGGTGATATTTCTTACATTTGACAGTATTCAACATTAGGACATTCATCATTCTTTCTGGCTTTGGGAGAAGAATCAAGATCTATCATGGAATGTAAGTGCATTGTCCTTTCAACTTTTTGTCTGGTAGAAAGAAAAAAAGCTACCTTTAGCAGCTACTAACCTTGATTTTTTTTAGTTACGTCCACTAGATATGAAGTGTGTATATTTATATTATCTTCTTTGTGACCACAGAAAGCTTTTCATAGAGAGTTTATCATCTATTTATTTTGCTTGGGTTTATACTTCACCTTGATCATTTACCTTATAACTATTCCTGGCACAAACATGTAAAAACAAGTCCAGTAAATGGAATATGATTACAAATAATGTCCTTTATTATATTTTTAAACATACATGTGGAACAATTGAAGGGGAAGAGGGCATTCTGAGTCATAAACAGCAGCTTACCAGTAACCTATTCAAAGGAAGAGCCAGGGTGGAAAATTTTTGAAATAAGACCACCATTTGTCTTGCCAAGAATAACATATAAGTTAAGTCGCATATATATTCTGGTGTTATCCAATAAGCTGTTCATAGATATTGTAATGACATCTTGTAGGTGACGTCATATTCTGCATTAAGGTGGGGCCAGCTCTGGCTGGTTAATGCAAGACTCTGTTTCAGAAAAGACTCTCCTGTTTGGCACCATAGATTATAAAGGGTTAAAACAGCTAAATATACAGTGGGTCATTTTATTTAGGTACATACCATTCTTTAGGGCACCTAGGTCACATTGTATGCATGTGTCAGTAAGCGGACCCCCCTCTGAAAAACAAAGCATTACAATCATCATACAGAACAAAAAATCTGGGTGTAATTTTACTCACACTTTGTCAAAAACATAACAATGACAAATGATTAGCTGATGTCATCAATAGCATACATTTAAATAGCCTGTTTTGTGGTTGTTGAGCAGTATTTCCTAACATGTCGATGAGATAAAAATACTCTGTCTAAAATAACTACCTGTATGGACTTTGCTGTAGCATGAAGGATCTGCCATCTCCATTTCCAGAAATCACCACATCCACCAAACCACATCCAGCCTGAAAATAAATAAATAAATATTTGTTGCACATTTCAGCAATCAAATAACATATGTGCCACAATCAAAGAAATATTAATGTGTGCTGATATTATGGCATGTTATTATGTCTTTATTAATAATATTATTACCCAAATTTATAGTTAATAAAAACAATCTTGTACAAAAGTAAACTATTCGTTGATAATCCTCTAACTTTGCATGAGTGACCTCTGAAGTAAAGCAAAATCTGAAAAACCGTTTGGTTGCAACCTTGACCGTTAAGTACTAACCAATAACAGACAAACTCATTTGAAATAAAACTTAAATGGAATATTACGTTTTAGAGTATATATCTAATTTGTAATGTGATTCCATGATTTCTACTTGTGATTATGACAATAAAGATCTAGACAGCTTTTTAAAAAGCCCTATATATGATCATATTAGTTTAAAACATTCACAAAAGTTTCAGCAAATTGTGACAAAATGTGAAAAAGACATTTAGTATACTGCTGAGATGTCTACTAAAACAACATGCTAACTAGCCAGTGTCAGCAAGAACACTCTCCTGTTATCACTTTTTATCTCCCTTAACTATAGTATTCTCCTTTCTGATAAGATGGGCATTAATTTTACATAACTGGCTACCTTTGAAGTAGGCTATATCTCAAAAAAATTGTATTACCGTTCTGCATTAATGCGCAGATGGTAAACTCAACAAATCTAGTAGCCAAATTAACGGATGACTGCCTATTCCACGCTCCAGGTGCAAAAAGGTAGAAAATCAACTGGATATTTCTGTACTTTATGCATATTCTATGTTAAATATGAAGGGACTCATAGACTAAAATTGTTTTTTCCATGGTTCTGTTTATTTCAGGGTACCAGTTCTGAGGAAATAATGACTCAGCGGAGGGAACTCTGCGATATATGTTAGATTAATCACACAAGACCAGTCTATATTTATCAATTTAGTACGTGATTTAGATAAGATTGGTTTAACCAGTGTTCAAAATTTATAGAACTGTACATTTCAGTATGCCATTTCAAGTTATTTTTCTTGGTATAAAAAAGTGCATTAAACAGTATAACTTTTGATGCATTGCTCCTAGCTGACATAGTCAAATGCACAAAACAGGATTTACTGTGCGGCAAGTGTAAATTTGTATTCTTCCAGGATCCCTAAACTCTATTAGCACAAATAGAGAAACTGTAGTTTCACTAAAAGTCCAATTTAGATTAATATAAAAATACTAATGGAATCCACCCTTAAGGTTTAGACGTTATGCTACTTTCAGGGCAGAAAGCAACAAATAATTCTATGCCTGAAATTACCAAACATTTCAAAGCTATGACTATCTACTAGCAAATGTTAAATGTTGCCTACTGTCCCACGCCTGATTTCGGTCTCCACATCTGAGATCGTTAAGCCCTGTAGTTTGTGGCATGAGAGTTTCTCAATGCAGAACCTCAATGCATAACCCCAGAAGAAAAAAAAACAACTCTCACTGCAGTTGAACAAGTGTAGGAACCAGCTCTATAAGAGTTATCCAGGCAACAAGATGGCCGATTCAAAAATGCAACAAGCATGCAAAAAAGACTGCCTGCAGTGCCTCTGTACACCAGTGCTCTGTCTGATGTGTTAACTCCAATGTTCACTACAAACAGTACTGCACCACAGAGTGTAACAGGTGTATTGGCTGATCCATTACACAGGAAACGAGTAGTGAATGCACTATACAGTGAATGAGTGAACATTGCATTTGCCCTATACTGTAGGTCTAAGGACACCTACAGATGGAAAGATGTCAGTAGACCACTTCAACATGTCTTAACATACCAATGACCGGAAACTTTAACAGGAATAGTGTATATGTTCAGTGTATGTAACATAAAATGCTCAAAATATTAATCTTATTTAGTGATGGGACACTGTCAGCAAGAGTCCATGCTACTTTCAGTTGTATTCCAGCCCCCCCCCCTCCCTAAAAAACCTACATTTCTATTCCAACAGCACTCATGGGCAATTAATGCAGTCCTTTAAAGATATTTGTCTCTCCCTCTGAGTCTAAACTGTAGTTTGTTTACTTACTACAAAAGAGAAAGGTGCTGAACTCAAGAATGGATTTAGATTGAACATCTAGAAGTAGAGATCCTTCAGTTAAATACTGGGTTACATGACCCGCTTATTTCTTTTTTAAAAATATACCCAAATGTCTGAACTGACAAAAATGCTATCAAATGAAACTCATCCTCAACTATTGATGGAATAATACCCTCCCCCAACAAGCAGAGACCCTTCACAAACCAAGATCGAATTGCCCCAATGTCACCTCCACCTCTTGTTGCTAGGCAGCCGGTTTGTTGCTAGGCAACGCATCCGGCCCATATGGGTGTTGCAAGTAGCCATTAGTGTTCCCCATTGACCCTGCTTAGGCACCAACAGGCCAAGCGAAATAGATTCCACCAAAGCCATAATTAAAACCATATGGTTTCCCTCTCAGCATATAAAGTCTGCATTTGCAGAACAGGCTTGGTGTAGTGTAGACACATTTTAGCACATCTCTACATTTTCTGCCTTTTTATGTGTCCCTGATGTTTCCACTTAAATAGATAGACAGAAAAGATAGATTTTCGAACAAGATAGGATTGAAAAGGATAGATTAATGTTTTAAAATAACTCACGTACCTACCCAGATCTCTCTAGTAAGTGTTTGTGCAATAAGCCACCTTTAGGTCATAAACATACCTCAGTATTATCAGCACAGTTCCAGAGGGTGTGTCCCATGGTGCGTGCTCTGCCTTGGAGAGAGAACTATCCCTCTCTCTGGCCTTTTACTTACAGAGGGTGTGCCAGGAACTAGAACTGACTTAGCCTAGGCATTTTTCATGTGTGGGTTAGGCCTCACTGTCTGATGCAATCTCACAGGCCTGATACGGCTGGCTAAACTGGATCTCACAATACAGTCAAATACAGACAGTGTACTGTGTGGACGGTTTAACTGTGCTCTATGATACAGTTTCAATTCCATGCCGTTTTGACTAGATCTGATGGGATAAATACTGCAAAAAGCCAAGAGTTTCCATTTTTTAAAGGGACAGATCCCTTTAACCATTACGTAAGCCGTAATTGCTTCCACGTGATTCTGGAATGTTTTACCGTCCGACTGCAGTCATCTGCTCTACACTTTAACTGAGTTATGTCCCAAGACAACACAGAATGCTTGGCTGCCATGGTGATAGATGAACTGGTAAACAAAGAGTGGGAGGCTTCCTACTCAGCATAGCTGTGTAGCTGTCTCTCGTGTGCTGTGTAGCTGTCTCTCATGCACTGTGTAGCCTTGGTGCAGACAGAGAATATGTGTGTGTTTGTGTGAGTGCGTGCCGGAGGGAGGGAGAGAGACAGAGAGCGAGAGAAAAAGAAAGAGGGGGGGGGAGTGGGGGAAGGAGAGTGAGCGAGACACACTTTGTGATTCAGGCAGGGGTGTGGTGTGAGGGGAAATCCAGGTCGCTGCACTCAGTAACGTTGACAGTCTCTGCCTCACTCTGTGCAAGCTGCGCTTGGCTCTCTCCTTCCTGTTAGGGTTTTTGGGGGTGGTTTGGTTCTTTTGTGAAATGGTTTTTAATCTTTTTTTTTCTTCTTTGCAATAAATGCTTTGTACTAAGTCAAATAACCTGCCCCACTAAAATTAACATTCAGTACATTCTTAGAAAACAAATCAAACATTAGAATTTGTTGTTATTATTATTATTAGTAGTAGTAGTAGTAGTAGTAGTAGTAGTAGTAGTAGTAGCATGTTACATAAGTTGTGTACATAATACATAATATTAATGTACTGTAGTAGTAGCAGCAACAATGATAAAACAGCTATAGCTAAAAGTGACAATGTCACAAGAAATTGTAATAGCATCCTAACACAACAACTGTGACCTTTGAGGAAAGTATAATTTATTAAAAACTATCAAAAAAAGTTATGGATAAAGTTCTACTTAAAAGCTATGGTATCCATTTGACATGCTCATTGAAGTTTGATATGTATAGGAAAATAAAAAAGGGGCAGGTCATTTCAGAAAACATGCCACCAGGTGGCAGTATAGCCTAGCTAGCAAAACACCAACACTTTGACTAAGGCTTGGGCACTGACTCTATTCTTGTCATGAGAACACCAATGAGAATTCAAAGTAACTGTGTTCCACAAACTTAAGCTTATTTGGTATAAAATTTCGTCTAAAAAAATACTAAACACGACTAGGTTAGCAGCTCATACTGCATGTAGTAGCTAGGATGTCAATAGGAATACCTGGTTGAGAGTAGAAGCCATGAGATAACTAAAACATGATGACCGAACAACTAACACGCATACTCAGGGTTTTTTTCTACTTATCAGGAAGGAAAAAGAATGTGACATTCTGCGTAAAAATGAAGGAAATTTACACACCCATTATATTCGGTAAATATGATGTAAAAGCTGCAGACAGGACATAAATGGAAAGGATATGCAAACTGAGGATAATACTGAGAATTGGTTGTGAAATCGTACATAATATGTAGCTAGTTAGCTAGCAACAGTGACCAAGCACAGATCATTATCTAATATAAGGATTTGCTGACTAATACGAACTATGACTTTTTTTGCTGTAGAAAGTTTAAATATTGAGATTTAAGTTAAGTTTTTAAACTTGGTCATGATCCTTCGAGGATCTTGCGTAGGTATGGAGTGTTACTGCCGAAAGTGACTGAATTTGCTGTAAGAATTCTCTGAAATCTCTCCTAGAATATTTAGCAATTTGACGTTTACAAATCAGTGAAGAATATATGACTCCAGTTAATTTTGAGCGTTGTCAGAGCTAGTTTCTAAAGAGAAAATTGCAATTGGACAAGTTGAAATGAGATTGCTGGGAAATTTTCACACAAAAAAGATTGTTAAGTCAGAATGGATGACGTTTCATCATGTTATCCATGAACTGCTGACTGCCAGGCTGTGCAATGTTATTTCAATTGCAAAACATGTTTAATCCTCGTTAAATGAACCTCAGTGTAAACTTTTTTGACTTTATAGGAAAATTATAGAAAGACAAATTTTGTCCAGTGCAGTGAAGAACCTTAATCATTTCAACTTATTTAAAAAAAAATAAATAAATAAAAATAAATAAATAAATGATAAAAATGTAGTCAACGTATTGATAAGGAAACCTAGGTCGCCTGTACGTTTCACACTGCCGACCCTGGGTGGTGTGTTCAAACGACACGCCAATTCGACCCACCTTAGACGCTACACTTTTTTGCAACACGGGTTGATATGTGTACATGAGCCGAGGCGAGACGGGGTGCGTTTCACAACTGCCACCACCCACCATCGGGACTTTTAAAACAGGTGAAACAGCTGAGTAGAACTACAAAAACACAGACAAGAAGTTCAGAGGCAAACTGCAAACTCTCTCTTGAAATTCACATAAATCATGTAAACTCACCCAAGGTGAGCTCGAAATTTGTTTTAAATTTAAATGCTGTACATGACTGTTGGCTTCATCACGTGAATGTGCAAGGAATAATATTCCACATTTTGGTGTTGTTTGGAATGTGTTTTAATGGTAAAGGCTGAGCCCAATGCATAATTTTGAATTAAAAACAAATTGCGAGTTCAGTTCCTGTTATCCCGGTAGTCGTAGTGTCATTTTAAACCCTGAGTTCACGGGAAACACAAAACAATGATTTGGCAATGGACACGGTATGCCGATTTATACATTATTTTATGTTAAATAAACCGCACATTTTGAGATACAAATCATTGTGTTGTGTGCTTTTTAACCGTGAGAGCAAAATGTTTAAAAACTGTAGAGTGTAAAATGTTTGATGATAGTGCTATCTGTTTACTAGTGTTAAGAAAACATATGTCCAGAGCGCATCCATCAATACATCTCCATACCTTGTGAATATCCCGAAATATGAAATATTTAACTGAAGTTAAATGTATATTTTAATCCATGCCATTGTATTTCAATAATAGTTAGTTTCAATAATTAGTAAACGTGTCATTACTGAGAATTAATCATGCACTAAATTTACAAAAACTCTTGACCTGTCCAGCACTGGTTTTATGGCCTTGGTCTGATACTGACATTCATGGTTTGGCACTATTATTTATTTATTTGGTTGTTTACAGCATGTTTCACACTTAGGGCTAGGACTATTATTTATTTATCACTGTGGTTTGTTGCACACTTGTTGTACATGCCATGGTGTTAGCTGTTGTCCTGTTACTACATCTATTCTCTCTTGTTGCTGGATCTGGTATATGTCCTGCTTTCAAACTGCCCTTTTTTGATTTAGTTGATTGTTGCACACTGTACCATGCTTGCCTGGTCTTTGTTGCTGCCTGCTACTGCATGTTGTACTTTGTTTTGCTGTCTGTTTTGTTGCTGTATGTTGTTCATGGTAACACTTCAGTTTCTCCCTTGAGGAAGGATTACAGTTCATCCTATCCAATAATTTTAACAGCAAAACTGAGTAATTAATTCATTGCTTAACCCCAATTCCAACAACCCCAAAAGTTTTACATATATTAAATCCACCTATACATTTATCTTATCTGTCATATAACTGTTGCAACTTTCCCTATGTTTAAGTATTTTACAGAATCTTTATCTGCTGTAGGTAATTCCTAAACGTGACTCTTACAAACTGCTGTCTGTTTTCTTCCCAGTGAGGGTTGTGCTTCTTGGGAAAACGGGGGATGGCAAAAGCAGCACTGGGAACACCATTCTCAAAGACAAGCTCTTCAAGGCCTCAAGGGGCACACAAGCTGGAACACAACAAACTGAGATGAATGAAAACGATGTCGGTGACAAGACCGTCAAAGTTATCGACACCCCTGGGTTCCTCAACTCCAACCTGACCGAAGAGCAGTTGAGAAAAGCGCTGGAGGACTCTGTTTCCCACAGTTCCCCAGGAACCCATGCCTTCATCATTGTGCTCAAAGTGGGCAAGTACACTGAGCAAGAGAAAGAAATCGTGTCTCAAATTGGAAAAATGTTTGGCAAAGAGACTTTCAGTCATGCCATAATACTGTTCACGCATGGAGACCAGCTCAACGACGATCAGACCATTGAGGATTTTGTGGACCAGAGTGAGGATCTGAAGAAGCTGGTGCAAAAGTGTGGAGGCCGCTGCCACGTGATTGACAACAAACGCTGGAATGAAAAGCATGACTATCGAAGCAACAGCGTTCAGGTGGAGAAACTGCTTCACACCATAGAGGAGATGGCCAACAACGGCTGCTGCTACACAACTGAAATGCTACAAGCAGCCAAAAAAGAAGTGCCAGGTAAAAACAATGCTTAACCTTTGCTATACTTGATAAATTGGATATGATGATTAAATAAAAAACAATACACAAGGCCAGTAAGTGAATAGATTCTATAGAGGTTTTCAATATTAACTTAAAACATTAATGGTTATATATATTTTCTATGCAATTTTGCCTTGACCGTTAAAGTAAAATGTAAAGCAAACAATGTCATCCTTGGATGTATTGTGGTCGCAATATAATAATTCAGCTGCGTCAATGCTTACAAGCTACTGTTCGTTTGTCTTTTTCAGCAAGTGTTGTACTTCTTGGAAAGACAGGGGATGGCAAAAGTAGCACAGGGAACACGATCCTGGGAGACAAGCTCTTCAAAGTTGCTCGCGGGACACAAGCTGGGACACAGCAGTATGAGACCAACGCGAATTGTGTTGATGGTAGAACAATCACGGTGGTGGACACGCCTGGCTTCTTCAACTCCAAGCTCACCGAGGAACAGCTGAAGGAGGAGCTGGAGGCATCCATTTCCCAGTGTTGCCCAGGTGTGCATGCCTTCATCATTGTGCTCAAAGTCGGCAAATACACCGAGCAGGAGAAGGAAACCATAGCTCAGATCAGAAAGGTGTTTGGCAAGGAGACTTTCAGCCATGCCATAGTGTTGTTCACACACGGAGATCAGCTCAACGACGATCAGACCATTGAGGATTTCGTGGACCAAAGTGAGGACCTGAAGAAATTGGTGCAGAAGTGTGGAGGCCGCTGTCACGTCCTTGACAACAAACGCTGGAATGAGGAGCATGAGTACCGGAGCAACAGTGTTCAGTTGGAGGAGCTGCTGAAAACCATAGAAAAGATGGCCAACAACGGATGCTGCTACTCAACAAAGATGCTGCAAGCTGCCAAAAAAGAGGCACCAGGTAGTACTAAACCTTAATGTTCTTGAAGCCTAAGAGCCTCACAGGCCTGTTTCACAGTACTTTCATTTGAAAGTAATGCAGATTTCCCTTATATTATTGTGAGCATTATTATTACTAAACATCACACATTAAGTACAGTATGAAAATCTGGTTAAATTATCAGTAAGCTGTAAGTATGCTGGGTGCTGTTATCTGCAACTGCACTGCTGTTAGTGATGCATTATTGGTGGCTAAAAAACGCTAGTCATAATCTAGCAGCTGTAACTAAGGTGTCAATCTGTGTCAGTCTTCCTAATCTGTGATTCCCATGTCACAAAGGTAACACCAAAGTGTACCATCGTTTTTTGCTGTTGCTGGTTTCCCAATACCTTTGTGTCATATTCTTCCTTTTCATCATCATGGTGGACCGACACACCCTTGCATGTATAAGCATATAAGATAAAGTTTGACACAGTCAACAGCAGTATGCAATATGACCACTACCAATAATGTACAACGCTAGAGTTGTATGCACTGTAGCCTAAATAGAATCAGATAGGAATCATGAAATAAGTGAGACATGACAGTTAATAACCACAGACAGTAAAAGACTGAGCAAGATTAAGTACTGAAGACAAATAGTACTGTGATCAGATACCCAAGATAATTCAGTCACAAGGCTTAGTTGTCAATGCAACACATTTTCAGTAATTTCTGGGAAAGTGATAAAAAAAGAGTTCCCTGGTAAATTCTGCCACATGACCTGGCCAATTTCAATCTGTCTGACAAGGCATAAACAGTAGAAAAGAACATTTTGAGTTTTGACTGCCAAATAGGAGCTCAATTGGACATGCGTACCAGTGTAAGTAGGAGAGATCTCAGTGCTATGTGCATGGCAAAGTTTGTAGCAGTGTAACTGTATGTTAAAAGTATAAGAGCATCTTGTTACCACCCAGTTTAGTTTAGGTATTTTTGTTAGTGTTAGTAAGCAGGCATAGTCAACGTCTAAATTTGTTCCAGCATGATTTTCCATATGTTTCTGTCCTTGTGCCACCCTTACAGGTTAATCCGAGTCTATTTTTACAAGCCCTGACACGTATCTTGCTTGTTAAGTGGTCAAATGCTTGTCTCAAATGTTTACCTGAGTCCGTGGTGTGCCAAAGTAATTTCTATTCCAAGATAATGATGAAAGATGTGCTGTACTATATGATAGTTACAGTATTTGGCAGAAATACTCCACAAACAAAACACGTTTTTAAGGTGGATTTTTTGACAACGGTGGGTTCTCAGTGCACTGCAGTGTTCAGACTTTTGTGTGAAGCAGTCTTGGTGACTTCCAGGCTATAGTATTGCAACATGTCCAGTGAATGTGAGGATGAGTGGGCATGGGTATGCATAGGCTATGCAGGTTGAATTATTATCCAATATTCAGCCATCAGGGTCCAAACATAAAATACACAGCAATCTCTTCTTTCACGCGCACCCAAAGTCAGGCTGGCACTTGCACTTCAAATCTCAAAAGGCCCTAAACAGGACCAGTGTTATCTATTTTTGTCTATTGTGCTGGTGTTTTCAACATGTCAGCTGAGGTGAAAATGTAAACATGTAACTAAGCTGCAGCATAAGAAGAGCTCATTGTAAGTTAATAAAAATACAAGTAATGCTTAAGACATGATTATACAGACAGCAACATAAGTATGAATACACTATTTTCTGTTTCAGTGGATAAATCCCCCCTACCTCCTACTGCATATTTGAAGAAACTTAGCTTACAGTTCAGTGGTGGTGTTGACATCCATAAGATACAAAAGTACTGAGCTGTACAACCAGGTCAAAATAAAATTGGTACAGCAGAATCTTCAAACCTCTTTTGGGATCCTTACAAGTAGAGTCAAATACTATTTCCCAGTATTTTCACTGGTAAAAGCGGAGAAGGAAATGTTGCCAATGTACAGTGTAGTGAACTGGACCAAAAATTAAGCACTGCATGCAAACAATGATGGAATCCTATTTCTTTTCACGTTCAGTGTACATGAATGGGGGGATCTCACAATCTGTACTGTTTCCCATTGCAGCACTGGATGAGATGAGGCTGGTGCTACTGGGGAAGACGGGGGATGGCAAGAGCAGCGTTGGGAACACCATCCTCAGCGAGGCTCTCTTCAAGGTGGCTGGCCGCACCCAGTCCAGCACCCAGGTCAGCCAGGCTGAGAGTGGCGTTGTGGATCACCGCAAGATCAAAGTCGTTGACACACCGGGGCTGTCCAATACTGGCCTCTCCTCTGAGCAGCTCAGCCAGGAGCTAAGGGAGAGCGTCAACTTGTGCCTGCCTGGCCCACACGCGTTCCTCCTCGTCTTCCGGATGGGTAAATACACAGAGCAAGAGATGGACGCCGTCAAGCAGGTCCGAAACGTGTTCGGGGAGAAGGTCTTCGACTACACCGTGGTGCTGTTCACCTGGGGCGACCAGCTCAATGAGGATCAGACCATCGAGAAGTACGTGGGCCAGAGTGAGAGGCTCAAGGAGCTCGTGCAGAAGTGCGGAGGGCGCTGCCACGTGATCGACAACAAGCGCTGGAAAGCGGAGGAGGAGGAGAACGAGTACAGGTGCAACAGAGTTCAGGTGGAGAACCTGCTGAGCACCGTCGAGCTGATGGCCAGCCAAGGGAGCTACTACACTGCCGACATGCTACAGTCAGACGCAGCGGAGAAAATAGACCCCCCAAAGAAAGTCACGGTACAGGGGGCCCTGAATCTAAATAAGAAGCGCGTCCCATGTTTCTCCTGTTTTGGACGCAAATAGAACGGCAGCCATTGAGGCACATGGGGGTATTCAGTTAACCGACTGTTTGTGATGAGAGTTGAGAGGGGTGCATGGTGATGCAGTGGAAATAACTGGGTTTTTAATGTTGATTTCTTTTCCCCCTTTTCATCATGTTCTCTGTTTGTGGCACTTTATGCAGGCAAAGGTTTATCTAAAATGTCCCAGTACAAATGAAAAGGTATGCGTGACAAAAATGTTATATAATTTTTACTGTGTGCCTACTGAAATGGGTTTTTAATGTATGTACAACAAAAGCAATATCAATTCTTGCAAAATGGATAATTTGGTCCATACAGCATTATAGGTCCAGAAAGGTACTGAAAAATGATTTCAGCCCAAGATAATTCACAGTCACAAGGCTTAGTTGCAAATGCAACACATTTTTAAGTAATTTCTGAAAAAGTGACATAAAACAAGTTCCTTGGTAAATTCTGCCACATGACCTTGTTAAATGGCAATTTCAGGAATCTGTCTGACAAGGCATAAAGCGTAGAGAAGAAAATTTTGAGACTTTTGACCGCCAAATAGGAGCCTAAATGGAATCGTGTGACCTGAATGCTAGCAACTGAATTACAAAGTGTTTATGCAAACTTCTGACAGGAAGGCGAGGCTTAGAAAATGGCAAACTGGCAGGAAGTGTGTGTGTGTGTGTGTGTGTGTGTGGGGGGGGGGTATGTGGGTATAAATGCCACTCAAGGTGGAATATGACATGAGGTTTCTCTTTTTTGAGCTTATAGTGCCTTCTGCTTAATGCATAATATGGAAAGATTTTATTCTACCTACAAATGTGTGATTTATTTTCTCTGTGTTCTCTGCAAAGATATTTGATATATTTGATCCAAAAATCCTGTGTGATTTTGTTTTTGTTGTTGTTCCACATATATAGAAAACACATTAAATATCTTTTTTTAAAATAGTGGCCATACAGTTTACATTAGGAAAATCACACGTGACAATTACTCAATAAAAACTGTAAAAGCCAATTCATGCCAGGTTTGGTTCTACTTCTTATCCTTTTATTTGTGTTTTATGACCGTACTAAACATAGTTGTTTTGATACATTCGGTTTTTATGTGTTAAAAAATGCTTTTGGTAAATATACAGCTGAATCATGCATCTGGTCTGCATTTTAATTCCTGTTTAGTAAGGATATAGTTAATGGATCCTCCTCCATTTAAAGGGACAGATCCCCCACTGTGCTCATGTCTGTTTTCAAGCCCCTTTTTTTGTTCTATTTGTGCTATATGCTGTGTGTGTGAGAGAAGCACAGAGAAAGAGAGAGAGATAGAGAGAGAGAGAGAGAGAGAGAGAGAGAGAGAGAGAGAGAGAGAGAGAGAGAGAGAGAGAGAGAGAGAGAGAGAGAGAGAGGACATGTCATGGCAGGCTGGTTGAGCCACTTCTTTTGAACTTCGCCCCTTTGGAAAATGATTCGTCACCTATTGTTGACATGAAGCTTAGTGCTCAGGGGGAAAGTGCAGGGTGGTTCCTAAGGCTGTGAGTTAAACCAAAGGCATGTAGTGAACGACAGACAGTGAGGAACAGTGGATTGGGTTTAAGCTCTCTCTGAATGTCAAGGTTGTTTCACGCTCAAATGCTGGTTTACAGCTTTATATTTATCGTATGCCCATGAAGGGCACATGCAGAAACCCAGTACACACTTACAGACCCACATGCCTTTGCCAAAACAAACACACACACACAGCACTATATAGACTTAACACTGCAATAATAATAATGAGATCTCTACCCCAAATACAAATCGCATGTATCAAGTGGGAAGGGGAGATCGCTGTGTTAACAGACGACCTGTTTGACAGGAAGTCAGAGCCTTGTGTGCACTTGCATCTTGCTGTCAGAGGGGAGGGGTGTAACGTGACACCAGCCATTTTCTCCCCACTGGCAGTGAAAGAGACCGCAAGCTTTAGCTGCAGATGTGGTTGACGTTGCTGTGTCTTATTTGACCGTGGACTATTCACATCCTTACCTTTTAACAAAATGGCGGGTGAGTACAAGAGCTTTAATAAAATATACAACAGTGCGAACAACAAAAACGGAAAGGGGTGAGGATAGAAAGGGAAAGTATGTATGTACATTTAAGCAGAAGGAACTGATAAGGAGGACTTGGGAGGGACTGCCATTGAAAGGGGTGGGGATGCCTCTCATGTAAATGCCCATGGTTTCAATGGCTATTTCCATCCAAGCCCATGAAATGAGAATACCTCTGATTCTAAATATAAATCGGGTTGCATTTGTCACTTCCAAGTAAAGGCTAGTATAGCACAGGCCGTAGTGTGTGTGGCTGGTCCGTTGCAACTGTGATTCAAAGTCAGTTAATGGATACTGATGACAGTATGTTTCGTATCACAATACGTATATTGTTAAATATACTTACATGTGGATGGACTGATTGTCCCTGAAAGACTGTGGCAGAGACCAAAGAAGCAGGATACATGGTGTGATTACACTGAGTTATACTGCCATCTTCTGCTTACGATAGGTTTCTTCCATTTTGTGGAATTCATTTTAAAATGAATTTGTATGTTTTTGAGTGTACCGAGTGCGTAGGAAGTGTATGAATCTATAAGCAGTGAATAAAAAATTGGCAAAGGTTTTAGCAACCTGCAAAACAAAGTGTGGATATATATATATGTATATATATATATAAGTATGGTACGGTTTCTTCCATTTTGTGGGAATTAATGGTTATTAATGCTAATTTGTATGTTTTTTTAAGTGTACTGAGTTTGTAGGAAATGTACCTCAAGTACATAGGCCTCAGACATGTTATTTTGTGGATGTGATTCAGGTTTTATTACTGTAGGCATAACCAGCAACCTTAGTCCATAGACACAGATGTAACACAAGAACAGAAACCCCTGCTTTACAAGTAACAGTCCTGGCTTATAATAGTCCTACCTGTGCACCTAACACAGGTGATTTGCACTAATTACCTACCAGTCTGTGGGTGGGGAGTTGTGCTAATTAGAATCAGTCGGTTTTATAAATGGACTTAGCTTGGCCCGTTATTACTCTTTGAAGCCAGATGTCCCACCTCTGGATACAACATAATGTAGAGCAAAGAATCACCCATCTTTACCTATTGCATTCATATTTAGGTCCTGACATAGGCATTATGATAGGTGCTGGGTTTATTATTGCCATTATATAGCCCAGGGTTTTACGTCAGCTCAGGGAAAGTCACTTTGAATGTTAGGAAACCATTTAATCATACATGTCATCATGAAGATTAGCCAAAGTAATGGGAAATGTCTACCATATTTTTTATGATGTTTAGATGAACTCCGGATCGTGCTGGTCGGCAAAACTGGCGATGGGAGAAGCAGCACAGGAAACACCATCCTGGGTGGGACCTTCTTTGATGTGATGAGCTCACCGGAGTCGACTACACATAAATGCAGCGTTCAGTCCAACAAAGTCAATGGGAGGCTGATCTCAGTCATCGACACTCCTGGATTTTTCGACACCCGTTTAACTGAGGAGCAGCTGAAACCAGCGATCGTGCGGTGCATCACAGAATGCTCTCCAGGACCGCACGCCTTTGTTATTGTGCTGCGGGCGGGAAGGTACACAGAGCAGGAGATGGCCGTGGTGAGGAAGATCACAGAGTCGTTCGGTGACGAGGCCTTCCGGTACGCCGTCGTCCTTTTCACTTACGGGGATGACGAGATTGACGACGACGAATGCGACACCATCGAGGAGTTCGTGGAGACCAGCGAGGAGCTGAAGGAGCTCGTGGACAAGTGCGGAGGCCGCTGTCACGTCATCGACAATAAGTACTGGGCCGAGGCACAAAAGGGGTACATGAGCAACAAGAGGCAAGTCGAAAAACTGCTAAAAACTATCGACAAAATGGTCACCGCCAACGGAGGAAGCTGTTACACCAACGACATGCTGCAGGTTGTGGAACAGGGAATACAGGCCGAAATGGCACGACTCCAACAGGCTGATGTGGAGAAGGACGAGGAAGAACTAAAACGTGAAGCCAAGGAGAACATTCATCGAGTACTCATGATGATCCTTGGGGGTGTGGCTGGGGCCCTTCTGGGGGCCTTGTTTGGACTTGCGGTGACTGCACTGTCCCCCGATCCGGCTTCAAAAACTGTGTTCATCTTGTTAGGGACGGTCCAAGGTGCCATAGCAGGGGTCAAAGCAGCAAGGCATGAGAAAAACATCAAGAGTGCCTTGTCCAAGGCCTTTCAAGCTAATTTGTGCTGTTTTACAGATCGATTTGCAAACGATTAGGCTTAATAATAAATTTGAAACAAGTAAGACAAGAAGTAATACATCCTTCAAAGTCAAAGTACTTATTTATTTTTTGTACCTAACAATCCATCATTTCTCATTAAAGGTCAATGCTTATTAACCTTTGTCAAAGCCATAAAGTCATATTATGCAGGAGCGGGGGAAGAACGTATTGTTTCATTAAGTATTTTTTTATGTCCAAGTCTAGTTTTCTAGTTAGTTTTCAAAATGTACACTCTGCTTCTAATGTGCCTTTTTCCCTCCAGAGTTATTAAATCATTTTGTTTACCATGATGGGGATAATTGTTTTGTTGATCAGTGAAGGTGTATGCTCTTATCTCAGGCTGTGATGATACATGACTGACATGACATGACTTTTCTACCGCAACCATTAAGCATTTGCTTTGTGTACTGTACATTTGTTGTGTATGCACTTACCAATGCAGTGACAGCCACAGCACTATCATTGAGCTTATACTGAACCTTGCGTACAATACTACGCTCCATAGAACGTCCATGTAAAGCACTTCGAAAAATCAGAGTTTAGTTTATGTTCATAGCTTTATGCAATGTTAAATTTGTACAAAAATAAAAAGTGACAGTATAAACATTGCCCAATTGTTTGTGTCTGTTTACAGTTTAGGTGAATGCTACGATGTGGGGAAATTGGAGCAGTCACTACAAATGTATAAACTACAAATGTTCTCTATATCACTACAACTGTATTGGATACATGAACAGTAGTTTCGTAGGAACATACTGTGTGATATTTCTATGTCTCATCACCAGCCAAAAGCAAATGTATACTGTAGTTTTTAAAACAGAGCAGACTACCCCAACAGATCCCAAGCGATGATTTATTCTTTTAAATATTTTAGGCCTATGTTTAAAACCCACATTCCTATCATTGCATGAGTTCCTTTTTTCAACTTGGACAAAATGATTGCAGAGCAATAGGCTTCTTTCTTTTTATGCTTAGACACTTGCATTAATCTGGATGTTTTGATTCTTATCAGTACTGTAAGCTACTACATCTTTAAAAAGACCCTATTATATGTAATCTTGTAAGCAGAGTGTAAGCATATTCAGTTTTAACATGCAGCGTGTGAATGGATATTGTTATTGGTAGCAAAGATAAGCAAAAAAAGGCTTGCCTTTGGAATTCCCCTTGCCTCTGAAACACTGCAGCCTGATGTGCATGTTTTCACCAATCAGGAGACTTCCACAAAGACAGACATCCCCACTGGCCAATGGCGCTGCATGCACAGTGCCCACTGAGGGGAGGGATAGAGTTCAAAAGGTGTGTATGACGTTAGACAGACCTACCGACCTCCGACATACCAGCTAACACGGCCATCAGCTTTAAACCAAATACTCATGCTACCATTCTACTGGACCTTTTTCAAATGCATTAAATAGCTAATCAGTGCAGATATGTTTCAACAATCAAATAACAAACTTACTATTTGATCAACCCACCCCTGTTACCTTTTGTCCATGTTAGTATGAATTTGATTTGTGATGTTTACATAATCTGTCTAAAAAAAGTCTTTTGCTAACACTGTATAATCCAACATGAGACGACTGATCAGGCAGATGTCAATTAGAGCTCTTGCCTAAACTATGTAGTAGAAGTTAACCCCCCTTCCCCATGAACTACACATAAACTACTGTTGGAAATCAACGTTTTGTCATACACACTTTGCTAAATATGTACGTTCTACAGATGAGCCTGTCTGAACGCCTTGAAATGCATTACATGACATCCTAGCACCCCCTTGTGTCTGGACACGTGCATTGCACTCTATTTACATGCAATGTCATGTGACCAATGACTTTGGCACTGTCGATTCCAAGGCTTCCCTCATAATTACCAACAAATCCTGACCATAAAGCATGGGGATAGACATGGGATAATAACTTACTGTTGGTTAGGACATCAAGTGCATCAGTAAGGGACTCAGAGGAAGTGGAATCTTTATCCTGGAAGTGAGACAACACTGCAGTCACAAAACTGAACTGGCTTAAGCTAATAGAACAAAAAACAAACTATAGGCTACAATAAACTAACATTCATCAGATGCAAACATGGCACATGATATCCAATCGTATAGTGGCACATGATCTGCAGTTAATTTTATATAAACATTGCTATCATGTAATTACAACAGAAACAGAAAAGAGTTTTGCTTACTATAATTTGCTAAAACAATTTAATTACTCATATATTATCAAATGCTGTGCTAAAAGAATTTGTCCTGCATGGAAAACTTACCCATATCGGTCTGTATCCCACACACGCAGCCCACTGCATGACATCAAAATCCATTTTCAGCGTGCAAAACACATATCCACAGGAATAGCAGTATTTCAGAAAAACGGTGCTTAAAAGAAAGACAGCAGCAAACCAACTGAACAGTTTTAAAAGAGTGATTGAGCCAGGTCTTTGAGTGTTGCAGGGCTTTTCCCTCTCTTTTCCTCAAATATGTGGGTTAGCTCCTCCTCTTCCCTTGTGTGCGGTGCCTGTCCCGCGCAGCTGAACAGGGAACAGGAAGTGTTACAGGACTGGCTGAGAGTTCAACATTACTTAACTCGTTGAATCCCAAATTTCTTCTTAAAATTTGAGTACATGGATTTTACTCCTTAGGCCTTTGTAATACACAAACATTATGCCCTTTTTCATTTTATGTTGGTTAAGTTGGTCTAATTTTCTGTTTTACAGTCGGTCACATATGTGACTGTTGGGAAACAGCATCGTTGTTTGGACAAATTCATATAAATTGGTTAATAAGGCCTATTTACATCCTTGAAATCTTAAAATGAAAGTAGTGATGACAATGCCCACTAAGCATAGAATAATGTGGTATGGTTTTATACGTTTTTATAAGTATGGTTTCTAATTTTTTTCTGCATATCCTTATTTTGTGCATGTAACAGACTGTTCAAACTTATTTAATATACCCCAATGGACAACATGCAGCATACACTGGAGAAAAACCTAAATATGGCGGTCTTGTCAAGTCAACTGTTACCCCTTACTTCCACTCTGATCTTCACTATCCCTCTTTCTCTTCTTCTTGCTGCAACACAACCATCCATTTCTATTCTAGTCAGGATAACTTCCATGTGTCAAGCTGAAAATGTGCTTAGAGTGGTGCCAACCTGAGACAATGTTTTCTTATTTAAGTGTTAGGTTTCATTAATTGTGGGATACTTTATATTTTAATGTGTAAGCAAACATAAAAGACTTTAATAATGTGAGACTCATTGATGCACAACTGTTACGTAATTAAGCCTGCACAAATGTGCATAAACGAGGCACAAACGTTTGCAACTAGTTTGGAGTAATGGGGTGCTGGGTGACCTGGAGTCACCAATTCAGTTGATCTTTAATATTTCTAAAACAGTTTAAGCACAAGTTTTTTGTTTTTTTTTTGCCTGCACAAACGAACACAAATGATTTTGTACTTATTTTCAACACATGAGGTGCCAGCTTCATGCAGGTATCGTATGTCAGTTTGGGGTTATACTTTTGTCATAGTACTGTATTCAGAAAATGTAATATTTTTGGTTCCAATATTGCTCGTGTTGACTTCTATTTTCATACTACCGGTACTCTAATTTCACTATGGTGTGGCAATAAATCAAACCACAAAAACAAAAGGGTTAGAGCAACAGTGTGTACATGATATACATACGGATGTGATACTGTGGGAAATTTGTGTATGATATGAGACAAAATCCTTTTAAGATATGTTTAGAATATTTTGAATACTGTGTTTCTTTTCGCAGGAGAGAGGACAGTTGAAAAAAACTACTAGCTTTTGCAAGAAATCCACAATGTTTTGCTGATTTGGTGTAAGGTTTTTATATTTGTGTGTAGAGTTGTGCAAAAATAGCAATTAGTTACAAAAATGTGCTTAAGCCATCAGACAAAAATGTAAGTTACAGAAGAGAGAAAAAACAGCATGTTTACTGTATAATCAAATACTGGCCCTCCACTATTTGTACTACTGTTACTACTACTCCTTTTACATAATAATAATAATAATAATAATAATAATAATAATAATAATAATAATAATAATAATAATGATGATGATGATGATGATGATGATGATGCAACTGGAGCTTTACTTGGTGCACTGTTTGGCATGCCAGTGGCTACAGGAGCCGGGGTGTTTCATATTGGAAAGAGCTTGAAGGATCTGCTAGAAGTTTTAAAGAAAATAGGAGGGACCAAAGTTGCAGCAGGGGCAGGAGCTGGAGGAGCTGGAGGAGCAGCAGGAGCTGGAGTAGCAGCAGTGGACATGTCACTTGGAATGAAATGTGCTCTTGCAGGTGGAGGGCTTGCAATGGCAGCTGGAGCCACAGTAGGTGGTGTTGTGGGGTTAAAAGCGGCAAAGAATGCCAAGTCAGTAGGACAAGATGTAGAGATGGCCAAGTGAGGCAGTCTTTGATGTAACAAAGAATATATTTGAAAGAAATGAAGAAGAAATAATTTGACTGCCCTAAGTTATGATTTCTGATTTATGATGAGCTTCATGTGTGATAAATAAACCTTTTTCCAAGCTTAGACATTGTCTGACGTTGTTCAAACTATTTTTCTAAACTGGGTTATATTCAGAGCTCTTTTTTGTAAATGCTTACTAATAGTTTTACTTCCATTACATAATTTAATAAGCTTCACATTACAGTACAGTAAATGCTACATACACTTGCATCTTTACTTTAATAGCAAAGTGGTAGGTGACTTGAACGTCTACCTAAGTAATATCTGTATCTGTAGGCCTACTGTTACTCAAGTGTGACTTTCAGGTACCAAACACAACACAGAACACAACAGATTTTCAGAAAAACAAAAAAATTAAGAATACATAACAATGACAATGTAGCGCCCTAAGAGCCACTGAGTTATCCAAAGGATCAATGGTGACAGAGGGGATGCTGTTAAGCTTTTTCTATTTATCTCTTTCATTTCTGTGTTACAAAATTAGTAAAAGGTTTAGGCCAGTTCTGGGTTCGGCTACTAGAGGGGAAGATTATGTTGACAATTAAATGTGAAACCACTACAGTTTAAACATGAATAATAAATAATGATAATATTGTATTAATATATATTTCAATATATACAATAGATGTAAAACCCAAAAACCCAAAATAAAACAGAGCTATTAAATAAATATGAAAAAATAAAGATAAATACATAAATCCTTGGAGGGAGTGTGTGTGTGTATTCTCAGTGTATGTGTCTTATCTTCAAGTTCTAGGGGAAGTTCCGGCAGGGATAATCAAGGGAGCAGTCGAGGGGTTCTATCACTGGGTCTGGCTCGCCATCAAACATTCATATATATATATAAAAAAAAATAAGAATAATATTCACATGACAGAAAACTAATTGATAATCTATTTTTGGATCACATACTGTCAACTGATCAACTACTAGTTATTAAATCAATTCAATATTCAGTGCACACAATTCAATAGCCATAGCCACAGACATAGCGCACTGCTATGTTAACAAGGATGGCAAGAGAGAGAAACTGTTTCTCCCACACACACACACAGGCTACTGTGCGCGTGCCTCTGGCATCCTAACTTTAACGTCTCCAATCTCTAGGAGTTCGTTACAATCAACGGTCACATGCAAAACTTTATAATTCAAAATGACACTTAACATAACACTTATCTTATTCAATAGCATACACAAATACTATATCAATACAGTAACAATACTTAAAAGAACAATAAAGGAAAATCTCCGATTGATTTTGTAAGTTTGCTCAGTTAACTTAGCATGATTCCATTCAAACTAATGTTCTAGCAGCTAGCGGTGCTAATCACTCGCTAGCGAAATGATAGCAGAAATATTTCACTCACCGGAGTTCAGTTATTAAGACACAACGGTCTTCTAAGTTTCCAAAAAAAAAAAATAGATAGAAAAAAAGATATAGAAAGTGAAGGTAGATGATTTAATAACAACTGATTCAAAAGATAAGAGTTTTAGGAATATTCCTCAGGAGAGAGGAAAAATGGGTTCATCCAAATAGCTCAAGTGAAGAGTGAAAAACCAATCCGTTACCTCGGAGATGACTAGGTACCAAAATAAAAGCCTTTGAGCTTACATTGGCTTTCAACCTATGCTTTCAACCAGATGTTCTGAAATTTGTTCCTACCTATAATTTCTTCCTACCCGTAGTGGAAATTTATAGCCAACATGAAAATGACGATGCTTCGCAATATTAACTATTCAAACTGCATTCAGACACAATCTCATGCACGTGGCAAGTTGAAATGATTTGACTGTCA